>VXBW01005380.1:11652-80302 GCA_013400375.1 Thinocorus orbignyianus
TAAAAGCGGCTTTGCCGCAGCTGCGGCGGCACCGGGATAGCGAGGAGTCACCGCCCGCAGCCACCGAGTGGGTCATCCTGTTTCCAGCCCGGGACCCACGGCGTGTTTTGCACTGTGGGTGCCGGGCTGGGAGCACTGGGCCACTCGGACCGGGAGCGGGGTCACCTTCCTGGTGTGTCCGTGTCCCACATCCCCTGCATCCCCACATCCACTTACTTCTCCAGGAGCGTAAGCGCCGTGCCGGGATTGACCCGCAGGTATTTGGAGGTGGCTTGCCCGTAGTCGGCCAGGTAGGTGGACCAGTCCCACACCATGAAGAGGTCCAGGAGCTGGTGGGGTGGAGGGGTGGGAAGGAGAAGAAAAAGGGGGTTGAGCTGGCAACAGCCCCTTCACCTGCCCGTTTCTTTCTGTCACAGCTCCTCGCCTCCCTGCACAGATTTTGGCCCTAAAAGGGACGCTGATGGCTCCATGGTTGGCTTATTTGGGGGGGGGCTGGGGAGCCTGCTTTATGGTGAGGAGGGAGAAGGGGGCACTGGCGTCTGTTGCTGCTCGCAGTAATTTAAAGCCAGAGTTTCAGGTTAAGAGAATTAAACAAGCCCTGCTGCACTCTCTGTGGCGACGGATCCTCGCCGCTCAGCCCCAAGCCCCCGGCACGCTTCTGGCCCAAACAAGCCCCAAACACTTCATTGAGGGGGAGGGGAAAAAAAGGGGGAATAAAGGGAAAAAAAAGCCTCCAGAGGCAGTGCTGCAGCTTTGAAGCAGGCCTTTGAGTCACCATCTCGGGGCTGCTTCTGCCAGCAGACGGATGCCCACCCCCAGCACCCTCGTAGCCCCAAACGCCGGTTCCCCCTCCTCCCGCCGGGGCTACCTGTGACCCCTCTGCCACCCATGTCCACAGTGGGTGCCCCGGCTCCCCCCCCTCTGATGCCCGGCCTCACCCCGCTGCTGAGCGGGACCCCCTCGAAACCCACCGTCCCTGCGTGCGGTGGCCCGGGGGAGGGGGGTGTTGGGGTTTTCCGTAACAAAACCCCCGTAAGGAACATGGCAGAGTGCTGCAGGCTGGGCCATTCTGCTCTTTCAGTAAAGAACCTTTTCACTTGCAGCATCTTCCCCTGCCAAGCCGGAGCAGAGCCCGGGCACAGCAGCCCCCTCCCCACTCCCCAGAGCCCGGGCGGGATCCTCAGCCCGACAGCGTCACCCAAACCCCGAACGCTTGTCCCCAACACCCCGACACCAACTAATCACAAAAAACAAGCATACACTCAGTCTTCACAGCTTCCAATTTATATGCTTTTTTCTTTCTCCAGATTTTCACACTTCCTAACCCCTTTCTTAGGTCATTTTCAAATAAAGGGTCAGATTTATATAAATTATTTTCTAATTAATTACCTGTTCCACATTTGTAGTATAGTCTTTTATGACTAAGCGGCAACATCTGGCTTTGTAACAGACCTGACAGTTGCTGCTCCATCATCCCAAGGTCTCCAGGGACCTCTGCACACCCCAGTGACACCCAGGTTTGACACCTGTCTCTCCTGGGGAGGTGCACGAAGAGCAAGGCGGCTGTGTTCATCCTCCCCTGAGCGCACCACCGACAGCTGCCGAGGTCGGTGCAAACAGCCCTTCCTCACAAAGTGCTTTGCTGGGGACAAGCTCAGCGATCCTCCCGCTGACAGGGGTGGTGGTAGCAGAGTCTCACAGACCCCGCACACAGGCTCGGGGAGCTCTGGAACTCAGGAGTCAGCGGCACTGGTGAGCCCCACGGCCCCACCTACTGCAGCCCTTCTGATCCCCTGCCCCACAGCCCTGGTGGTGGCGGCCACACCGTCCCCTCCAGAGCACGACCCGAAGGGTGGTGACACAGGAGACGGACACAGCACAAGCTGGAGGATGGGGCTGGCAAACACAGGCTGCATAATCTTGAGAAACCTGGAGGCTCAGTGTTTTCTCTTGCTCTTACAAAGCAGCAAACAATGTATTAACAAATCACTATTAATTGCAATCACACTTGTCACGGGCTCCTCACGGGAGATGGTTCTTACGGAAGGAGCGCGCCAACGCTCCTGCAGCAGCTGCGTTCAGAAAATCAGAGGTGAAAGATTTAATTTCTTACCTCTATTGTAACATTGCAATTGAGGATTCTGGGTCAATCCTAATCAGCCCCACAGCTCTGCTTGCAGCCCAGAGCCACCGGTGACTGACACAGTTACTGCGCTGACAAGCTGGGAGAAGCTTTCCTGCCAGTATCACAAGAGCAATTTTCATCCCACACTTCCAGCTTGAATCAGCCACCAGCCTCCTGGCCGTGCCGTGGCTCTGGGACATCCCGGTGACGGCAATGCTGAGATGGAAGCTTACACCTTGTTTGTCACCCGACCAAGCACAGGCAGACATGCAGGGCTCTGAACAACCACGGGGTCCAATGCTTTTCAACACCTGAGGTCAAACAAGGTGCCAGGAGAACATGAAGCACACTCTGCACACTCCTGGCCCCGAGGAAGGGACACCCTGAGACGCTGTCAACCAGGGGGTGCACCCAGGGCCTCTTCTCTGCTCCACCTGTGGTCAGAGCCCTGCACACAACCTCCTAGGTCAAAGCAGCCCACCTGCACCCACCTGCACCCACCTCCCCGGGGGCACAACCCCGGCCTCAGCCCCGGCCTCTGCCGCTCGCCTCCTCTGCCCACTACAGCGTCTGCCTCATCGAAGAGAAGCACCCCAATTCCTCTCCCTCCCACAGACCTCTGCTAAAGTGGGACTCTCTCGGTCACGGGCCAATGAGCAGAAGACAGCCCACCCATTCCGAGACGCAGAAAAATATTTGGGCTACTTGATGTGATTTGAACACACTCTGGGAAAGACAAAATCGATAATGAAGGACCGGCCTACATAATCCTCTGGTAAGTGATTTTGATTCTAGTAAAGGTTAAAGTTATCTTGGAAGTTATACATAAAGATCATTGAAAATAAGGGAAGAACATGAGGGTGCAAGAGTCTGATCTTCAGTGCATGCAACCAGATAGCTACAGGAAATTAATAATGAAAATTTGGCCAGCTCTTCAATAGAGGTGAAAAAACCACAACTCTTTCCTGTATTTTTGCTGTATTTTCATTCACAATAGATGCATATTGAAATGATTTTATAATGTGACAGGGACTAGGTGTGTGCAAACCACAAGGAGCGGAACAGCCTTTGGTGATGTTAGACGGCACTCCCGCTGAAGAGAGAATGGAAATCCTCTGTGGATCTGGCCTGACACGCTGGCGTGACTCACGCTGCAGGGATGAGTGTGCGGGACATGTCACATTCCACTGAAATAAAAGAAGGTTGTAAATCTCTGCGGTTTTAAACACTGTGATTACATTAATGTGGAAAAAGTACACCAAGGGCAAGTCCAATCATAAAAGCGTTAATTTTGCCAAAAAGAGTATCGGCTACAACTAAAAAAACCCCAAACACTGAGGGGATTTAAGATCAGGTGAGCACACCCTACAGCTTCTCAGCTGGGAACCACGAAGTACAGGAGAATTTGCTGCTTTTGTGACAGTAGTTCTTATTGTGGCAACCAGAATCACCCTATTAAAGACCAAATTAAAGTGACGTTTCCCTACTACTATTTTACCTGCTAGAACCATTGCTATTGCCGAGACAGTAACTGAAAATCAGATGCATTGTCAAGCAAGGAAGGGTCCACACTGACATGTACTGCAGCAAGAGAAATCCATGCCCAGGGTAGGTCCTGGCAGCAAACATTACCCTGCCTCAAAAATCAGTCAAAATGCAGGGTGCAGCACACGACCCTGGTGCTGCTCACTGCGTGGTCAGAAGGCACGCTGTTTGCCTTGAAACTGCCACAGGGAAAATGCTACTAATGCACATGACCGCCAGCTTTAGCCAGGAGCCACCCAAGGGGGCTCCCTCAGGAGGAGTTGAAACACAGTGAAGCACCCACAAACCCGGGATACCTTCTCCACTGGGCGAGAACAATGGCCTGTTGTGCTCCCTTTATCCCGTAAGAACCACGAAAAACAAGAATAAGCTCAGAGAGGAAATGCTATACCTGAGAATTTTACAGTGAAGCAGAGCACGTGTCCCTGGGAGTGAGGGATGCCCGTCCGACTGGGAACGATTTGCAGAGAAGCGAGTGTGTCAGAGTCACTCCCAAAACACAACACGAAGGGAACGAGCTCTGCCCTTTCCCACATACCAGAGGGAGTACCCAGTGGATGCCCACCTACACTTACAAGACAGGTAGGATCTGCCTCTGTCAAAGGTGTGATGGAAGGGGAACCCCCATCTGACACCTGGGAGCCACCAGGGCTGTGGAGCAGAGAGCAGCCTCTTCCCCTGCTGTGTGTGACACCACACAGTGTGTCACAGTGCCCTCTGAAAAGAGGGGATTACCAGCCACAGATACAACATTATGGACACCCTAAGCCTCTGCCTGCTGTTCTGCATTTGCATTTGGAGCAATGACCCATGGCACTTCAATTTTCTAAGTTTTTGTTCAGGTCGATGTATTTTCTAAATGCCCTTTACAGCCAACATCAGCTCTTTCTGCTCAAAATAAATATTGCTGGGGAAAAGGGGGTATTTATATAAATTTACATAAAAGGCTACAGTCATCTCTTACATCATACAGATAACACCGCTATTTTCAATTAGAAGACTTATTTTAAGCACAACAATTTTACTGTAAAATATATTAAAATATTTTTTGGTTAAACCAGGTCCTACTTTAAGACCTCAGCAGCTAACAGGTTTGGTTAACACAAAACATTGCAATGCTGATGCTACAGGGGGAAGAAATGTTCTTAAGACTTTAGGGGCAGAATTCTGGTTTCAAATAGTGCACGTGCACCCATTCCTCCACGTCAGTGCTCTCGCTTTTCCTCAGGATGTGGTGATATGGCTGTGCTTGGATAGAAATTACTGGTAATCATCGCTCAGTAAAGCTTTGTCTGATCTCACCTAAAGCCCTGCGCAGCTCAGCCTGAATTTAGGCCATCTTGTAATTACGTGAGAACTCTGTGTGCTGGGAACTGCTGGAACTGACCACCAGCCCTTTCAGCGCTGTTTGAACCCCTTGTCACATCCTCAGATATCATACAGATGCCCTTTCCTTTTTACTTTTGGGCAACTGTCAGGAATAATCTTGGAAGAGAAGGCAGCTTTGGGAACCAGCTGTCCGGAGTCAACCTAAGGGAACGGGGGCAGTGTCCCTCAGACAGGGCTAAGCACGCTGGTCATACAGAAGAAACGCAGTTGTAAATCACGAGGGCAGCTTGGTCCGCGTTGGGACGGTGCCGTTGTCCCTCCTGCAGCAGCAGGGGGTCAGCAAGCAGCTCCGGCCGTACCAGGGGCACAGCAGCCGGGACCAAAAACCAGGAGCTGGGCGCTCCGTACCCGCCACCTCCCCTAAACCCAAATACTCATCAAGGGAAAAGTAATTCTTTAAAGGTATGGCTGTGGTTATGTCCTTCTGGTCCACTCTCCTTGCTCACCAGCTGAATGTTTCTCATGCTAAGCGGTTTATTAACCCCTCACCGCCCAGTTGCTCCTGGGCTTGGCTGCACGTGTAATTACCTTTTGTCAGGTACAATTTGCCTGATAAACATGTCAGAACACTTGCTGCTGAGTCTGGTGAAACAGATAAATGCTGTCTTTCCACAGCCTTGGGGCATAATTAACAGGGAAAAAAGGCAGTTGTAAGAGCACAGAAGGCGACTGAGATTGGGGAGCAGCCAGGGCCCGCTGCCGCCTGGCCAGCTCACCCGGGCACCCACCGGCTGGGGTCAGCTCGCCTGGGCACTCACCAGCCGGGGCCACTCACCTGGGCACCCACTGGCTGGGGTCAGCTCGCCTGGGCACCCACCAGCCGGGGCCACTCACCTGGGCACCCACTGGCTGGGGTCAGCTTGCCTGGGCACTCACCAGCCGGGGCCACTTGCCCAGGCACCCGCTACAAAACCAGGTTGCCACCTGAACTGGGGGAAAAAAGAAAAAGAAAAAAAGAGGGGAAAAAAAAAAGTGGGATGATGCCCGTTGGGAAAAAAACACCAAACGCCCACCCCAAAGTGAAGCAGCAGCCAGTGACATTGGTAGAGTCCCTGCCATCACCGTGTGCCACATGCTCAAGCAGATTCACAGGATGCTGTGGGGTTGGAAGGAACCTCTGGAGATCACCCAGGCCAACCCCCTGCCAGAGCAGGGCCACCCAGAGCAGGTCCCACAGGAATGTGTCCTGGTGGGTTTGAATGTCTCCAGAGACGGAGCCTCCAGCACCTCTCTGGGCAGCCCCTGTCAGGCTCTGCCACCCTCAAAGTCAAGGAGTTCCTCCTCATGTTGAGATGGAACTTCTTAAGGACATGTCTGTGCCCGTTCGCTCTTGTCCTGTCCCAGGGCACCACTGAGAAAAGCCTGGCCCCATCCTCCCGACACCCCTCTCGCAGTGTGCGCAGGCGCTGACGCTGTGCATCATCCCTCTGATGGGGCACATCGCACAAAGCAAAAGGCAGAGAAAAACACCAAAATCAGGCAAAGCATAAAGGGCAGGAGTGAAGCCCCCAGCCAGGCTTTGTGTCACCCCTGGTCCCAGCTGGCGGGGGCTGTGTCCCCAGGGGGCAGGGGCAGGAGCAGCCCTGACCCCCGGGCAACCCCCCGGGCTCGGCCCCGCTCACACCGAGGGCTCCCATTGACTCTGCACAAACACCTTCCGAGGGGCAGCAGGAGGGGCTGCGGTGCCATCAACGCTGCTTTATTTTTTTATACCTAAACCTCCCAGAATAAAGGCCCCTCTGAGCCAGGGATAACAAAGGGGTCAAAAGGGCACAAACATTCCCTTAAGTAGGTAAAAATCAGGGAAGTTGGGATTCACTGAAAAGTGCAAATTGGAACCTCTTTTGCATCTTGCCACATGCCTGCACACTCAGCTACTTCTAATTTTACTTCTAAGTAATTTAATTAATCTGCTTAATTGCGTATTTTTTTACTTTCACTTTTAAATAAGAAAATGCTAAAGTCTTCATTTCATGAAACGGCAGGCTGTCTAATCTCAGCTAATCGGTAATCTGACCAGATTTAGACATTGCCATTAGCATCCTCCCGAGGAACAGTCTGAAAATACAGACTTTTTTGTGGAAGCGGGGCAGCCGAGCAGCCTCTCACACACAGTCTTCACCTCTAATTTACAAAGCGTGCGGTTTGCACTGTATACAGCAAAATATTCTATATTTTCCTTTGTTTTGTTTTCGCTTTGATCAGAGATGGAAACAATCTCCCTTTAATAGTATAAAAGCCACCTGCTGGGCATTGCAGACTACAGCTAATTGGTAAATTCTTTGAAATTTAGATATAATGGATTTTGACCCCTTTAATTAAAAAAATCCCGAGGCCTAGAATACTGGTGAACTCTTCTGGGAAATGAACAGTGCCAAGCATATACAACTGCAAGCTACGCCAAATCTGTGCTTGGGAGAGAACACAGAAATCCCCCTGCAACCCTCCCCTGGCGGATGGGGGCTTCTGAGCCGGGACAGGAGCCCCGCGAGCACCGTCAGCTGTGTCAGTTCTGCCATTAAGAGAAAGGAACAGCAAATGCATTCAATTCAATTTCAATTATTGCTGCTTGCATTGGGGTTTGGAGCTAAAAAACTCTGAGGATGAAGGGGACTTTTTCCCTCCAAAGAAAGTAAAGGGACAAAAGCCACTCTTGAATGTCCCGCTCCGACGTCTCCTGCCCCAAGGAGCTCAGGCTGTCCCCACGTACACATTTTATTCCCAAGAACCAAGGGGTTTGATGACTAAAGAGGAAGCCAGTCAGCCAGAATGGTGGTGGTTTCATAATTTCTGACACAATGCTCACCTCTCGGCAGAGCTGAAACCTCAGCAGCTGCTGACCTCCGAGGCAGCGCCGTCTCCCTTTTGGGAAGGCACCCACTCACTCTGCCCAGCACACGGGGCCGGGGTCCCTGGCTGGGACACAGGCACCGCAGTGACAGGACAGCAGCGCTGGCACTGTGCTCTGCTCACACGAATACACCTTAGGCAGGCACACACTTACTGCACTTGGACTAACAAAAGAGCCCGGCACAAGCAGCCCCTCCGCTTCACCCAGCGTCATCTCCCTGTTCATTCAAGCACTTACTGGACTGAACTGGAACGCGAAGGACCAGAATCAGACCTGGACACAGACCAGTCTCACCCACTCTAAACTCTCCCTGGTCACTAAAGAACACAAGTATTCAAAACATAGATATCGAAGCTCCTCTTAGAAGGGAAAAAGGCAGAGTTTGCTAATTGTAGAATAACAGGGCACCGAGTAACCGCAATTATCACCTCATCAGCTGGTCTTCCTTTCTGCTGACAACTGCCTTGTTCGCCTGGTTAGCAAGTCTGCCTGCCACTTGCCTAAATATTTTGTTTTATTTACTCCTGGTGACTTATTTTGTAAATGGGGTGAATTTTAAAATCCCCCCTACTGATCACATAACTGCAATAACACACATCGGGCTTGTATTTCAAAGTGCAAACTGATCTCTGGAGCTCGGCCTGTCTCGCTGCCCGGGCAGGACCAGCAGCACAAACCCATTTTCCAAGTGCTGCTGTGGGGACCCAGCTATGCAATCCCCACCAGTGACAATGGGGGTCGCAGGCTAAATTCCTAGGCAATGCTTTGAAAATTGAGCCCTGGATTTTCAAAGGAGGACAGCCTGTGATAGAAAGGCAGTGTCTTTCAGTTTTTAAGCCACCACTTCAAAACATGTCTTTTTTTTTTTCTTTTTTCTTTTTTTCTTTAAAACACCTAGAAATTGTGCCTAAATTGAGGACATTTAAATGTTCACAAGAATGAAACAGCTTTATATTTAAATGCTTCCATCTGTTTCAAATTTGTAAGGGAAAATCGTATCTGTCACAATCTTGAACACTGGGACACAATCTTTACCACATTTGTCAGTATGTCATGCACAAACTCAGAGATTACGACACCAGACCCACTGGGCATCGTTATGCCAAGAAAAAATCAGGAGTTCCTTGTGTTCAAGTAAGTCCTTTATAACCTCACTGCTCTGAAAGGGCAGAATTCTTTCCTAAAACCCGGACCTTGTGGTACACCGTGAGACGCCCGGTCGTGTCACCAGCAAGCCCAAACACTTGTTTTATTCTTGGGCACTTCAAACGAAGGGGGGGCTGCCGAAAACGTGCTGCACCTCAGCAAGCTGGCACCTGATACACACCACCACAAATAATTTCTACAAATCCCCTTAAAACTTCGCTGTCACTTCTGACGACAGTGACAAACAGCCACGGGGGCCAACACAAGCAGGCCGGCCCTATGCAACACACAATACAGCACCCAGCAGTACCTCTTCAAAGAAGATTTGTTTAATTACAGTGCAAATGTTTATTACGAAGCGTGTTTTTCTCCATCATTAAAGAATAAGCTGGAGTAGCAGCACAAGAGCCGTCCTTTGAGCCCAGAAGCAGGCAGGGTTTGGAAGGCAGCGCCTGGCAGGCAGTCAGGGCCAAATTGCTCCTGCGGAGCCCGTCAGCCCGTACACTGAGTCCCTTCAGACAAAGCCCAGAACTGTGTCAGGGGCAAGGTCTGTGTGGGTTACAGATCCTGTATTATGCAATGGCAGGACATTCACCTTGGTTTTTTGTTTGGGAGCCTCTGACGCAGAGGCCACGGCGCTCCAGCAGCACGCAGGGCTGGCCGGGCAGCCCCCCCGGAGCAGGACATCCCCCCCCAACCCGGGCCAGACTTTGGAAACACAATTTCAGCTTTTAAAATTATGAAACACTCAGTGGAACACAGTTACATTTAAGATGTCAATTTCACTTGGCTTCTGTTTTTTTCTCTTTTAAACAGGGACTTGCAAGTAGCACTTAAACACTGAAATTTGCCCAAACTATTAACTGAGGAGGTTATTTTTACAGTTAAGTTTAAATAAAATTAAACTTTCTAGAAGTTTGTGGGTTCTTTTTCCAGCTGCACAAGACATGTAGGAGGCTGGCTTTAAAGTATCTGTTCATCTACAAAATAATGCCATAAAGGGCACACGATGTGGCACCGTACCTCAAAGCAGGTTTCTTGGGGGCTACAACTGATCGTTTGTACCGGTCCTTCCCACACAAATCCATTTGGTGCACTTCACTGAAAAGACGTATTCAAACCTACTTCAAAATCCAACGTCAAAATTAGACTTAACAGCCTTCTCTGGGTTAGAGAAGGTGGGGCTAATTGAAAATCATCGAACTATTGCAGCTGGGATAAAATTTAAAGGCGAAACAAGCCCACTTCAGCTTCCACACTCTGCTGGGGCACTGGATGCTCTCACCACGTGTGCCACGTTCAGAACAGGGCAGCAGCCACACACAGCCCTGGATGCCCTCGGCCCCTGCGCAGCCCTGGGCAGCCACCGACCAGTGCTGCTGGGGCCAGCGGGTCCAAACCGCCCGCAAACACACGCACAGCCCCGGGACAGTGCCCGGGGGGCAAAGAGAAGCCCCCGCAGCACCTGTGCGAGGCTGCAGCCCAGAGCTGGCCCAGCAAACCCCAGCCCGGCCACGCGGAGCTGGCAATTTGGGGACAGAACGGGGTATTTCCTTCTCCTGGCTCTCCAGTTACTTTTCGTTATATTCTGACTTGGAGCAAAACGCCAGAGGAAATCACATCTAAGAAAAATAGTGAAATAACATTCTTACAGACCGAGGCTCTAACAGGAGCCAGGTCTATAAGGTTTATGAGCATCTCCTGAATCCACAGGGTTTGGTCCCCACAGAGGTCAGTGATCTCCAGGGTGTGCCACGAAACACAGCGTCCCCACTGAGGTCACCCAGGGCTCTAACAGTGGGGTGGACCATTGTGTTTCAGCACAATGGTCTAATTACTTTTAATCTACAACTTTTAGGTTTGGCTTATTTTTAAGATTTGTGTTGTTCTCCAAATGCTGTAGATCTAAAAAATAAAACAAAATCACAGTCTCAGCACTCCAGATTCTTCTCTTAGGTGCCCTTGGCATTTCATAGGCAAAGAGTCTCCCCAAAAAGCCCCCGCAGGAAGCAGACACAAACACAGCGAGGGCTCAGTGAAGTGTCTCAGCTGATCTCAGAGTCAGGACATGAAGGAAGCCACTGAAATCTCAAACGTAAGAGCCCAGAAACAGCATCATTCCCTTTGCCCTCAGAAACAACCCCCCAGTGCAGTCCCTGAGACAGACACCTCCAGATGTGCCTGTGTGAGTTTACTGTAAACAGACAGTTATTCCTTCCAAAGCAGCGCACTCAGGGCAAGGCTCTGAGCCTCCCTTGGCAGCAGATGAAGTTACATCCCTTAGGGAACGTCACACCGGACCCGGGGAGCGCTGGACAAGGAATTCCACAATCAGCAGCTCAGGAATGTAAATACAGACAAGCTAAAAGCAAAGCTCAAGTCACTAGACAAAAGTTTCATATTCATTCCTGGACAACCTTCACTTTCTTCTTCAGCTCCTACATGTTCACTTCCACATCTGTATCCATCAAATGCCTCTAAAAACACCTGAGCAAATACTGCACCGTATAAAATCCTGGTGCTGGCTTTTGTTTTTCCTGTTGAGGTAACTTGCTTTAGCAAAAGCCCAGCCAGTTGCAGTAACAAGAAACCCAGATAACTCAAAATTTGTTTTTGTTGGCTTTTTTGCAGAAGATCCTTCTCCTGCTGCCTTGTTTGCAAACATTTTAGGAAAAACCCTTTCTGTTTAATGTCAACAGCCCACTATCACTTCTTTTCTAAGAAACACACGTACAAGAAACTTTTCTCCTCAGAATTTGTTTTCCTTACAATATGCCTTGTCTCATTACTTCTCAAACGACAGGATTTTCTTAAAATATTCTACCCGAAAAAATATTTTTACAATTGCTCTGGAAGAGAAAAGAAATTCAAAATACGTAATACGCAAGTTGCAATAATTACTCCTCCTATCTTCACTCTAACAGATCCCAATATACAGGGGACTTGTGCGGAGTAAGGATGCACAATTCAAGGCCTAATGCCTCTCCCAACCTGAAACTCTCTTCCCCTGATCTCACTCGCCACTTTGAAACGTTATCCCTTTCTGGGGAGTAATCCTGTGCCAGATTCTTTTGCTTCTTAAACGAACATTATTCTCACCCTTTATTGACTGACCACATCTATTATCACTTGTAAGCAGTGTTAATCCTCTAGTAATTAACACCCTTATTAAAGTAATTTTAACTCAAAGAAGTTTAAATCGCATTATTTGTTTTACTTAATTAAGCTGTGGGGACTGTTTTGCACTGTGCCCCCCACCCCCCGGTTACCTGTGTATTTCTGTCTCGGAATTATTCAACATCACTCTGTTTCCCTGTGAACTTTTTAACTCTCCCCTGTGTCACCGGGTGCAACATCAACAGGTCTCAGCATAAACCATAGAAAATGTTAAATGTAGAAAGAAAAGGGTAAGATTCAAGATTCCCTTGACTCTACATTTGCCCTGCAGTGACTCCCAAAACCCAGACGGACTGACTTTCTTTTTCACAGAAGAAACTAGCAAAACAAAACAAAACAAAAGGATCTTGCAGGGAATTTCCCTGTAAACATGGGATGCATCTTTTTTAACAGAAAGGAAGTTTTCATCATAAACTGCAGATTTTGAATGAATTGATTAACTGTTTCTAAACCATGTCTTGTCAAAGTGCTGATGGCTAAAGAGTGGAAAGCTGATTAAATGCCACAGTTGGTAGTATTTAGACAGGAGCCCAGATACGTCCATCTGAATAGTCCTGACAGCAGCTTTTACCTATTTTTTTCTTTATGTTTTCAAATATCTGCTTTGATCAACATCTCCAGTGAAACTCTTAGTAATTTCTATGAGGGTGATATCGAGAAGCTGGACCTCCCCTGCCCTGCTGAAGTCAAATGTTTCACCTGCACAGGACAAACAGGATCTATACATCCATTTCCTGCCTCAGCTCCAAAAACTATAAACTCACCCACCAACAACAAAATCCCCTCTTGTTCACCTAAGGCTTATGTTCTTAGGCAAAGGCTGTTACCGACAGGTCTCTGAGTCAAGCTGAGCCAGTGCTTCCTGAGTCCTGTCGTTCTCTGATTTCTTGTCAGCTCACCTAATTCTGGTTCGGCAAGCGGAGAACTAAGAGAACTGTATCCCGTAAATGAATTAGCTTAAAGAAACAACAAGAAAATTATTCTCTTGGTTTTGATAACTTCCACGGTTTAGGTACCTTCAGCATTCCTCACTGTCAGTTAGGAGATGATGTTCAGTTTGAGCAGCCTTTGTGCACAATCTGTACTGCACTCTCCTCTGCAGACACTGGCACAGATCTGCTATAAATGGAGCTGTGCACCTTGCAGCCCAATGCCCATCTGTACATCATTTTAGTGAGGGAAGGTATGAACAAGCTACTGAAGTGGTGTAAAAGCGTTTGTACACTGAGTTTTTCGAGCCTGTTTCCAGGTATGTCCCCTCATGGTCGGTAAGCCAGGACCCAGAGAGAAACCTTGGAAACAGCACATTGTTTGCACTTTTCTGCTGGAAAATGGGCATTCAGGTGCTGAACTGGATACAATCTGTTTTACACTAGATCTGATGAATGATTTAATGTCCCAAAGAACACAAATACGCCTAATACCTGGCACACGTGCTCTTAGTTCCTGGCAGTAACACCTACCGCCAGGAAATGACCGACCTGCCACCCTGTTTTCATTCCCAAATCCTCATCAAGATAGTGCATCCAAAGCCCTGCTTGTTTTTGACCCCCTGCTGCTCATTCCTGTGCATATGCTCCCAGAGCTTCCTAATTCTTACCAGCTGGCAGGAATAAACCCCATCCAAGCGCCGAGCCGGCCTGTTTGGGTGTGTGGAGCACTGATTGGGATCTTCCCCACAAACACGGAGGCGCAGGGCTGGTGACCCCAGCCTGCAGTGACAGCCACCGCCCCGCAGAGCGCAGGAGGCAGAGGGTCCAGCGGGGAGTACAGGTGCTCCTGCCACCTTTCTGGAGGAATTCCCATTGCCTTGTTAAGAACACCCTGCTCTGAAAAGCCACTGTGTGTCGGTGACACACGGTGAGTGTGCAGTGACACCCAGACAGCTGTGGAATTGTAAATAACGGTATGTATGTGCCCTGAGTGATGCCAACATGCCGGGCACCGAGCCCCCAGCCCTCCTCCCGCTCGGGTGCGGGGTGGGCTGATGGCAGAGGGGGCGGCCAGCAAAGCGTGTCCTCGTCCCCAGCAGAGCGGGGACCCGTGGTCTGGCCTCAGAGAGGTGCAGCTCCTGTGCTGTAGCTGCCAGGCACCTGAGCTCCCTTCGTTAGCTGAATTAGCACAGGCCCAAAGCACGACCCTGGCCCCATGTGTCCCGTGTAACACACCCGGGGCTGCTCGGAGGAGCTGGGGAGGGGGCACAGGGACGGAGAGCCCTGTGAAAGAGCCCTGTGGAGATGAAAGGCTCAGCAGCCACCTCCCTCGGGAAGCCAGAGATGAAATGTTCTATACCACTTGCTAATTAAAAATGCAAGCTGTTGCCTTATGAAGGAGAAGCTTACTTCTATCTCTAAACTCTGAAGTTTTCAAGACCTACTCCTCACATACTGTTGGGGATTTCTCCCTCTTGGAAAACCCTGATGTTTCTTCAGGTCAAGACTCCCCTGTGGAGGCGAGGGCAGGATTCCCGAAGCCAGTCCCGGTGCGGGCTGGCAGCCCCCAGGGCAGGCAGGCTCACCCATCCCCCAAGTCTTCTGAAAGGATCGAACACCTCACAGAATTGAAGTGTCCAGGACACCCAAAAAACTGTCTCACATTCCAGAACTGTAACCTTAGTCTTTAGGAACAAAAGAATGGATCATAACTAATCCATGTCGGAGGCTGAGCTTCCTCAGAGACTAATTCAAGCAGGACAAACTAAGACCCGTTTACTTTCGAAGGTTAATGCAGATTGACCTAGGATCCAAATTGGCAGCAAAATCCCCAAAGTTCATCCCACCTCACTCTGGTCCACTACACTATTTACCCCGGCTCCCTACAGAGATTATCTCCAGAGCACGACGGAGGTGGCAGGTCAGCTGGGTCACCGTCATGAGAAATACAAGGCCAGTGTCCGTGAAGCAGCACAAGCCACTGCGATGACGGCCCTGCTGAGCTGGCCTGGTCCCGGGTGGCTTTAGGTACGTGGGGTGATGGGGCACACGCAGGTAGGACCGGGGGTCAGACACTGAGACAAGGGGCACGGGCCATGGCGCTGTCACTGGCCCTGGACGGAACCATCCATCCAACTCAGTTTTCTCAGCAGCTGCTCCCAGCTCCAGGAGCTGCTGAACCAGCTGGAGCTGGGAGTTTCTCCACGAGCACGGCCACAGGATTCTCTGTTAGCGTGAGGAGCTGCACCCCGGCACTGCCCTGCAGCAGCTCCAGGTGTCTCCCTAAGGAAACACCCAGTGTCGTCCTGCGGTTCCACAGTCACTGCCCGTCCTCCCGGGGTGAAACACAACCCCCACCATGAGCCCAGGGAGGAAGCTGTGTAGGCACATGTATCCTTCGAAGGACATTCCGCTGGCTGCTACAGATGCAGATTCCCAGAGATGCAAGAGCCAGGTGTGCTGGTGACCATGCTCGTTACCCCCCAGTCAGCACAAAGCACGTAGAGCAGACGCTTCCATTTGAAGCAAACCACTCCCACAGACAAGGCGTCCAAACATGAAGCTATCCTGGATTGATGGGTTTTTTTAAGATTACTTCATGTGACATATAAGCTTTCAAGATCCTCAGAAATTGTGCCCACCCCCTTCCAAAACTTACTTTCTGTCTTGTCTTCCAAGTGTATACAGCAGAGCACAGGCAAAACACACAAATCAGAAAGTCACCCGGGCACGTGACAGTTCCTGCCGGCAGGAGAAAACCGAAGAGAGAACAAACGCGCCGCGAGTGGTGAGCCAGCCACAGCGGGTAAGGGGCTCAGGTACCACGGTTATGGCAAAAGCACAAAAATCTTTATTGACCAGGCTTTCCACAGATTACCAGGGTTTCCAAGGAGCACGTTAGGTGCGACAAGAACACAAGAGGGGACAGTGTAAGGAGGAAGAGGTGGCTCATGGAAGGAGACACTGGTAAGTGCCTGCCCTGATTCTGGCTCCCTGCACTCACCACTGCTCTCTCCTTAGCAGCAACTCCTCCTCATGCCAATTGCTTCTCAGTTTGCTCCTCTACCTCTGTGGAAGGGAGAGGGAAATGCTCGGCCTTGCTGGGGACAAGGTGCTGCCTACATGTTGTGTGCAGAAGAAGACAGCAGATCAGGAACTGTCGGGTCAGAAACACCTACAGCAGTTCTCTTCACAGCTGCTCCTTCCCAAGAGCGGCTCTTCCCTCTCCATCTCCCCAGCGGGCTCCTTGGGAGCGACTTCTGTAGCAAAATGCCCTACCCTGCTCTGCTGCCCGGTCCTCATTAATCTGACACGCTGTCCTTGCACCGCAGTGAGAGCAAGCCCTTGTTGAGATAACTGGCTTCCATTAGCAGCTCGGTGACTGGCAGGAGGAGAAGGTCTCGTCCTCGCAGGTCAGCTGCTGTTTAAGGAGAGGGCAATCCTGCTGATCCATCTTTTAGCTGCAGTCTCTCACTGAGTCCCAAATCTCCTGCCTTTTAGCTTTGATACGGCTCAGGCTCTCCCCTCGTATCAGCCCCTACCTGTCATCAGCTCCTCTGCACCAAACAGCCAGCGCCGGGAGCGTGACCCGGGGGCACAGCCCGGGTGGGCAGGTAGAGCCCAACCACGGGACCCGCTTCCTTATCTTTCATATCCTGCAATTCACCGAGAAGTATCAAATTCAAACTAAAAAACAGAAGCCTGACCTTTTATAAGAACCTTCTGAAAAAGGCTCTGTTGCCTTTCTAAGTATTCTTGAAATGAACTGTCATCCACCCTATTAAGACAGAAATGGATCACAAATAAGGAAGAGAGGGAAAACACTGCAAACCCTCACTAAATGGCAAGTGTTGTTTTTAATGTCTACTTGCAATACCTTTATGCTTTTGGTGAGGCACACAAAAATACAGTCAAAACCAAAGCAGGTATACTAGAACTATGCTACATCTGCAAGCTCCAATCGCAAGCTAATAAAGAGAGCTGCCCAGATTTTTGCTGTTTATGAAGTATCAGAAATGGATTAGGTTCCCATGGCGTACGGAGCATCCTCTCTAAAGCCTTACTTGCACCAGAGAATTCTAAATGTCAGTTGCTAACATAAACTGAGAGCTACCATAAGCAACGTAATCCCTATTTATGTGACATGCTCGACAGCTGGTGCTTAAAACATATAGAAATATTACTTATTTCCTGTGGCAAGTACGTACACACCCTGCCCTCCTGCATAGCTGGAAATCACGTTCTCCCTTGAAACACACACGGACTCTGCAAGGATTTACATCACTTCCATGGATGACAGAAATGGTGCCAAAATCTCTCAACATCCTTCCCCTTCAACCAAACGGACTAAGTACAGACTGAAGATGTTTAGCACTCCTACCACTGGTAATAAAAGCAGGATAAAGAAGACCCCAGAGGAGGAAGGTTGCTAGGCAAGGCAGGACTTGCGCACACCTTCACATGCTGCTGGGACTCCTGATGCGCCGGTTCCACGGGGACAAAGCTGACAGCCACCACCCCATCCTCCTCACGCAGCACAGGTTATCCCATTCTGACACTGCTCGCTGCTACGTAACTGTGAGAATGTGACAGGGATCTCTACCTTTTAACCTTCTACTTTAAAAACACACTTTATTGAAGTCCTTTCTAGCTATTAGGAGAAACTGGAATACTTCTGCCTCACGAATTTTCCCTTCTGAAATGCCTTGCTGTGAAAAATCTACTAAATTATTACAAGCAAAAACACTCATGCTATATAGGTAATTTGGTATGGAATTGTCTCTACGCTTCTTATCTGAAGACTTTGACAGGCTTATAATGACGCTGAAAAATATCAGCAACATCTGCAGAAAGCTAAAGACCCTCCACGTGCAGCGGATGAAACATGTCACTGTTCAAAGGACACTTGTACTCATCATTTTTTGAAATGATAAATCCTTTCTAAAAAAGTTTACTTCGAGTATGAAAATATTTTGAAAATTAATTGCTATGGGTGGATATAGTGCCAGAATTTATGGAGAGAGGGGAATAGAAATAATTATGTGCAATTAAGGTAAGCAGATTTCAGTCTGGAAAAACCTCCCTTTTGGCAAGAACTGTGGAAAAGTGCTTCCAACATTAAGGCATTTAAACTTAAATGTGATCTAGAATAAAGATCAGCCAGCTGGAATAAGGTTGCTTTCTGACTGTTTAAAAGAATGCTACGTAACAAATTAAGGAAAAGAAATGCTAAATAACACCGTGCCCGATCCTGCTCTCCAGGGAGGAGCTTTGTGGACAGAAGCAATTGGTCCCAATGGCCTGAGGCCAGCGCTCACCAGGGGACAGCCCTCTTGGAAAAAGGCAGCACAGGATCCTTACCCAACCGTCAGGACCAAAATTCGGTCTTGTCTCCAGGAAGAGCACCGCCAGCAGCACAGTGCCCCCTAACACCACGCAGAGAAACAGTTCCATGCTAAATTACAGGGAATAGTGCCACTAATAACACTTCAAATAACCGCTTTTCAAAACTAATTACGTGGGAATGCAAAAACATGAAAGGTTCTCGAATTTAATAACTTTGGTACTGGTCAAAAGGGGAAATTAGCAGGATAAAAACCAACAACCAGTGTCTTACTTGTCTGAGGTCGATGAAAGCTAGCTGCAGGGTGTCTCCCTGGAATCCTGGCACAGGCTCAGAACTAGCAAACACTGCAAAGAGAGGTTAAAAATATTACTGATGTGGATTTTTCAAGAAAAGCTAACAGAAATTCAAGCTCTATGCAATATAACTGCTAGCAAGCATTAGAACAAAACTAGTTTGATAGAAACAGATTAAATTAATAACTCACAGTAATTAAAAATAAACAAACCAACACAAAACTTCTGCATCATTTCTCCGATAATCCCGGGGAATAATACCTTGAGGAGTATCATTAGGAACCGTGATTAAAATTCTAACCCAGGAGTCACGCTACCAGCACAGAAGGCAACATCTTCTGGCCTCAGGTGAATGATTACTGAAGAATTTCGAAATAACGCCAATTCCATGGCTGTCAACATTTTGAAACATCTGCTTTTGTGACAGTGTCCATGCGTAAAAACCCCATCTCTGGCCAAAGAGCAATAAAGGACAAACACTGAGGCGGGACGGGGGTTAACGTGCCACAGCCAGAGCAGCGCTGAAACGCCCGCTCATGCCTTTTCCCCAGATTATCCACAACAAACTTCTGCTCCTTATGGACCCAAAACAGGCTGGCAAAACTGGAAGGCAAAGCTATCCTTAAAATAGAAGGCAAAGGTAACACTGGCAGCCATGAAACAGCGCTGTTTGCACCCAGTCCTGGGTGCGCTCTGCAGCTCGCCAGGCTGACACCGCCTGGGCTTCACCCCGGTGAGATCCAGCTCACACAGACATGCTGCCAGCGCAGGGACAGAACCAGGGCACAGGTACCAGCCCGGGCACAGTGTGCCCTGCTCCCCGTGAGCACCCTCTTGCCATGTAGCTGCACTCACACCACTGGGGACACTCACCGCAGCACGAGCGCTTACTTGCACATCTGGGTCATTTTTGAGAGTAGAATTTGTTTCATTATTACAATTTCATGAGTTCAAAGGGCAAGAAGATAATCTACTTATGGTAACGGTCAGACAGTTCCCCCTCCACCCTCACTGCTGGGCTTTTAAGTTTTGCTAACCATTTTACAAAGCTAATTAAATATTTCTACTGCACAGCATTTTAGGAAGATATTATAAGAACAGGATTAACATTCTTCAAGTCTTTGTCCTAAGGGTCCTTTTCCAGATAATAATGAAACATTGTCATATATACACCTTTTAAAATACCTCCCCCTTGCATTCATCCCAGGCTTACGGAGGATTTGAGGGGCAGGGGGCTGGTGGGTTGTTTTGGCGTGCGTAAGGAATTTCCTAAGACGAGAAAGTGAAAATGCCAAGATGGCTATTGAACTATCACACACAGGGCAAACTAGTTTGAGGCAGAAACTTCAACGTTTTGGGGAAAATAGGCTGAAAATAGGCATTAGCTGAATCCGGTTCTTTCCCCACACCCTGCTGAGACAGTGGGGACCTTTTCTGTGTCCACAGAGCAGGACCCTAGGCACAACACCTACAGTCCCCATGTGCTTCCTACAACAGCCAGCCTGGGAGCTCACAGCAGGGCAGGAACTAATGGAAAAAGTAGGCAGCAATACAAAAACAGGCTGGGAGGGAACACACAGAGGAAAATGGTAAATTTAAATATTGTAAAGATGACTTCAGTCATTTTCTTTTGAATACTTTGCTGTGATCTTTTCAATACATTTAGTCCACAGGGTATATGTGAATTGATGTCTGTGTGTTTGTGGAGATCGATTTTATTCTCTCACGGTTTCGCTGCTCAATAGCAGACATTAAGGATCAGAGTCCAGACTCTGGCTCAGAAGCTGAGGTGGGACAGGTCTCCTTCAGTCCCACCGCACTAGTGCGCAGGCAGGACAGCGGAGCTACACGTGTTCCTGAAGGAGGAGTGGAGAAGGTTGACCAGCTCGGCAGGCACTTGGTGGCCCTACTGGATGCTCCAGCTGTTCAAACAGGGCTGGGGGACCTGCCATGGGAGCAGCCTCTTGGGTCCTGAGCTGCCATGTGTGACCGGTGGATGAAGGATGAAGTTAACCAGGGCTCCCTCTCCCAGAGGAGGAAGGTAAAGCCAGTGGCCTCCAGAGAAGAGGGTTTGGGTTTCTCAGCTCCTGGCGTGAGCACCTGAAGACTACCTTTGTGTGTGCTCAACACAGAGCCAAGCCAAAACACTGCCAAGAAATTTAAGAATGTATCTTCAAGTATTCATGACTTTCTACATCTCACTTAACTTCTTAGTTCAAACAGCACATGAGCACGCTCCACCGTGTTTATAAGAAAAATGTCAAGCCCATGTACACAATACAGTAGGAAATACCCAACAGTTGTGAATTATTCACACTCTAAGCACTAATTGAAATGTCACTGTCGCATCCATTAATCCCAAAGTGTCAAGGAATAAAGCTGGGGGAGGGTGATGAGCAAGAACATAAATCACAGGCATCACAGGGAGGCCTGGAATGTGCCCACCATGGGCCTTATGAATGAGACCCCAGCCGCAGAGCACTCTGAGCCAAAGCTCCCTCCCGTCCCACAGACCGTCAGATGCCACTTGCTGCAACAAACTCCTCTGACAAGCTTCTGTAACTGTGCTGGAACCACTCAGTACAGCCGTGGGCAAGCTCTCCTCGCTGTCACCAACCCAAGGAAACTAATCACCCCTCCAGTGCTGCAGTGAACCAGCTGTATAAAATAACTCTGATGCTGTACTTTCAACAGGAGAATAAAACACCCTCTGCTGTGTACTACGTGAGGGCTGCTACTCCGCAGAGCGTGTAAGGCAGGAGCAGTTCTAGGATGGAGAAAACCCTGTGTAACGGCACATTTTAAATTTGTATGATAATAAATAAACTCCAGAGGGAAAATTAAAATTTCGCAGACATTTGACCTTTTTTTCCTTAACCATAAAAGCGTAAGATTTATGCAGTAGTTTGGGGCAATTTTGTACTAGAATTTTTACTGGATGTAGTGATTATGATCCCATTAGGAGTAACAACAGATGTACATTTCAATCAGATTCTGGAGTTTAAAAAAGTTTAATAAAAAAATTTTCCCCTAAATGTTAACATACTTATAAATACTTTTATAAGAAGTTGTACTGTAATAGTTTTTTTTTCTTTTAAAAAGGACAATGCTTTACTAGATGATGGGAAAAGATCACTCTATGGCTTACACTGAAGAACTTCTCTGCAGTTAAGACAGACATAGATGGGCATTCTGGAGCATGGACTTACGTTCACACTGTATCACATCTAAATTGAACTGCTGGATTGCTCCCATGCTTATTTGCTTTAACTCGCTGTCCAGTAGCATCTGCATCAGGGAGGTGGAAAGGTGCTGGCAGGCTGACATGCAAGCTGTCTGGGCCACTTTTCCCTGGTAGAAAGAGCAACAGGTTTTAAGATAGAAACAAATGGTTCGTCATCAAAGAACTGCTGATCTGATCTAATTTTAACGGACATTGCAAGTCTGAATGATGCAGGACTTGGATTAGAAGGAAGATCACACTTGCTGTTATTTCTTTGAGTTGCTAGCTTTGCTTCTATTAAATCAAAAGGGGAACTAAATTAAATATCTGTTAAAGTGATTATTGATATTTCTTCCAGAAATCCAACAGTCTTTATGAATATGAGAACATTTCCAAAATAATAACAATGTAAGTTGCTAAGGCATATGAACAGCTTTGTGGATTTATTTAATTTTTTTGGGTTGTTTTATATGCAAACAGAATGAAAGCAAGAATGTAATGGAAATCAACATGCTGCATATTTTTAACAAGTCAGTAAAAAAACTCAAAACTTTATATAAATGAAAACCATTGCTTTCAGCTGGGGTACTTCTCGTAATAGCTTGTGCTAATTATTGGCACTTTATTTGCTTGAATTCCATCTCAAAGCTTATTGCTAAATTATTTAAAATATTCATGCTTATCTAACATCTTCTCAGATGCTTAATAAATCAGTGCTGTCACTAATCAACTACTTACAAAATGAAATGTAGCCCTCTGCTGTACAGAACAGAAATCATTTTCCAACCACATTTCTCTTTACAATGTTTATGTAATTGAGACAAATAATTTTCCAAACATGAGACCAAAACACAAAGCACAAAAATCAGACATCGATTTGATAGATTATTAAAAATTTTGTACAGAAAAAAGTTCAAAGACATTGAAATTCTACCTTAGAACTGAGAAAACCCACCAAGAGCAGACACCCGCTCAGCCTGTTCACAGCGCGGCACCCCGCTACAGCAGCGCGCTCTTGGCTCCCAGATGCAATTATACAAACCTCTGCAGTTTAATGTCGTTATTAAACCAGCTTTCCCAGTGATGTCTATGTCACAATACATATTGAAACAAAGGCAGCTATTCTCAGGCTTACACCAAAGCAGCTGTAACTCCTTAGCACACCTACTGGGGCACACACCACGAGGGGGTCACCCCTGTCCACCAGCCAAGTGATGGCACCTGTTCTCTAAAGCTGGTTCCCAGCGGTTTTCTGCAAAATCAGGTTGGTCATTCTCTGTTGACTCACAGAACACATCAAAGCCATGCAAAACAGTCTGGACAGACAGCAGATCACTGTCCCAAAATGTCTGGGAAGTTCTGCTCCAACATCTGAGGAACTGCACCTTGTCCTCAGGAAGACAACTGGCTCTGCCACCCAATTCCCAGGCATGCACACAACGCATGCCCTACATGTTTTGTACTTTAAAAATCCATTCTTTGTTAAAGCATGAAATTAAAATGTAGACAGTACAACGGGAAGCAGTCACTCTCCTCACATATCACTGAAACACTAAGTGGCTTCTGCCACCTCCTCTTTAGCCACGGGACACCTTGAACTGTCAGGAGCTCTACAGCTAAAATGATATGTCAGTTTCTTAATTGAAAATCTCAGAAAAGCAAATGACATTTTGGACCAAAATAGATGAACTGACAAGGAGGAATGTAAGGAACAATGCAAGAACAGCATGCTCAAATGTCTCCAAAGCCCCTGGTAATCACATTGGGAGATACACAGCTCCACTCCCCAAGCAGAACAATATCAATATGAATGGGAAAAAAAGAAAAGAGGAAAAAAGGGGGGGAAAAGAAGGAAAAAAGGAGGCAAGAAGGGGAATCAGTGGGCCACAGCTCATTTAATTACAGTGTAGTAGGTTTGAAATACTTAATGGAAATGTCATTTTGATTTAATGGAACAACTAGTGCATCTGTTTAATGTACTGCTCCATCAAATCAGCTCCATGTCCTATTTATGCTGCCACTGTAATGTAATAAAAGTTCAACCAGATTAATAGGTTGTCAAGAAAAATTCAAACATTCAATTTATTTTATATGTAAACAATGTGTACTGCTCTATTATTTTAAACAAAAGATAGAATTTTTTATTTCTAAGAAGCATCTGCTGTTAATTGTTAAAATCTGGCAAATATCAATAGTACTGGAGCACAAGATAATGGTTACGATACAGAAATGACATGGTAAAAGCCACCTGGACTTTAATTATCAATACACGCACATTTAATACTTATTTTAAAATTTCGTACAATGGAAACATCCTAACACTGAAACTATTTCCAACTATGTAACTTGAACTACAGGCTTATTGTTCATGTGACGTATCAACACATAAGAGAAGTTTACTACACACAGTTTGTGTAATGCAATCACTCAATTTTCCTAAATCTAGAGAAAAAATGAAGCCACAAATATAACACGAACTTTACCGTTATCCTCTTCAAAATTCAGTTCTTCCCAGTTCAAAATACGTTGGATATACAATATTCAGAAAAGAATGAAATTCAAATTTGAGTCTGATAAATGAGATCGAGATAACAATCTCTCTCCAAATTTCTACCACACACCAATTATTCAGTTCCTTCCCATTTTTTCATAATGCATTTTGAAGAGGAAATCTAAGGATTCATGAACATAACAATAGAGGTTCCTTTTCCAGAAATAAATAAATCTCAGCTAGTTTTAAAACACCTCCAGCGTTTATTATCTGTCAGTTTGTTTGGGCTTTTTTAATCACGACTGTTTTTTAAGGGGGTGGCGGAGGGCAGGGTATCTGGCAGGTAAACACCTCTGTTCCCTCGCAGGAGGGATTCGGCAGCTTCCCACATCTGCTCTTATCTCTGCCCTGCCGATGCTAATTGCTGCCATCCACAAATCCTATTCTTCCCCCCACCCAACGCAGAGTTTGCCAAACAAGGACACTATTCTATAAGCAAAACCACCTGCTAACAGTGTTAAAGGCAACTGGTTTTTCACCCAGCCTTCACGTTTTGCTGAAATACGAGTTTGTAAAAAGAGAAAACCCTTAGATAAACTTCTTATATTTCAAAGGGGCTTGTAAAGGGAATCTGCTGACATATTAAATCCTTTTTTATAGGACCCCGAAGCTTTTCTCCTAAGAACAATTGAAGTAAAGAGACATTTGGCTGCAGGAAATTCCCAGAGGGTCAGCCCCACGCACCCTGGCAGGGCACGGCGGTGGCACCTGGGGACCAGGCTGGCTGTCTCCCAGCAGCTTCCATCATTCACCCGGTGTCAGCCAGCATGATTTATGGACCGCATTCAAGGAAGTCAAAGCATATAGAATGAGAAATATGACTACAATCTGCTAATTTGTTTTGTATTGAGCCACTTAGGAGTCAAAGACCCGATGTGGGGCTGGGAGCAGGGGCACAATTAACGGGCCAGTGACAGATCCATCCATCCTCCCTGCCCGGCCCTGCCAGTCAAAGGCGGCTCGGAGCGGCGTTTGAAGAGATGGGCAAGAAAACCCATTCTCTAAGTTGCCTGTGGAGGCTGTTGATGGACAGTTTTTGAATATAGCTGCAGAAAACCACCACTCCGGCACCCCCGCTGCAAGCTGTGACATTAGGCTTTAGCTGCCAATCACAGACACAATAAAATAACACAAACTGCCAGCCTCAGCATAAAAGCAAACAACAAAACTTATCCCTCATTTCTGAGAAATTAAGCTGAAGAACTGATTTCACAATATAAAACAACATAATGAAAAACCTTCCGAAAATGCAAAGGAACTAAACACAGTTTTCATCAGCTGTAACAACTAAAGCACTGTATTACTCAGCATCAGAACTAAAATCCAGCTTTTGAACTATCGATAAAATACAAGTATACTAAAATACACTAATGGCATTTTTAAGACTCAATTTTGCTTCCAGTCTCTGTCCCAAATTCTACTGAAGTAACAAAAAATAGCCACTTGAATACAATTTGTAATTGTGACTTTTGAAAAGTCATTTTTTCCCAGTCATCCAATACTAACCTTGTACTGACAAAGCAAGTATCTAGAACAAAACTTCAGATAGTCGTAAGCTTAGATAAAAACATGTCCATATACACCCTGTATAATTTCAAATTAACTGATCTGAAAGTGAAGGGAATGATTTTTCTTTAACCGTTCAAAATAAAAACTAAAAAATGCATGTCCTTAATCACAAATTGGATCATCCAACTGATTTCACATGATTAATGGTTGTATAATGAAGTTTTAGTTTGCTTTTAGATTTAAAGTATCTAATGCCACTATAAACTGCGATATGAACTTAAAATGGGATGTAAAAGAACTCGCGAACAGCAATTATCTCAAAAGAGTAAATTCTCGTAACTTTAGGGAACAGAACCACTCAAAACTGCATTACTCTCAAATTCTAGCCTTCCAGAAGCCACACAGCCCCCGTCCCTGCTCCTGTCTGAAATTCTGCTGGTATCTGGCCACCACACGGCCACCTATTCAACATTAACAGTAAATACCTCTGCACAAAATATTCAGCATTCCTGGTGCCCGTGACAACCCATCAAGTCACAGAAATGTTCACTGGAATGAGCCACCAACGTCCCCTGTCCCAGTCTCCCACCCAGAGAAGGGGTATTGCCAGCACCAGTTCAGGTCCTTTGTCCTTTCTCCTGGCTGCACCTTCAAAACCACTGAAGATGGGAGCTCAGCAGCCTCTCTGGGTAACCTCCCTCAGCACCACGCTACCCTCTTCATGCAAACTTTCTCCCTAACATCAATGCTTCATCTCCCAAGCTTCTGCTTGTCACCACAGCAACATGTGAATTTGGCAGTCCTACCAAGAAGAATTTAGCTCCACCACCTCTGTACGCGTCCTTAGGCTGCCACCTGATCTCTCCCCAAGCTTCTCTGGAGCTGGCTAACCCACCTCCCCAAACGTCCATTCCTTAGCTGTTTGCTCCAACAGCTCCTCAGCCCCTGGCCAGATCCTCCCTGCAGGTCCATGGAGCTGCTGCTTGGCCAGCTGCCTCCTGGGCTGCAGCACCAGCAGGGCCATCCCGGCGCTGCGCTCAGCAAGGGCCCTGCACTCTCCTTCACCCACACGCTGAGCAGCACAGGCTACGGTTGCTGCTCTGTGTTGCTCAAGTCAACTAGATTCAACCACGCTGTCAGAGAAGATTAGTAAAAGTAAGCTCAGAAATTCAGTATTAAGAAGCCACTCTTAGCAGAATAATAGTAATTTCAACTCTTCTGCAATCACGAAAGTGCTTATCAAGATAAACTCCTTGTACAAAAATTAATGACCTGAAAATAATCAGGGCTTGGAAGAATTCTTAAATGCAATCCATCATACTCTAAAAAAAAAAAAAAATACAAAAAAAAAATTAAAAAAACAATAAATGAGCACACCCGCCCCCTTGACCCCAGGAACGAGGGACCTTTCACTGATTCTTTATCCTGTTCCCCCACTCCCTCCTTGTTCCGTGTGCACATCTCAGCTGCACTGGGACACCCAACCTCCCTCCCAGCACCTCCCAGTCTCCTCCACGCGGCCCCACTGGGGACACACGGCACAGCCACTGCCCCCTGCGAGGCTCTGGGGGTCCCGCTGTCCCGTCAGTCACTGCCCTGTCCCCATGCAGCCACACAGGGTCAGAGCAAGGCACCGGCAAAACGGAAGGCTCCTATTATTAAATGACTAGAAATTGAAGCAATAAGCCTGCAGGCAGTTCATAGTTTGTCAGTTCACATGCTTTTTCTTCGTCTTGCATCTACTTACCGACATAGCTGCATGGTCATTGTTGTTATTCTGAGAAGGAAACCAGTAAGGCAATCAAAACAAAAAAATTAAGATGTACTGTCAACATCAAAAAAAAAAAGAATAAAAAATTGATAGAAATAAAGGTAAAGAAGAGCTTGCAAAAAGAACAATTACAGCTATGCAATTCTTTAAATTATTTTTTTAAAACCTGTAAACTTACACAGTATTTTGTGGAGGCATAACAAAGAGATTTTATATATGATTATAATATAAAGAACTCTAATTAGGCCATAAACTGTTTTCCTGTAATAAGGATCTGTGTGCCAAAATATCAAAGCAGCAAACTTCAAACGACACAGTGTCTGTTGATGTGCCTTTCCTGAGAGTTTTCATGATAACACACACTACATCCCAAAACAGGTTAAGACAGAACGGCCGTGTTTGCCGCCTGGGCTCACAGGGGCTCTCACTGTTCAGACAAGACTTAGAGCGGCTCAGGACAGTCAGAACATGAACAGCCCACCAATAAACTGCAACATACACCCAGTGGCAATGTAACAGCTGGGTAGAAACAAGCTATTTTCTTCGCTAAAACTACTTCTTAAGTACAGTAAGTAAACACAGAGGAATAAACTAAGATGTAACATTTCAGGAAAAAAAGGAGAAAAAGCTTCAGAGACACGAGACATTCCCAGTGACTGAACACAGACAGCAGCGCCCTGTGCCACAATGTGTGCAGGTTCAGGAGAATGGAGATCATGGTCTCCCTGATGCAGATCTCCAACATTCCAGTAAAAATAACGCAAATTGCATAAACCAGATACGAAACAAGAGATGCATTTTTTAAAAGCTATGTCTACATTGGTGCAGAAACAATCCAGGCCAGCCCCATGTCCCTGTTCCTCACACATCCCACAGCCAAATCAAACACGGCTGCAGTGACTGCAACAGAAAATCGTTTAAGGATGTTTCTAGAGGCATCCTGGCATACAGCAATCTAACTTAGGTTAGCACTGCCAAAGCAAACCTTATTCTAATGAATAATGGAACACAAATCTGGAGTTTTCTTTGAAAATTGTTTTACTATCATATTTTTTTTAATGAAAACACCTAGCTATTAACAACTCTAACCAGAATCACCACAATGAAACTGTACACACATTTCCATATCACCTCCATAGCGCATGCACAACAACATTCATAGAAGTATATGTTCCTACAACTGGCCAAGCCAGAACAGGGATCGATACGTGTGATACATCAAAAACGACAGGAACCCTCTTGCCAGCCCAGAGTCATCATCTATAGATGCACAGAATGGTCAGAGTTGGAAGGGACCTTAAAGATCATCAAGTTCCAACCCCCCTGCCCTGGTCAGGGACACCTCCCACCAGACCAGGTTGCTCCAAGCCCCATCTAGCCTGGCCTTGAACCCCTCTCCAGGGATGGGGCAGCCACAGCTTCTCTGGGCAAAGTTCTTTGGGCAATCCACAGAGCTCTGCATCCCGCCTCTTCCTGACCAGAGTCTGAAATTCCCAAATAACCTCTTCACAGCAGCGTTCCCCATAGGTTGACTTGTGCCCCCAGACACGTCCTTCTACTCCTTTCACACTTGCCAAGACCTAACGCCAGAGCTGCTTCTCTCCATCCCTCTTCAGGCAGCACTCACTCTGCCCGTGGCTCCTTCTGAAAGCTCCATCCCGACACGTTCCCAGCAGACGCCTGCACACCCTTCTCCAGGAGCTGCACATCCATAACCACGGAGGAGCAGGGCTGTCCTCACACCGCCTGGGTGTGAGGCTACAGTGAATCTGCTGCCCAACAAACTCCCTGCTCGTTATCAAAAAGTGCTCAGTGCATCTGGCATGGGAGCTCACACAACTTTACCTGACACGTCTGCAGCCCGGGACAGGCTGGGGAACAGCGACCTGCTGAAGTTACTCCAGATCCATAAAGCTATAAACTATTATGATGGCAAACCAGACTAGATATAGTCTTTTTTTGTCTTAAAGCAAGGGGAAATCAGACAACAGAATGTAACAAACAGCACACAGAACAGGTCAACAGTGCCCTTTTACCCAGGCCAAAGCAACAAGGGATATATTTGAATATGAACAAGGACTCATTTCAACACAGCTCAATTAACTAGAATCAAATGACTTCATGCTCAGAACTATTCAGCTAAAAGCAACCTTGGAGAATGCAAGAACTCCATAATCTTACGCACAAATGGAGGATTTGCACGAATTCTGCATTGTTTGAATCAATGCACGTGTACACAGAACCAATCTGGTTAGAGAGGCTGTCTGAGGCTCTAGAAATCTGCATGAGCTCTTACACTATCTGTAAATTAGCGGTTGTTAACAATATTACTAAAGTATTTGAAAGCAATTTTTAAGTATTACCATGGGCAAGCATCATCAACACACTGAAACACAGCTGAAAACACATCTATACTGAAAAAAGTTAAAAGATACATCTGTCAGCACGTGCACAACTCAAAAATCACATCTTTCTTCACAATCTTACTATTTGAAAACAAAATAACGCTCCAACATTTTGAAATTAAACTTCATTTTGAACACTTACAGGTAGATGAGTAAAAACTTGAAACGTGCTTCTTAAGAAGTTAATAAGATCCATTAAGTATCCACTGGCTCTTCCATCCGACTCAGACATTGTCCAGTCATAATCAGCAATCTGAATAAATTCATCAATTTTTTGGTTAAGTTTTGTGTATATTTCTCCTTCTGCAGCGTGCCTTGCATCCTGAAAAAAACCAAACGTGTGCAATTGTCAGAATTCTAAAATATTACTAGAACGTAGTTAAAATTATATTAATCAAGGAAACGGAAGCCTTGTGCTTTTCTTAGATTCAAAAAAATCTTACTTAAATCAATATTTTAACGCGTGTCTTTGCTGTGGTTTTTAAAGTACTCCCATAACGTATATTATAGGAGTGTTTAGAAAAGAACATTCCTACAAAATAAGCTCTGTCCTCAGAGACAAATGAAATAAATTTTGAATTTGGAAACAAAGCAATTGCTCTACTGCCTTCACAACAACCACCTATAATTCAGCCCTACAAATTCATCAACCTCACTGACATGAAGCTGATTTGACCTCATTTTTGAAGAAAATAATCAAAGAACCTAGTTATTTTATGAGAGGTCCAGCAACCATACGATTCTTATGTCATTAATGTCTTAAAGCTGCATGTCTGAAAAACACACCCTGTTTTCACCCTCCTGTGGAGACCCCGACCATCCCTCCCTCCCTCCCACCCCAAGGTTCCGTTCTGCCCCCACCTGGGTTCCCCGTCTCAGACCAGCAGAGGGGCAAAGTCCGGCATTTGTCCCCTGCTCTGTCCCCTCGGGGACGTCCCCTCAGACCCAGCGAGAGCTCCGGGCCGAAGGAAAACAAATGGAAAGCTGGAAAAAGTGGCTACAAATATTGGAAGTGACACCATTTTTTAATATGGTAAAATGAAACAAGTTTTGGTGTTGTTTCGTTTGTTTGGGTTTCTTTTGTATTTCCAAATCAATGCTTGGAGAACCTGAAGGACATCTTAAAATGAGATCTTCTATATAAAAATAAAATGAGAAAAACATTAGCCACGAAATAGGCCTGAAGGCTTCTATTAAAAAATACAATGTTGATGTACTTATAAGATCATCTCTTGGAATGCAAAAGTGATCAATGCTGCTAATAAAGGGGGATTTTTGACCACTTGGAAAGAATGAAGGTGACATGATTTGCCACCAGGAGACAAGTTTAATAACAGTAGAACATACCAAACTTTGTAAGGGCCCAGCTGGGGAACTGCAAACAGTTTTTCATTAAAATAGAGAGGGGGAAAAAGAAAAAAAAAAAAAAGAGGGATTAATGGGAAAATAATTTTCTCCTCTAAGTGGAGAACGTTGTGCTAACAAGTTCTCCAGGGAAAAAGACAGGAGAGAAACCATAAAAAAACCCTATTCTTGTGTGTTCGTCAGCCTTCATCCTGCACTGCACAGGTACTGTGCTCAGGGCACACAGCCAGAACACTGTGCTGCCCTCCCGCACAACCCAGCCCCTCACAGGACAGTCACAGCTGACTCAGCACAAGCGATCAGCGCAAAACGTAACGCAAACTTTCAGCTGCCTTCATCAAACAAAGTTCAAGGATACAGGACATCTCACCTCTTAATGAAATCACAGACTACGGCTGCATTAAGTGCCTCGTTCGAATGTTAAAAGGTTTATGGACCAACCTGACAGGAAAATACCCGTGGCTGCACAAATTCACAGGCACACACGCTCTGGCGGTACCCGACCAGCAAAGCGGGCAGCCCGGGTCCCGGGGACAGGGGACACAGCGACCTGCTGGCAGGGTGATGGCAACCCAGCTACAGCTGCAGGGCCACAGCCTCTCTCAGGCCTCATTCATTAAACCCTTAGCAAAACACATGACAGTTAATGGGAAAATTGTTGGCAATCAACTGGAAATATTAAGTCTCTTGATGTCTTACTCCACCTCACCCAGCTTTTAACACCTGTGCCAGAGGGGATGTTATAATCGGAGAGGCTACGTATTGCATCAGGTACAGAAAACAGAACTCGTCTCAATAGGATTAGTCCTTTTTTATCCCATAAATACAAAAATCCACCCTCCTTTGTTTCAGTGTACACTGAAAAAAAACCAAATACCTAACGTTCACCTTGCAGCTGCTTGGGAATCCCTGATGACTTTTTGTTCTGTTCTTTCAAAAATCTCTGTACAGAAGTCCCAAGCAACGAAGGCAAAGCGCTGGCTGAAGGAGCAGCACAGGGCAACCCAGACAAGGCTATTCTTCTGAGAGAATGTTTTCTTCAGAAAGTGAACGGAGCTTGCATGGCAAGGGTTTCACAACCGGGGGATACAGAGGTGGTTTCTGGGAGAAGCTTCCAGAAGCTTCCCCATGACTGATGGAGCCAATGCAGCTGGCTCTAAGATGGACCCACTGCTGGCCAAGGCTGAACCCACCAGTGACAGAGGTATTTAAGAAGGGAAAGAAAGCTGCTGGAAACCAGCAACAACAGCTGGAGAGAAGAATGAGAATAAGTGAGAGAAACAGCTCTGCAGACACCAACATCAATGAAGAAGGAAGGGGAGAATGTGCTTCAGGAGCTGGAGCAGAGATTCCCCTGCAGCCCCTGGGTGAAGACCATGGTGAGGCAGGCGGTCCCCCTGCAGCCCATGGAAGTCCATGGTGGAGTAGAGATCCACCTGCAGCCCGTGGAGGCCCACAGTGGAGCAGAGATCCACCTGCAGCCTGTAGAGGACCCCAACACTGGAGCAAGTGGATGTCCAAAGGAGGTCGTGACCCCATGGGAAGCCCATGCTGGAGCAGGCTCCTGGCAGGAGCTGTGGCCCCATGGAGAGAGGAGCCTGTGCTGGACCAGGCTGGCTGGCAGGAGCTGTGTCCCCACCAGGCTGGAGCAGTCTCCTCCTGAAGGACTGCACCCCGTGGAAGGGACCCTGACCCTTGCTGGAGCAGTTTGTGAAGAACTGCAGCCCATGGGAAGGACTCATTTTGGACTCTAACGTACCCGTTCAAACACCATCACACAATGCATGACGTACACCTTACCTTAAATGTGGAGAGTCCATAAAGTCGTGCAGTGTGGACTGTCACTTGTGAAATATTTGTAATGTTGGAGATAAAATCCTCAAGATATTTACAGGCTTGTTCCAGGTGTGTTGTGTTTATAATGATCTGAACAAGCTACAAGAAACAAAATTTATTGTAAGAATCCTTTTGGTATCACCCATTGTCATTTGATTTTGTGCACGGTTACTTCTTTCCGCAACAATGCTACTAGAAACTAATTACACTATTTCAGGTTACTGCCAATCACCTGTTTGGAGCCAAGGAAGTCAGAGTCTTTGGCTCGTTTCTTGCAAATCTCTGTTTACCAGGAGAGAGAGCTCTCCCACTGTCACCCCTCTCCCCAGAGGCACCCCAGGGTCAGCACACGTGCTGGGCTAGACCCGCACGAGACTTGGCATTCATGTTACAGACACTGGTGCTTCTCTGCGCTTCATTGCTCACCTCCTGACATCCCCCTTTTAAAGCAAACGGTGCTTGTGTTTCTTACACAGATCTTAGTGGCATACCATGGTACAGCCACATCTACAAAACAAAGGTTTGGATTCATTCTCTTAAAAAACACAGTCTTGAGTATGTGTTTTAAAACTTACCTCAGTTAAACCTATATGAGGTCTTTTAATTAGGTTCTGTAAACAACTACTTAGAGTTCTTGTAAGCAGCAAATTTGTAGATTTTCTGAGCATATCATCTATTTCTGTTGAGCTGAAAAAAAATATATTTATTTTTATAACTAACCTGCACATGACAGCACAGTAATACTTAATATTTTTATATTTTCCCTGCAAAGGAGACTTTTAATGTTAAGAATTCCCTAAGTCTGTTTAATTTCTGATTGCTCCAAGTCTCCTGTGTTCCAGCACACAGAACACCTCTCTCACTTATCAAATTACCCACTAAATTATCCATTAACTGAATTTCAACACTGAAGCAGAACTTTTTTCTTTCTTTCTTTTTTTTTTTAAATATATTCTGCACATGTTTATTTTCACAGCAGATTGGAAAGAGTAATTTGTGGGTTTAATGAGTTACTGAGGAGGTCAACACGCGCCCATTAGTATGTGTAAATTATAAACAGTATCAATTAAGAACGTGTGAAAGCCAGCCATTTACATCTTTACCAGTGCAGAAATGGGTGACCAGCCATGAATACCTTCCAGATTTCAGATCTATGAATGTTATTTTGTAATTAAAACTAAGCTTTGGAAGGCCACAGGAGGAAAGGCAATGGGAGAATTGCGATGTCTCCTGTCGGAAGGAGGTGCAACGAGAGAAATCATCGCTAAGGGAACACAACGCACCCAGAAGGGAAACCCCACTCCGACCAACCAGCTACACAATCATTACTGGAACAGTCAGAAATTTGAAATCACTACTGTTTTTCAAATTTTACATGCTTTGTTAAATAAATAAAATCTCTAGATTATTCAAACAAATCAATACTGTTCGAATACACCCCAGCAGTGTCTCAGACTGCTGACCATGCCAAGCTACCCTCACCCAGACACACGCACAGTGTATACATTACACACACACATATATGAAATACACACTACAGCATGGGGAATCACAGACAATTATTAAAGGATTGTATGTAAATATGACACAAGTACAGCTAGGAACTACACAAGAAAATACATTTTCAGTTTCATACATATCTTCAGGTCACCTGTAAGTTCTAGGTTACACGGCCACCCTCCCAACACGCTACACTTACCTGCGGTGAAGAGACTCTGAAAACTTAAGGCTGGCATAAATAAATTCCTTAACCTGGATATAGATCTGAGGCACTGACTGAGACATCGGAAGCTTCTTTGGAAAGGATTGCTGTGAAAATAAAAGATACTGATATTGATATTGTACACTTGAAACCTGTTGTTTTGTAAACAAATTAATAATCATTACTCACTCAAACATCAGAGCAAATGACTAAAACTTTAATTTTCATATTTATTTATGACTAGATAATTACACACAAGGAAGGTGATTTAGCCTCTTAATCTACCTAGCTTGTCAAATTTTAATTGCTTTTAAATCATAAAACACATTGCTGTCCCAAGCATCTTTAACTGGACCCTGACAAACTTTAATGACATAAAACTCTTCTGTACCTTATCAAGTTCTGGATCTTGAAAAGGAAATTTGCTTGTGACTATTTTGTATTCCTCTTCGTTTGCTACAGGAATAGGGCTGTAGTTGTCCGCTTCAAAAATATCCCTGGTGAATCAGTAAAGCAAAAAGCATTACGATATGTAACTTATTTACAGTACTTCCCAGTCTTAAAACATTTACATGAATATAAACTTTATCACCACACTTAGATGCGCAGCTTCAAAAAGTTACGAGCTGCAATCACTGTAATTTCAGACATCCACACTATTTCTAGACCAATTTGCAAGTACCTCGTACGCGCTGACTCTTTATGCTGTGTCTAATCACAGAGACAAAATAGCTGAGAGCACTGTGACTCCAAGCACAATGGAGCAAAGGAACTGGAGATCAACCTGTCTGCTCCATGGTAAGCCGTAACGAGATGATGCTAATTACAGTACCCTACTCGGTAGCCCCCAGTACAGCAGCCACCCAGCATCTCCTTTGGGTACCGTGGCCACACACAGTCCATGGAGGGGACGTGGAAAGCTCTAACCAGGTACGTGGGCACAGTGCTAAAGTTCTGCCAGCCAAGTGGCCGTGCTGGGAGTCACAGAGCTTGAGAACATCATGAGGCCAGTTTCATTCTAAGGTTCTCTCGAACAGTGTCACATAATTTATGGTAAACAACTTCTGCACATTCAGACCTCACACCCGATCTGAAAAGAGTCCCACCCTGCTCTGCTCCCGGGTTCACAACTTACTCCATCAAATGATTCCAAAGAACAGGTGGAAACCAACCTGCATTTTAAAAAAACGAGGACATACCGGCAATGTCAGCAGTCTGTCAGGGAGACACGTGTGTCAGCTACATGTAAACATGGAGACAACCTAAATTAGGAACTGAATGGCCTGTTGCAATAGTCTGGAGTTACTGGGCTCCTAACCAAGAGAAACAGACGTCTCTCCCGCACACTTCTCCAGTAATTCCTCACTGCAGACCATCCTTCTCTCTGTTACCTACAGAAGCAGCACTTGATGGCTCTTCTCCTAAATACCAGTTACATGTGGTCAATCTTAGTCCTGTCCAACTTGAAACTCATACACCGTACCGAGTTAGTAAATTCTTCCAGAATTACAGCTCCATCAAAAAACCTTGAAGTTGGATGAAAACAATAGATGGTATACACCAAGGCACAATGATTTTGAAATACTCACCTGAACAGTCCAGACCACTTTTTAAGAAGAGTTTCATTGTACTGGTCTCTTATCTCAAATAAAAGATCGAATAGTCGGTTCACAGGAAAACCGTAGCCCTAAGGAATAAATATGAAAAGAGTGGATAATTCAAGAACCAATACACTCAATCCCTATCACATCCCTTCAGGACTCTGAGATGAGATTCGTAATTCAGTCTTGTCACTTCTATAAAACAAATGCACCACTACAATTAGAATATTATATATTAAATTCTTACCACATATTTTCTCCTGTGCTTTCAGATTTCAAGCAGAAATTTATCCCATTTCTCTGTAACATGTTAACGTGCTATTTATGCATATAACTAATCCTTTTTATCAGTCTGTTAAATATTGCAAGAATACTTGCCAACGATGTTCATTTGGTCTTTCAGCTAGAGACTCCACCACACCTGGAATGCTATTCTTGCTAAAGATCAGAAGTGAAGCATTTATGAAAGACAAAAACCTACAGATTTTGCACACACACAACTGGATGCTAGCTGGATAGCCCAGAATGCAGACATTAAATTGATAACATTGAAAAGGGGGAAGCAAGGCAAGAAATACATGTATTTTACAATTATTATTGTATACATATAATATATATATCACACATCTGTATATATGATTCAGGAACCCCCAAAGCGTTGCAGCTACTCATCTAAAGAAAAGATTTAACTCTAGGAATTTCAGTTCAATTGCTAACACAACATGTACCTGCAAAGTGTCCGCAAATACTACAATGAGATTCTTCAGTTCCAGAACAAGGTCAGGATCACTGCAATATGACTGAAAGTGAGAAAATCAGTTTTGTTACAAGGATTTAAAAGACCTGACACATATTTTCAAAGAATATTAGCACAAGCGGTTAAACTCCAGCTTTATGCCTTTACCCAACTGATTGCCTTCATAAAAAAAAATTACTTACACTTGCTGCTCGTCACTCCAGCCAAACAAAAGTATTTGTTGAATTTTCATAGGAACTATCAGTAGTATAAAAGCTCAGGAAAAGTTAAGTAAAATATGAGATTCAGTAAATATTAGTATGTTGTACTGAGATCCAAAATCAGCAAATGACATCTCCTTCAGCAGCACTTAAGCACACGCCAGAACGCCCTCCCGAAGCACCCTCAGAGAGGTTTCCACAGGATGTTCTTCTGAGCCCTGAGCCTGGCTCTCACTGGGGACCCTGCGCCCCCCCAGGGAACGCTGTCTGTACTGGGGGGAAAACACTACAAATGCTTTCTGAATAAACTCCAATTACTGATTTGATAGTAAAAAGTCAAGACATTAAGTTATTAACCGACTGAAATCTGATTTTCAGAGGTGTGGAGTTGACCTCAGCTTCACTATTTGCAACGCTGGGTGAAGTAAAAAAATATTTGTATTCAAAGAATTTAAAGCAGCATAAGAACACATATTGGTCAGAGCCTAGTACACCCGTTTCATCTTTTTTGAATTTTCATTCTTAGCACATTTCACTAAAGTAAGGGTTTGGTTTAAAATACCTCATTAAGACAACATACACTAAACATTAGTCTGTACAAGGATGGTGTTAGAAAGATTGTGATAGGATTGGTTTTGATGGAAGTCAGGCATTTTAAGAAGAAACAGCGATCAACCACATGACAAGGCACTGAAGAGTTCTTTAGAGATTACATTACTCTAACTACCATATTCTTACATCGGTGCATAAACCCATACGCTGCCAATTTAACTTGCACAGCATTTAGCTTAATGCTGAATATATCTCAATTTATCCCAATCCTCTAAGATGAATTTAGAAGTATGAGAACATCTCACACACCACTGACCAGTAAAGGGCCTATGATAAAACTATAGCTGTGATCTGAACACCTTCCCCATTTCTATTCTGTGTTTATAAAACGTAAGATGTTCCTTAAATTAAAGATCAATTGCAATAAAAATAAAAACAACATTGCATAAAGGAACTGTTTCTAGCAAACACTAAAAAAGGAAGGATAAAGCTCTTTTTCCCTGGCAGTGAAAGTTGTACCAGCAGTAAACTCTGAAGCAACTGGCTGGTGAGCCCAAGTGAGCAATGGTACTCGGGGCTCTCCCCAGGGCCGTACAGGCTGGGATGCAGCTGCTCAGCATCCCCGGAGCCAGGGCAAGGCTTCACCTCAGGAGCATCTCTGAATACACCCAAACGCTCCCTTGACTCAGAATTACATTCTAATATCTGTGAAGACTTTTCTAACACCTTTACCTCAACGTAACCATGTCACTAGTACAGCATTGAAGGGATAGCTCCAAGGGGTCTGCTGGTGGAGTTTATTTTGGAAACACAGCATTTGGAATGATAATTAGGAACTATTTCCTGGTGGTGCTTTCAGTGCTGAACTATTCAATCTGATCTAATGAAGAGGTCAGTTGAGACTAATGAGGAAGGATTGCAATAATAACAGCAGATTAACTCCGCATATTCTAAACTGCTGGACTAAGAGAAGGTTTGGAAGACCCAATGAGTTGTAAATCAGTGGAGGATTATGCAAATAGCCCATGGCTGTGGATCACAGCCTGATACTGTTGGGAGAAACAAAAGCTTGGCAGGCTCCCTCCCAAATCTGAGCAATTTTTAATCACAAGGAAAAGAAAACATGAGAGGGGTGTAATTTTTCACTTTGTTACTATCCCAGCTTTAAATATACAGAACTCTGAAGTAAGAATATTTAAAGGGCAATACTGATAAGTCTTCTCACTTACTGAGTGTGTCCTAAGAACAGCGATGATCTTGGAAAGGGCCATATTCCAGAGTTCATCCGTGTATGTCCGAGTTACCAGTCCTTGGGTTACATGTAAAATGTGGTCTTCTACTACAAAGAAACTAAAAGAAAACAATGCTTAAATTATTAACTTGTTTTCTAACACCAGAGCAAATGCTGCCTTTTCTCACAGAAGCACAGCCAAACCCGTCCCCACCCCTGCAGTAACCCTCTGGGAGGTTTGGTGTCCCCTTTGTTTGGTGACCCTCTGGGAGGTTTGGTGTCCTCTCTGCCCAGCATGAGGTCAGAGTGTGCAGTTGTGTCGCACCAGCTGGAGCCCGGGCTGCTGAAGGGCCCTGCGGGGCACCGTACCCAGAGGACACCACTCTTCCTGCCCAGACCAGCAACAACCACCCACATGGTTTGTGCAGAAACAGAAACTTGCAGGTGAAAGTTTTTGGACAGTGGAAGAACAGAGGGTGAGCGCAGAATTGGTACAATAAAACTGAAACAAATCTCCATTTAGAAAACTTACCCTACAATTTGACTGAAGTATCTTCTATAGCCTTCTACTGTTTCATGCTTTAAGTGAAAAAGAAAACAAGTTTAGGAATAAAAATATCACCAAGTATTAGGTACAACCTAATGCAAAACCGAATGTATGGGTTACCATGCTTGACTGCGGCTGCAGAACTAATCTTGCTTGTTTCCTTCTCTGTTTTCTGTAATAATTTTCAAATACTTCTCCATCACCCTAAAACAAGACAAAAGTAGTTAAATCAAGACCATTGTCTCAGTGTGAAAAAGACATTTCTTGAACTAAGGGTAGAATTCTCTTAAACTAAGCCACATACTTTGCATTTATTCCACACGTAGGCCTCCAGCTGACACCAGCAAAGTTTTGCATGTATGAAAAACGTAGAAATTATCTTTTTATTTTTAAAGTAGCCTACAGAATGTACTGTAAATAAAAATGTTGTTCATGTGCCTACATTTTGTCAAACAATATTATGCATTTTAGGCAACATTTATGTTTTTAAACTACAGCTTGCTTTGCTATTCTCTTTAGAATTGGTAAATACGACGACTGTGGATTTGGATTTCTTTCCTATCACAGTTCTTGAAGACAGAATACCCTCTGTGCCTAATGATTACATTGTGAGGAATTCAAGTGACATCCTACCCGTCCCATTAAGATAACCATTCAGCAGAAACCATCTGTCCATCTGAAACCAGTGCTGCATTGACTCATCTACCTACTGAACGTGCTGTCATTTGCATGCGAGCAGAACAGAGCAGCTTAGCATTTTTAAGGTTTGTTTTTTCCCCCATGAGCCTGTTATCAGGCCAGTGCTATTTAGAATTCCATTACTTGGGCTTCCAATGATCTGTAATATACAATCTCTGTATTGAAAAGTCAGCATTGCTCAACCGACTCCTTCACAAGGTATAACAAAAAAGGTATAAATCCAGTATTTTAGGTTCATAACGAATATCTCATCAGATTTAGAAATACTGCTAGCCTAACAAAACCTGAAAGTAAAAAAAGGGACTCGGCTTAAAAACAAAAAACCCATTTGAAACCGAGATGCAAACTTATTTAACACTTTCTGTTCCAGCAGGATGTCACAGAGCGCGCTGTAACTCGTGGTGACAGCTCCTGAGCGGACACCCTGACCAGCCACCTCCAGCCCAACATCAGTGCCCTCCTGGAGGCACAAAGCCATCGCGGAGCCCCGCTCCCCACCCCAGGGCTCTGCCCAGGCCTGGCACAGATCTCTCAAGGGAAGGAGAAGCTGCTGATCTCAGACCCACACCAAAACCGGAGATGTAAAATACCTCATGACTATTTATAGCCCACGCTATCCGGAGCAATCAAGATCAGCAATTCAGGCATCACAACAGTTTAACCAGATGTTCTGCAGCAATCAGCAGAGAACAGCACCAGCCCTGCCGAGCCACTCGCCCGACAAGCACAGGAAAGGGAAGATAAAACATGCCCAACCAACGCTTTTTTTTGCCCAGCTTCCAAAGGATCAGTTTATATCGACAGAAACAATAAACCAGTTCATGCTGGTTATAAATTCTTGGAATATTGCTCATATATCAAGTGTTGCTCCACACCACAGTTACGTTTATTTCATACTGCATACAGGGCTTGTTAACGTTGGTAGGAGACAGATGCCCTGTTCTGAATTCACCAACAACCCTGTTCTCCAGGAGGGTAAGGACCTTTGATATCAGAGTCCATTCTGAGCTGCCTTCTGTCTCCAGGAAATCTGGAATCTGGCAAACTTTCTGTGCAAACCCAAAATCCTTGGATCGAGGATCCACCATCAGGATCCTTGTCAAAGTGAAGAACATAATCATGTTACTTTTAAACGTCATCTATAAATTTTACTCCCTGCTCTTTTATTATACTAAAGAAGGAACAAGAAATTGATGTCTGGTGATGAACTGGTATATTTAACTTTACGTGTTCTTTTTTATATACTATCCTACCCTTATTTCCCCCATAAAAAGAAATGGTCTCTTTTTAAACTCTCTTTTAATAGTTCTGGCAGCCTGTCTTTCTGTCCCTCCTGTTCTTTTCATTGAGATGAATAATTACTGACATAATTACTGATGCTTCTGTTTGGATTCCTTCTTAAAAAAAAACAAACTAGAAGCTAAATAACCCTTTTAACATTATTTTAAGATATAAACTTCTATGCTTCACAGCTGCAAAGACTCCATAGAAAGAAGATAACCCAACCCAAACATCTGAAGCCAGGTCCAGCTGAGATCATAGGATTAGCAATACCTAGAAGTCCTTCATCTATATGTCCTTGGTTCTTATTCGGTAAGTAATTTGGCTTCAAAAGTAAGTGAGACGTAGAAAAGCTGAGAAAATAATAAATAATTTGTTACCAAGTTTCCCAAAAAAAGTGTTCGTCACAAACAAAAGTTTGTGCGTTGCATTTGTTTTACAGCAGCTGAAAGGGGCTGTTGTGCCTCTGCCAGGGAACCCAACCTGCTCTGCCCGAGCACAGCCCGTCACCGCCGACAGCCTTCCCTGGGTATTTTGTTCTGCTGGTCTCGTTTCCACAGGATTCAGACGGAATTCTCCTACCTTTCGTAATACTGACCACGAGTCCCTAAGTATTTGGGTGCCATGGAACTCTTGGGGGAACTGCAGAAGTGTCAACAGCACTACTGAGGCAGACACGCACATTTTACATATATTCTGAAGAACACTTCTGCAATTAATGTCTTGCTGTGCCTCCTCTATTATGTGTGCAAAACAAACCATGGGGTCGTGCCCCCAGTATCCACACCCCACCCACCTCAGCTGGTCCATCAAGAACTACGACTACTACTAGAAGGAGTATGTTTGCTTGGGAACTACGAGAGCATGAAAAATAAGACACTGAACATTCAACTTCAAAAAGTAAAATATCTTTCTGCAGTCACCTTAATACATACCAAAACCGAGTAGATATGCAAACACCTATAGACTGGAGAGAAGTCTACAAGATCTTGAGCAGTCAAAATCTGAAGAAGGAAAGCAGAAAGAAAATTAAATAAAGCATAAAAATGATACAATCTGCAAGATGTGATACATTACCAGCAGAACTTGTCCACCTAAGAAATACTTCATAAGACATCTTACTGGAAAAGAATTACCCCTTCCTTCTACATTCTGGTTTACTGCCTTTAATTTTACAACCGTTCAACTCAGTTTCTTAAAAATCTGGAGATTTAGGGAAGAATTAGTAGTTTAGCAAAGTGTAAAGTCAGCAGGCCGGTGAATCTGAAGTTCAGATGAATACGGAAATACATCAGGGTTGAGCACAGAAACATGACAAACTGAGACCAGCAACAGCCAAATCTGCTGATGGGTTTTATGGCTACTAAAACTACTGTTTTCACAGGAAGTGGCAGGATTTTGCTTTAATGACTTGAGAAGTAACTGCATCAGTCTTTTTGCCAGTAATTTCAGCACCCAAAACTGGATGGGTTCTATCCCCTCCCTTTCTATTCCAGTACTAGATTCTATCTGTGCTACAGGAGCAGGCTCCTTTCACTGCGTTTTCAGAGTACCAGACATAAACGTCTAAATACTCGTTGTTTTACCCAATTTATGAATACTGAGCACTCGATAGCTGACAGAGTTCTAGCACAAGGTGAAGTCTTCCACACAAAAATGCTGGCTTCAGCATTAGCAGAATATTCCAGGGGGACACCCATCATCTACAGTGGGCAGGTGGTGTATAATGTAAATTGCAGCTGAATTTCAGAATAATAACAAGTTTGATGATGATAAAGTTCGCATTAATACAATTAACATTTTGGTACTCTTTGCTCCTCCTAAAACACCGATCTGGACTGGTGCTCCTTGAAGGTGTCTCTGGTCCTTCCTAACTAACGGTGCCCTTCTCTATAGAGGGCATATTGCGAGTTTTGATCAATTAACTTACACAAATTACTCTAAATAAGATGTACTCTTTAGTACAAAGTTACCTCTTCTTCATGTTCATCATCTTCTTCCAACGTTCTCTTCAATGTCATTTCATTCTTGGATTCCAAAATCCTGCTTCTACCTAAATGCGTATTCCGGCCATAGTTCACATTGTTCTGCTTCTGCAGAGCGGTACTGAAGGTTTTCTGCTGCTGAGCCTGTTTTAAAAGTAGCACCAATCAAGAGGGATGTAACACAGACTTCATCACTGATGAGTACACGCTACAACACGAAAACCAGGCAGTGCTATCGACCACACACCAGTGTCACTGCAAGATGTGTCTTCTCAGCCCACACCAGGGATTTTGTCCTTCATCGATTTGGGATGATAAATTACTTCAGGAGCTAATTTCTGCATCATTTTTTCTGCATAATTGCAAAAGAAACGCAATGGAGCGGGGCGGTATAATCCTGCCACTAGGTTTCATTTATAATTAGCAATGCTGCATTTCACGAGAACCTTAGATGACAAAACAACAACCCAACCTGAACTCTGCCTGACAAAAAGTCAGATGAAAACTTGCCATTTATTGGCGAAGCACTGGCTGTTTCAAAGCCTGCCCAGCAGCAGTGCTGTGGAGGGGCAGGTTATTGATGGGAGGGGGCTCCCGCTGTCCCCATCCCGCCCGGCTCTGCCCCCGTGCCCTGTGCCAGCACCCCTCTGGAGAGCAGCACCTCAAAGGTCTCTGTGATGACCACAGTGCTCAGAGAAACCCCCTGGGCTAACCTGAGACTCTCCAGGCTGGGGTCTCGGTGGGTAACAGGACTGAGGTCAGGTGGGCAGGGGGGCTTACCTGCTTCATGGCGGTCTCCCCAATTCTATCTGAATGCTTCCGAATGCTCTCCAAGAAATCCTTGAGATCTGACATGGAGATTTCTTTTATTTCTTCACGCAGTTTTGGAAGATTTTCTATCATTATCTGGCAAAAACGGTATTGGCTAACTCTAGGAAGGTACAGATTTTCTAGCTGTTCCATTGTTTTCAAAGCAGAATAGTACCTACAAAGAAATTAAAATGAAATTACGTAGCTTCTTATCAAATTTTAATAAAATATTTTGTTTATCAACTATAGGATATCAATACCATACATGCAATTGATATATACCTAATGAAATTACTCTGTTCTTGGAAAAATTAAGGAACAAGAGGCCATCCATATAATGCTTTAGTTTGGGAAAAAACAGTGAACTGTCAGAATGACTCAGCCAAGTAAAAACTGTGAGCCAGGCTCCTGTGACATCAGCTGTTCTGATCAACAGACTAACAACACATGAAGCACCTTGCAGAACAGAGTCACTAAAATCGTAACAATCATTTTCCACCCTAGATTGAATTTATTCAGGATTTTAATGATCTTTTTTTCTGAAACACAAATTGCCAATCACCCATCCGTGCAGCATACGCACCAAACAAGCCTCGGAGTGTGCCTGTACGTGCCTGCTGTCTCTAGGTGAGTGTGAGGACACATGCCCCCTCCTTCCACCATGCTCCCTTCTCTCCCTAAAAAGCCTACCTAACCAGTATTGGAAAATTACCAAATCACTCTGAAAGGGAAAAGACAAATGTGTGCAAAGTCCCTTCAGCTGCTGAAGAAAACTGGGAAAAGCCTCTTTTACAGTTCTTTTGTTTCTGGATACTACTTTGTAGATACAGTGAGTAAACAGTTTCAAACTGAAATACAATTCAAGCTGCTGGTTCCCCTACTGCTGACAAGCAATAATAAATTATTAATATTTCAGACATAAGTTTTCATTCCATTCTGAAATAAAGACACTGGTGTGCATTTTCCCAATCAAGACATCTCTACGGTAACAGTTCTCATAGCTGGAGGAGGGGAAAGACCTGCTCTTTTATTCCAGAACACAACTGCTTTCAGGAGACTGCAAATAAAGAGGTTTCAAGTGTAAATTAGGAGCTTTTGTTTATTATATACTTGGTTTATACAAAATATACATAAGGCGTCGGGAATGTTGCAGATAAGAAGGGGTCTGGGGGGTTTATGTGTGTGGTTTTTGGTTTTTAAATAGTAAATGAGGAAGGGTGCCACATGGTGAGACTTCTGGTGAATAAAACCATAATAGCATCAAAATCGTATAAAAGGTTTTTATTTAAATTATACGGATCAGCTTATCAGATGCTGTTAGTTCATCTGGAAGGTTTTTGACTGCTGTCTCGAAGATCAGAATTAGCATAATCCATTTTAAATCCATTCTAGAGTCCCTTACTAATTATATATATATGGAGCTCAGGACCTTGCCCTTTTAACATCTGTTCTGATAAAACAGTGAAGTCCGATTAATTTGAAGGTCAAATGCAGGTCAGGATTTAAACTAAAAAGTTTTGCATATCATTTCATGGAATGCTGTATTTCTATATTTTGCTTTAAAAACATTCCATAGACATAACTCAATGCTAAAGTTTTTGACAACAGTATTATGAACTCCCACCATATATTATCAATCACATCAGGTAAAGATTGCTCATTTGATTACAAGTGAGTTAAGGAAGTATCTTCAATTTGATTTTTTTCATAGAAATCTGGCAGTTGTCTGTCTGCTGTTCCCAGTTAACCTTGTAAGAAATCGTTCCCCAGCACAAAATTTACAACGTAAGCTTTGAAACTGAAGACTGAAGTTTGAAACACCAACTGAGGTCATACAGTAAGCCTGTCCAGAACTGATCCATCTTGTCATCAGAACCAGAACTCAGTAAGATGGTTTTTACTAACGTCTGCGAACTATAAAAATGGAAACCTGTAAAACCAGAAAGAATCAGGCTTGCGGGGGGGGACGGGACAGACCCAAACCAACCCAAACAAACACAAAAAAACAAAAAAACCCCAAAACTCACAAACCAAAAAAGGACCCCCAAAGGATTAATGCAAATGTTTTGCATCATCTTACCCTAAAATTTAGGTGGCCTTTCACAAAATATCCAAGTCTCAGACACAGAGTAGTCAGGTCTGTATTAGAATTTGAAACATCAACACACAAAAAATCCAAAAGAAAAAGAAAGTGACCACTGCTTTAGAGTACACAAAGTATTAAATTATGCTTTAAATGACAGAGAGAACTTTTTATCAGCAAAGTGTCAATTGGAAGCATTTAAGAGAGAGCCTGTAACTTACTAAACGAGCCCACTGCGTTAAACTAGAGCAATCAAGAAGATACATGGGACAGGAGCGGGACGAACTCCAAGGCTGTGATTTTACTGAGAATAACACGGGTTTAATGCAAAAAAAGGCTGCATGGCTGTCTGGGTGAGACTCAGTAACCTAAATAACTAATCAACTATCTTTCCCACAGTTGGGAAGAAAGCTTTGAGTAAGGTCAGAAAACAAGCCCAAGTCTTACATGGCAAAAAGCTCGCTCTGAAAGACCATACTCTCCCTTTGGTCATTCTCACAGTAGATTCAAGAAGATTAGGCAACAACCTTAGCAGATTGATTTATTTAATTATTTTCACTGTATGGTGGGTTGGGGTTTTTTTTGGCAATACTCATTGTGGAAGGGACTTGCAAAAATGCCAGTTCAAAGAATTCCAAACCAGAACACCAGGGAACATTCTCCAGAGACACATACCAAAAAGGAAACGCACAGGCCACAGCAACAGAGTTATATAAAATGTGTGATGATCTTAGTGCTGACTTAAATTAAAGAGCGAGGGGGTTGGGTCTGAACGCAGAGCCACCACGAGGTGTCTGGGGGAGCGGTGGAGAACCCGCACCTCTCCTTGTGCTTCGGAGCTGAGACTCCAATCCCTCCATAACCCTTTCCAGCCAACTGTCCCTGTTCAGAGCGGATTCTGCACTTACTTCCTCTCACAACTATAGTTCTTGTCAACTTGTGTTATGCATGGCTCAGGAGACAGATAAATAGGATACAGAGCCTTTCACCTCTAGGTCATCAGTTCAAACGCAGCCCATGTTCATCAGGACCAAAAGTTGCTCTCAACAGATGGCTTTTTGGACTCCTCAGCAAACCTCCCTTCCATCTGCATAAACCAGTATGTGTTCCAGACCCCAAATCCTGCATCTGCTATGGAGACAGGAAATGGAATTCCAGTCTTTATCCTAAAACAATCGTCCCCCAAAAACATAGAATAGCCAGGCTTTCTTCTTCCTTTCAACATCAGATGTTCATCGTGCAAGACTGTAAGACAACGGAATAAGGAAAATATATTCTAAAAGGCTGCAAGCAAAGAAAGTCAACAGAAAAGAGGTCTTTTTTTAAGAGACCAATGAAAGCTTTGCTGCAATGCCAGACCAGTGTCATGGTTTAACCCTGACCAGCAACCAGGAGCACACAGTCCCTCACCCATGCCCCCGCCCTGCTCAGTGGGATGCAGAAGAACAGGGAAAGGGAAACCTCCTGGGATGCGACAGACACTGATGATAAAAGAATACACAAGACAGTGATGCAGTACAACAGCTCCCCACCCTAAGATCGGTGGCCTAGCCCATCCTGAGCAGCGATCATGGGTTCCTACCCCAGCCAGCCCCCATCTATATCCTGAGCAGGACATCTGTGGTATGGAATATCCCTTTGGCAGCTCATCTTGCCTGTGCTACCTCTCAGCTTCTATGGGAAGCTGAAAGAGTCCTTGACTCTATGTGAGTATAAGTTAGCGACAGCTAAACCAGGATGTGTTACCAGCAACCTTCTCCTACTGGCTCCAAAACACAGCAGACACCACAAAGAAAATTAACTCTCTCCCAGCCGAAACCAGGAAATCAGTGAAGGCTTAGGAGAAAAATTATCTTTGCTAAAATAAACACTCCTCATTGTTTTGTTAAGGCACAGCCTGTGCATGCTCCTTCCTCTGACTTCCAGGAAAGCTTCACAGAAAAGGCAGGCAGGTCTCCTGTGAAACTCCTCGTACCCGCACACAGCAGCTGTCAGGTCCATGTGACGATGCTGTGGGCATCCAGATACTGCAGGATCACCTCCTGCTAAGGGCAAGCTACACTCACTCTTTGGATTTGTTGCCTGCTCAACCAGAAGGAAATTACCATTTGAATTACCTGCAAGTTCCAGGGGCAGCCACCTCTGGCTGCGTTACAGGGAACTGTCAGTCACAGGCAGAGCAGTAGCTGTAGCGTAGCTAATGGGAGATGTCTGAGCTAGAGCAGTAGCCTGGAGCAGGATCCAAACCTCCTGCACTCCACGTGATTTCAAGGTACGGTACATCAAAGCCATGGCATCTCCCCACTCCCTTAGATCTTTTTATGGTATGACAATGACATGTCCAAACCCCTCAATTCAGTACATCGTCCTCCAACTTTTAAGACTTCCTGCCTGGCAACTCCCTCCACAGGGAAATTATCAGATGTGAGTCTCTTAAATAATAGAAATTTAGTTTGAGACTAAAGAGGACTGATGGTATCTCAGAAGCGTATCAACCATCAGTGGACTCTACAAAACTACTGGTGAACATGGAGTCAAAATGTTCCAAGCCACCTCCAATTTTATTTCCCCTAAGTGATGGTGACATTAGGAATTAAGACTTCCCTCCCAAGTCTAAGACCGGGACGCTGTTTCTCTTGCCCCACAGAGCCAGGGAATGGCGGAATGCAGGCCTTGATCCCAGCATTCCCATGTTTTCAGCAGGCTGGACAGACCACCTGCAGAAGAAAGTGGTGCTTGGCAGGACACCCCGCAGCCTGCTCTGCGCAGGGACCCTGCACCACTCACATCTTCCTGCCAAGATGCTCCGGGAGCCCTGCAAGGTGCTTCCAGCTGCTGAACTCTACATGGGATGATTTCCTCCGTCTGGGCTTCATTCTTATAGTCTCACGTAGACAACAGATCAGCACAGAGATACCAGATAGGTCTAACAGAAGGTATGTGGAGTTACACGCCTTTTTTCTTGGATTATGAATTGGATTTAAATACATCATGATAGATTAATCAGGTATCAATGTACTCTGAAAGATCTTTCCTCCCTAAAGTATTAAAAAAGTAATCATAATTTCGCTGCATATCGTGCTTATTAAAATAAACGTTATTTTTCATGGCAATCTGTAAGCTCCTAGAATTGTTTATAATTAATACTGCATTTGTTCACTTGCAGTGACATTCTTGACACACAGGCCAGGTGTTATGAAGATGACACGTACCAAGCCACAGGACTTGCAATATTTACTGCTCTACATCAGTGTTTGTTATTCTATCAGTTTACTTACAAATGTTGTATCTTACTCATAGAAATAAGTTCACTCACCTTTTTACATTCATCTGTTCTTTTAGTTTGCTGTACATTTCCAGCACTGCATAAAAACAAGCAGATTAACCCATGGATCTTATTGTGGCTTTAGTTAATAAAAGAGGAAAATATATACTGTAAAGGACAAAATAAACCATAGAAAAGGATACGCTAAATTTACCTTATTTAATTCCAACAGTAACGCAAATGTGATAAAACCATTCTAAACCATTCTAAAATTCTAGAATGCAGTTGAGAAAATAAAAAAGAATTGAGCTCTTACTGGCTTTTAAACGCAAAAGAATTCAGATCAAGCAAGCCAGCAATCACAGCATGCAGAGCACATCCGTCCACTTAGCACACACACCGCTTTCTCTGCCTTCCTGGTCCATTACATGGCAACAGTACCACCTACTGTACCCCGGACAGGTCAACAGCAAGCCTTTGCAAAGAAAAATTCTCACATCTGTTTTACATCGATATTCCAAATGGGATTAAACAGCTCCTCTAGAGCTGTGTGCAACCCTTTAACACTACCGTTCTGAAACACCACTTACAGCCCTTACGGTTTACTTAAAAAAAGGTTGTAACCACACAGAGCTAAAAGCACAAGGCTGAAAAACAGAACCATTTGTATTTTCCCTAAAATTCAAACAGTAAAAACCATGCTCTTAAGCAATAACTTCATTATCATATTAAAAATATGACTTCATTTAAAGCTGTGTGTGGCTACAGTGTTTGCATCATTTATATCTGTCTTCTCACAAAGTGCCATCATGTCAAATATTGTAAGAGACCTGGAACAACTTTGTTGACAACCTTTTAAAACTGTTAAATTTTTTGTTAAACTGGACGTTACAGAAGCACAACTTAAAAAATAAAATTTCTTTTCCATTTTAGCTATTGTGACTTACTTTGTTTAATTTGCCACTGTATTTAGCTAGAGGTCACTCACCTGGAAGACATAACTGCAGTTTTTCCACAACTGTTGTAATATTCCGTTGCTGAACTCTACATCGGATGATTTCCTCCGTCTGGGCTATCACCTTAGAGAAGAGAAGAGAAGANTATGCAAATAAACTTAATTTGTGACAAATATTCATACTGCCCATATAGGAAGCACCATTTTCTCACCTCTTTCCCAGCATCCTGAAGCCTTCGGTTGGTATCAGTAACTTGGACCTTAAAAATAATTTCACCTTTGTTAGACAAATATGCATATATTGCCCTGATGTGACTGCTCACCCTTGTAATCAGATCATGCTTCATGAGAAACTTAGAACAAAGAAATGCAAATTCAAATTAACTCTACAGCTTGAACTTGAACTTTTGATCGCAAAGGGCTTTTGTTAACTTCAATTACTTATGACAGTTCTTTCTAACAGATTCTGTGGCAAACTTCTCAAATTTACTTGGGATTTTTGAACTTTCCTTGTTTCTGCAGGTCTGTCAAACAATTCAAATCATTGACCCAATTGACCACTGGTCCCTTTTTGATAACCTCAATGAGCTCTATGGGCCATTCATTGTCTGTAAGAAATGGTGATTGCATTTTATGGTAATTAAACATTCATACTTTGCTGAATGCAAACACTGGGTGGTTGATTAACATCAAACGTGGAAATCTCCAAACCACAGCAACATTTTAATGCTGCAGGTGCAGGCAAAGCTCGACCTCAGATTTTCCCACATAGTAAGTGACTCATTAGGTCATCATAATAAGGAAGCACATTCTAGTTTATTAAAAATCTCATTAATTTCTGAACAAAGATGCTCAATGACCTCATTGACGCTGTATTTGGTCTCTTGTTATCTGAATATCCTTTATATAATGCTCTTCTAATCATAACCTCTGATGAACTACGCTCATTCTGTCTGCTGTGCATATTTTGCTCTCAAAAGTGTAAAGAGAGCTAAAAGGGACGGATCTCATAATTCACTATTCTGTGTTCCGACTTGGGAGAAAATCTTAGTTCTCATTTCTAATGAAAACTACTAACTCCGCCTACTCTCCTACTCATTATAGAGTAAAGAAAATTTATTTTTCATGCATAATTGCAGTATTTTTACTTTTCTAATCACGAGTTACGCTCTTCCTAAGGGCTGATGTGTAAATGCATGATTAGAAAAAGACCTATACAAGAAATACTAGTTTTAACATTTGTTGTTCTTTACCTTCTGAGAAAGCCTTTAAAAAGGGAAAAATTGTTTTTGTAACATTTTCTGAACATGTACATTTTTAAAAAAAATAATTAGGATTAGACCTAACAAAATATTCAGCTTTGTAAATGAGAACTACAGGATCAGGCAACACAGCTCTAATCACAAATCCTAAATAATCCACTTTAAAAAAACTGTTGCAAACATCCGAGCGTACGTGACAATCATTAAATTCTTGTTCTTCAGTCAGTGTCGAGCTCATTCTTTTCCATGAAAAAGATGATATTTGAAACTCTGAAAAACTAGTTCCTTACCTTTAATTTTTCTGCATCAGCCCTAACTTTAAGAAGTTCTGTGATAGCATCCACAAAGCCCTGATGGTGAAAATTGCACATCTTTTCTATCTCCCTGTCATGGTTACGTATGCAGGCATCTAGTTTTTCCATAAACCTCTGGTGTGCATTTGGTTGGTCATCATATACAGACCTGTTAAACACAAATAAGAAAATAAAAGTTTATTTTTTTCCCCCAGTTAAAAATAGTACACAAGGGTCTTTATTGAAATCTCTCTTTAAAAGAAAATAAAAGCATGCAAACTTGATGCTACGGTGGCACAACTGGTGATCCGCCCCACCAAAATCAGCATTTAAAGCAAGAGATGGTGCAAAACTGAAAACTGAACCCAGCCCTTATGGCATGAATCCAGGTGCTTAACCACTTACACCATGGTTGACCTGAGCCTCACTGCTCGCTTATTTATGCCCTAATGCTCAAATACGGGTACAAAAGAATCAGTTTCTCCGACCACCTCAAATAGCATGGATCGCTCTTCCATCAAATTCCACTCTTTGCTAAATATGAAGAAGTGCAGACATTCATATTTGGAGTTCTGGTATAGCTACCACCGGAGATGCCCTGGTTGGACTGTCCCAGCAGGAGCTGACCCCTGCTCCTGCCTCCTCCTGCCCGTCCCATCCCAGGGCAGAGCCACCACACGCACCTGCTCAGCCGGCCGTCTCCTCAGGATCCAGCTTTCAGGAGTGGCCAAGATGAGGTCTTTGGGGCTCCTTCACTGCCTGTTTCCACAGCAGCCCCACAAACCCCACGGAGACGGGACCGCGGGGCAATCCCCACCGCAGGCTGCTGAGCTGCCTCAGACACCAAAACCCCACGGAAAAACGCTCAAGCCTGAGAGCGAGCACAGGAAACGGGGCAACTTAAAGCTTTAGGCTTTAGCAGAGGAGGCAAGAAAAGAGGTATAACGAAGAACCGTGCTGGAAACCAAAGGTACAAAGTCTCCCAACAAAGGCGAGGCACAGGCAGTTCCAAAATTCAATAAATAATTTGATACAGCAAAGACAGGTAATCTTCAAAGCAGCTTTTCAGACAGGAGGAGAGCAGCAGTGCAAGGCTGATACAGTCATACACACGCAAACACCTTCTTTCTGCAAACTACAAGTGTTCAAAAACAATCAGGAGTTCAAAAATCTTTAAATTGCTTTTTTTAGCCTCTAATTTCCTTTCATAATTACAAAGCTTTCTCCAGAAATCTGCAAGGAGAAGCTGCTTTAAAAAATAAAAAAATCTTAAGATGGAGGGAAAAAAAATAGGAAAAAAAAAAGGCTGAAGTTCCAGTGATCTCAGTGTTGCTTGCAGAAGTACAGCCTTGAGTTCAAGACCTGGGCAACAGTGAGTCAAAGCCTCTAAACCTCTTCAGTAGAGAGAAAGTACTTCCCTCTCAGTCTTCCCGGAGAAGTATGACTTCCCATGTTCTTCCAGATCCTCTTTTCTAACCAGACAGCTGGGCTCTGCCAAGATCTGGACTCACCATCACATCCTTCAACAAACCCGTAGCCAAGTGTCTGACAAGAACTTCACCTTTCAAAGAAGAGAAGGGTACAGAAGGGGTTGAAAAGACTCTTGGAACGAGATTCTTCATCCTTTTGACCTTGGGCAATGTGCTCAGAGAAGCAACTGACTGAAGTCAGGGAAATAAGAACAGCAATAAGCTGTCCTATGTGCCGAAGGAAGGGAGCCAACTCCTGACAGCCTGTGCACTACAGATATTTTATCAGGAAAAAAAGCTATTCAATATTTTCTCAGGGAAAAAATCTATTCAACAGAACACTCCTAGAACATCACCTTTTTGCTGATAATAGGAAAAAAGGGCTATGGTACTGGAGGGCATGCTCCTTCCTCCAAAGTGCCCTAGGAGAAAAGTATAAGATTGCTGACCCATGAAGTGGTCCACAGAGGAAAAAATACCCGTCACCCTTCCCACCACCGCAGCGGAAGAAGCAAACATGGGACAGTCGGTCTCTCCCCCCGAGGGTCCTGTCAGACCACTCAAAAAAGGTTCACCTGATGCTGTGCTCCAAAATACGTGGCACAAGCTGGTTACATGAGTGTTGCTCTCCCTCTATCAGAAGAGGGCCAGAGACTTTGGAACCTACAGGATGGACATGCAGGGATATCCACCTGTCTCTGGATTCCTGGAGAGAAATAAAAAGAATAGGAGGACCAGAGGCATCAGATTGTGTCTTCCCAGATACTGGGCCGGACTCACCATCTATGCTGCACTGGATGCTAACGCAAAAACCAGAAAAAAACTTCTATTTATCACTGCTTCCTCCGCCTTTTATTTAAGGGTGGAAGGAGTCTCCAGTGCTGTCAAGGGGAAGTGGGAAAGGAATATCATTATCACACAGACACGAGACTTCCATCTGTCGCTGCGTGTAACACAACAGTAAATGAAAACAGCGGTAAAACTCAGCAGACCAAGCAGACTTAAAATGAGAGCACGACTGTAAGAAGATGGTGCAAGAGGAACTCCATACTTGAATTTGTGGCTCCAAACTGGCTTTGGCAGCATGAATCATTGTCTTTTTGGACCTAGACACTGCCCAATAACGCTGGGGAGGCTGCAGGCCAGCACGGCTGTCTCCATACCCTCCGATCGATTTCAGACCTGCCAGCACTGGCAGGCCGAGAGGAAAACCGTTTGCCATCAGATTTCTCTTTAAAATGTTATGTGATTCGAGACAACAGAGCCAGAGATTCTGGAAGCACATACAAGGACACCACAGGCAATCATAAAAATTATAAAAATCAGCATTTGTTATTTTTTCTCAATATTAAAGACACATACTTCAGCTTAATGATAATAAATAAGGTACTGATTGATAATATTCAGGGGTATTATCACAATATTTACTTCAAAAGTATACAGGGAATAAATGTTTAAAACCGGGGCGGGAAGAAATCAACACCGTGGACATCCTGCCACGCTGCCTCAGCCAGAGATTACTGCCTTATTCAAGTAACAGCGACTGGTTTGTGTTCTGCATCATTGCACTGTTTTCTACGGGGATACAAATAAAATAGTGAGCCGTGATCTGAAACAGCATTTTGACAGAGGTCCGTAAGACTCGCCAGTATAAATTCCGTGTTAATTACATATGCAAACAGCTCCATCTTGTGGGAACAACAACAAATCAATCCTCTTCAGCACACCCGTGAAAAAACTGAGACAGAACCCTGTACCTTTACAGAAATACATCCTGGCAGTGTCTACAAGAAACCCCCACTGTGTACCACAGCCTTTGGTCTGGGTGAGAAGCAAGAGGAAGAATTCCACAAGTTTACTCACATAAAGTCTGCTCTCAGGACACCACACGCTGTTTCGGAGGCTCCAGAAGCAGCCTGAGCTGAAGCCCTGGAGGGTACACGTGCTGCAGAGAGCCCCAGCGTCCCAGGCCAGGGACAGAAACCAGGCTTCTTCTCGCAGCCCCAGCCCAAGGCGATGCACGCCTGACCGACCCACGACGGAATGCCAGGCACACCACAGTAAGGCTTATTTCTGACACCGAAGTTTATTTTCCATACATATATTTCAGAAATCCCCTACACTTATCTAAACAAAGTAATTGCTGCCTTTGAATAACTATCTGAAGGTGTGTGTGTCAGCAGAGCGTGGCCCTGCAGCCATCCCGACAGCAAAGCTGCACGTTTCAGAGCTCAACAAATCACTCAAAATCCTGGAGAGAGACCCAGAATCCTGAAAGCATCCTGCAGCTAATTCTTGTACATTATGAGAAAAAATTAACAGCATTTAAAACACACAGACATAGAGTTCTGCTGGGCAGAGAGTGAGGAAGCGGTCACCCTTCCAGATGTGTTTCTTCAGAAGTCAAGCAGTACATGCAATTACGCCTGCCCTAAAATCTGTGTCTCTCTCTCTCTCATTTGAAGTGGCTGCCAGTGGGAAGAGCCATAAAAAGGGGCAAACATGCCGGCTGTGTTATCAATGAGCAGGGCTCGCATGGAGCCAAGGCCTTTCTGCTCCTCACCCCACGGATGATGGGCTGGGGGCACAAGGAGTGGGGAGGGGACACAGCCGGGCCGGCTGACCCCAACTGAGCACTGGGATATCCCAAACCGAACAACATCACGCCCAGTATGTAACACTGGGGAAGGAGGAGAAAGGGGGGATGCTGGGAGGGACAGTGTTGTCTTCCCCCAGCACCGTTCGGCTGGTGGAGCCTGGCTCTCCTGGGGATGGCTGGACCCCCCCTGCCCTGGGGAGCCTTGTTTGGCTTCACTTGCGTAATACAGCTTTGCTTCACATATTAAACTGTTTTTATCTCAACCTGTGAGTTTTTTGCCCCCTTTACCTTTCCGATTCTCCCCCCCATGCAAACTGAGCCAGGTGGTGCTTAGTTGCCAGCTGGGGTTAAGCCATGACATGTGTCAGACATCCTCCTTTCAATTTCTGTTTATACCTGTGTACCAGTGAATGAAGAACCCCGAGGACCCTCTTTGGCTCTACGGGCCGCTGGAGTGGATGCTGTTGGTCTGAAATACAGCACAAATCTGACCCGAGCCAAACCAGAGGACACGGTCAGCCTGTACTACAACTGCTCTCAGCGTGTGACCTCCACAGCTACAGAAACCTACAGGCTCCCAGCGGGTGACTCCCACCACGAGACCCCAGAGAGTGAGCTTTCTCTCCGTGAGAGGCTTCCAACTGGGGGAAGAAAAAGAAAAGAAAAAAATAAGGGAGAAAATCACTGATGTTGGAGATGGCAGTTTGTGCTTTGGTAGAAAGAAGACGACCATGCAGCACAGCACCTCAGCTTCACCCCACACGGAGAGCTGTGCCAGGCACCAGCGCTGCTCGGGGGCACCGCTCCCGCCGCGACACGGTGCTGGAGGGTTTCTGGTAACACCGGGCAGGTTATTTGTATTTCCCAGAACTCTGTATATAGACACAGAGACCTTTCTTCTGACTCATCCCAACAACTGGACAGTATGAGTCATATTAATGCCAGTCTCGGTAAATAGAAGATAGTGCAGAAAGTGCTCGAACGAGAGGAAAAACAAACTAGGAACAGTCAGAGACAGATTAACCTGAAGGAGATAGATGTTCAGTCATGGGCTCAATTATATTGCAGTAGGGATATTTTTACCTTGGTCTTTTCTTACCAGCCAGGCTGAAGGGAGAGAGAGGAGCACAAACAGATTTGAATTCAGGTCTCAGCAAAAAACGAAGGAGAATTTTCAGACATGCAACCATTTCCCAATTAAAGAAAATCAAACAAGGTTACTTTGTAGCATAAAAATCTGCCTAAAATTTTTATTTTCAAAACTGAAACACAATATGAAGAATACCTATTTCAGAGTTCTTATTGACAAATTTTTGTGCTTACATGCAAAAATCTATTGAAGCACCAGAGGGCACCATTCCATGCACGGAAACACCAGCTGCTGAGTAAGCAAAAAGGCTAATTTCCAGAGAGCTAAAATTCAGCCAAGAATCATAAAACCTAACCCGATCCTTTACAAAGGAGTAATACTTCAGAAAATCCTTCAAATTATCCTCAAATCATCTGATCCACTGTATAACGACAATCATACACAGGCATCATAACGCTAAGCCACAACCACAGATCTCCCCGCAAACGGTTACAGCACAGCTTTCAGAAATGTATTTCTGCTATCATTTCATGGAAATATGTTCTGTGCATGCAGCCAGGATACACGTTGTTTATTAGTGCAAATGGGATTAACAGAGGATCAGCATTTCCAAAAGAGGAGGGAAATAAAAAGTTACGGGCCAAAAAATATCCTAAGCCCAGAAATACATTTAATACATTGACTGAACTCCAGGGAAGGCAGGCAAAGGAAGTGCAGGGGGGCTAGTAAGTGTAAAAGGAGAGGAGCCTAAAAATACTTTTTGAGAGTTCAGCAAATACCCCATGTTCGCTTTTTCCCTCCTCATCCCCAGTCTTCACATCTACATCATCTTCCCACTAGAAAATGAGAATAATCAGAAGCCTGAACACAGCTTCCACTGTAACCTACTTGGTGGGAGCTCAGCGTGGAAAAGTGAACTGCAAGAGTAACCAGAATGAGAACTGAAGTAATTTTGTCCCTTTTATCTATCGCAATAGCTGTAACTTTTCAGTGGTAAGCAGAACTGCTCAGGTACTTGGGCTTCAAGCAAAAATTAACTCAAAGAGTTTATTTTAATAAAAAAGCTCCTTACTTTCACAAGGTAATAACGATTCAAAAGATACTATGAATTCCTGGTTGGTGATAAACAACTGTCATTTAAAAATTGTTACTTTTTAGTAATGATTAGGTCTATTAGATAAAGAAAAAATAATATTTAACAACCCTCTTTTGAGTGTTTTTAAAAAAATCTATTATTTCTTGGAGGTTTGGGGGTCTGTTTTCTTATGTGTGTGTTTGTTTTGTCAAACGGGCAATGATTCGATTTTTAATTGTTCCCCATATTCAGGAGAAACACCTCTGAGCTTACGGAGCATTACGATGAATTTTCAGAATGAACAATTCACTTCCTAGTAATTATTTATAATAATAGGTTCAAACAGCAGCAAAGGCTTTTAAAACAGGTCAGCTATTTTAAAAAATAGCAAAAAAGGAAAAGATCAGAAAATAGAGAAAAACACACACATCTTTTTAGAGGCTGCAGTGGCTCCTCACTAAGGACTTGCCACCTTCCCCCATTCCCAAGTGCTCCCAGCCCATCCGGTCCTGTCCCGTGTCCAGGACGAGCTGCAGGCTCCCACCCCTGCCCGTTGCCACAAAGTCTTGCATTTCCCGATTACAAAAGACGTATGAAGCAACTGAAAACTGTATACACACATTCTGTCCATTCCACGCGCAGTAAGTGCCCGTGGGTGACAGCTCTGTGAGCGCGGTGACAGCGAAGGGAGCTGCACGGATCTGCTCAGAGTCAGCCCGACCACGCAATGGCTGAACTGCAAGGGATGCAAGAAAAAACACTCGTTTGTAGAGCTTCAGATTCAGTGTCATGGGAAAAATACATTTTTAACCGATCATGTCTCAAGTGAAGAAACTGTTTGTTCTCTCCTTCCATCTCTTATATTATTAATGAAAAAAGACAGATTAACGTTATGAAATAAAATAGCATTTACAATTCAAATTTGCACAATAAGCCCAGTGAGATAAATACTGACCATGCAAATTAAGGCTTTGCCTTTAAAACAGACCTGTCATTGTGACTACCACCATCCCTAACCACCATCGTGTACGAAACACTCGGCTTCAGTTGCCATTTCACAGGAAACACTGCCGAAACTTCCTTTGTCCTACAATATACAAAGATATTTTATGTTTACACAAATTGCAAACTTTGTAGGGATTTTTCCATGGAGTAATTTCATATAGGTCTCTGCGTACACCCTAAAAAGCTTTATAAAATAATGTCCAGGTGTTTCCTGTAATTCAACTGGAGTTATGGTAATAAGCACATTTCTTCAAGCCTTTCTATGCCAGGCACTACCTGGGGTCCAGTTCTGCCATCCTCAGGCATGACTACATCTCACTCCACACCAAAAAGACTGCACTACGTGCCACAACAACACACAACTCCAGCTACAGCTGAATCACAGCAAAGATTTTAGTAATTCCCGTTTAGCTGCGATGTTTTCTGTGCCCGGTTTTCCTGGACGTGCCGTTTCTGTGAATTGTTCTCACTAACAGCATCCTGTCTCTATGCACAGGAAAGGGCTGAGCAGGCTTTGTCAGTGACCATTGCTTCCCATGAGTGGGGTCTGCCCTGGAACTACAGCGGCCACTGTCCGTCGGGCCAGCGATGGACAGACCACGCTGGCGACGCTCACCGGCATCCCCGCAGCGACACGCGTGTGGATAACCAGCAAACCCAGATTTGGAGCTGGTGATGGGTAAGTGACGGACCAGCGACGGGCCGTGCTGGCGATGCTGCTCATGGGCATCCCCGCAGCGACACGAGAGCGGATAATCAGCAAACCCAGATTTGCAACTGGCTTCCTCCTTCCTGTTTTCATGCTGCTGACCAAGGAGATGCCTCTTCCTGCCGAGCCTTTGTGCGACTCACTGCTGCATGAAGCAAGAAACTGAAAAACAAGTGCTATGCTGCTTTTTTTTTTTCTTTTNAGCTAAAAAGGCAGCAAAGAAAACGGCAGCTTCGCTCACTTTGGTATCACCAAAATATCTATGGCCATATAAGAAAATGCCCAGTTCAGCCATCTGTCTCGTATAACCGAATGGATACAGCAGACACAGCTGGAACCTATGTCATTTCCTAGAAAATAAAATAAGAAACGTAAGCCCATATAGCAATATTCTTAGTTTCCCTTAACATTTCCACAGACTAGAACATAAGTTGTTCCATTTTAAGAGCAATGGATTCACCTATAAATGAAACTGTGAGTTTCCAAGTTCTTCTTAAAGATTTAATTAGGTTTCTGTTACACATGTCCCAACAATAATTAGTCATCTATTACAACCTATGGCTAATCTGTCTTCCTTGTCTGGGGCACTTTAGACCGATTGTTTCTGCAGAGTCTTCACGAGACGTACAAAAGAAGAGCAGAACATTTAATGTCACAAATACCTAAGTCACTTATTTCAATAGGCTTTAAATACCAACACGAAAAGTTGTAAATACATTATTTTAGAAATGAAGAAGTTCCAGGTTAAATAAAATACCCAATAATTAAGTTTCAGACCCAATTGGACCAAGGTATCCTGTTCAATACAGATCAAACCAGATAATTCTTTGACATGTCACATTTCTCTGCAAACACATAACCAAAGCATGTATTTTCCAGTAATTCTGTATTACTAATTTCGGTTAACTCTGTGGGCTCACATAACCTACACACAGACAGCAGTGTATTATTCTCGTGCAAATCAACAGCCTGTACTATATATCCTTTGCACATGCACATCTCCCAGGATGACTGAAGAGAATCAAAGACGACTTCTAAAAAAATCTGGTTTCAATTCAAAAGCCCAACTAAAACTAACTCTCAGTGCTTTTCTCTGTTGGGAAGCAACCACCAGTGTTGAAGCAACCGACTTCTGCTCACTGTTGGCTGCCTCCCGCCCTCTCCCTGCTCCACAAGCAAACCAAGCAGCAGCAGGGTGGCGGATGCCACAGGCAGGGGTGACACTGCAGCCAGGCACAGCAACTGCCCCTCGCTACAGGCGGCAGCACGCACCCATGGCCTGATTACCTTTTCCTGAGTTGGCGGAACCAAGCAGCATTAACCTAGAGCACAAAATATCAGCTCTGCTGATTTTCCATGGGAATGGCCCATGAGGAACAGGCTGCGTGTCCGAAACCTGCGGGCAGGAGGTGTGCAGGCTGAGCCAGGTACTTCTTTTTGAAGCACCCCTGGATGCACACCCCGCAGTACACGCATTGTTGATTTCGTATTACCCTGGTTCACAGGAGAACTGCAAGTCCCAGCCGCTGCAGCCCTGCCAGCAAAGCACTGTCCCCGTGGCGCAGCAAGCCCCGCTGACAGCGCTGCAGCCAGACACCTTCCCCGTGCGGCAACAACGCAGGTCCCTTGCGCAGAGCTGCTCACTGACACCCCTGAGGGCCTCTCAAACCCTCGGCTGATGCCCTCTCAGACCCACTTCTCCCCCTCTAACACCTCCCTGGGTGGCTCAGTCCCCACAGGTTTAGTGTCGCTGGGACAGGCTGGGAAGGGCTCCAGAGATGGTTAACTCCTCCTGCAGGGGACACGGGACAGGGTTCATTGGGCACACAAACGGTCCTGCAGACACCACCGAGGAAGAGAGGCCCTGCTGAACACACCTGGAGCTGAACACCCGACTGAACATGATGTCACTGTTACACCAAGGTCTGTGGTGACAGGGATTAGGTCTGGGCGTTTCAACCATCACGACGTAATAGCTAGGAAGTCTGGCAGCAGTTGGATTTTACAACTAGCCACAGCAAGCCCTTGAGCAAGATACAATCTGACACGATTACCTGGTGCTGCTGCAAAGCTAGGCTGATGCCTCTGAACGAGTCAGTGCTCAGTAGTTCTCTACAACCCATAGAAATAGTTTCCTATTTGCGAACCCATTCCTGGCATTATCTTGGAAGCATTATTTTAGAAGTATCAATCCTCAGAGATTCTTATGAGCTCGTTTTGGTAGCATAATCCACGAAACGTGACAGCACTTGCTTAGCTGCGGTTGCCGTAATGTCAGCCCTGTATGTGCAGAGGCTGGAGCACCGGCAGGTCACAGCCAGGCTGGCGTGTCACCAGGCTGTGCTCAGGTCCTTGGGCAGACCTCAGCAGGCAGGGACGGCTCAGCAGGGCGCAGAGCCGGAGTGCAGCGTATGGTGATGGCTCCCCCAAAATCAGCAAGAAAGCACCCGTGTGACCGGCGTTTGCGAGGGATGTAAAACTGCGCATTTCCTACGCATATGGCAGGTCCAAAATCTGGGTCAACAGGCACTAAATAAAATCAGCTTGAGGAGTAAGTCGATGAAGAAATGACATGACTAACAACTGCGTTTCCTGATTTTGACTGATGTAACAGCGAATAAGCCCTTCACATGATGAAAAGGGTAAATTTGGGTGAGACACAACGACACAAACTGCATGAACTACCTATCAAGTACACTGTTCTGGGTCTCTCGGCAGATGATCCCTCTATTTTAATGTATTTTGAAATATTTCCTAAACAGGGAAACAATTTCAAGCTCTTTGGTAACCCTTGTGAAATGGAAGAGAGCTGTTTCAAAGTATTCTTCACACAGGTTAGGCTAAAGTTTCACTTGGCAGTTGCCCATTTGGAAAACGCTGCAAGAATTGAGTCAGAAGCTGATGCACAAACACTTAAAAAGATCAAGATAACCTGATTTGCAGACACATATTTCATGACAACCTTTATCAGCACTGAACCTAAAGATTTTTTGCAGACCAGAAAAATGCAGCGTGGATACAATTATCCACAAACAGTCTCAGGCTTTATAAAACGTAGAACAGCGCTACGTTGAAACTTGGAGCAACAGAAGAGAATCCTCACCACCTGGTAAAATACTTTTTGCCATCAACGGCAAATCTGCCTGAAGTGTCAGGCCAGGCTACAGCAAAATCAGAACTGCGCTTCTGCGGCTGAGTATCCAAACACCAGATTAATCAGTCTACAGCACACACTCTTCATATGCTGTTTTGACTCTATGGAATGGACTAGCAATTAAAAAATATTGCTCCTTCATAGCAATGTGCATGGAGATAGACCTGCTCACAGAGACCAGTGCTCTGTCTGGCTGTTGCCTTTCAACTTAAATACTTAAAACATCATAAAATCCTGCACCAAGTAGCAGAACCTGCCACCGCCTCTGGTTTTTCAGGATACACGTCTCAGTGAGCGGGCCCTTCTCCTCACTCTACAGTAACCCTGCTGCAAAATAGGAGATGGCTGTTATAACAAAGATAAACTGATAGACAAATACACATCACAGTACACTCTGTGACCCGATCCACAAGAGACCACCGCTAACACACAGGGAATTTCTGGCTCCTTTAGGGCACTTTGTAACTTCAGTCCCAAAAGCAACCAGAAATGGAACACATTAATTTGAAAAGCTGAGCAGGGCTTGAGGACAGACCGATAATGAAGACACAGAGTACTGATTTTCAAACCATAAAAATAGCTTACAATATTGTAAAACATTATCACACTATTTGAAATTTAAATACACAATCAAAACATTTCAATTCTGATTCAAAGCACTGGCTGATGAGCTCAGGAGTCCTCTTACATTTGCTCTATATTTGAAACAAGACCAAGCACTAGATAAAAATGCGAATTGCTGGCCCACATCCCAAAACCGAAATAATGGAAACACAGAAAAATGCTTTTAGACAATCACAGCTGACAAGTGAGACCACAGGGCAAAAATGAGGGCAACCACACCTTGCTGTTGGGTAACCACATCACCGATCCCAGCAGCCCAGGGGCGAGCACTCAGGAGAACGTTCCCAGACTGTGGGAATCCCAAACTGTTGTCCCATGTCCATGGAAGCGCGTGGCCACTGCTGACTAACTGCTCTGCTTGAGGATACAGAATCGTACACCTAAATCATACCAGCTGGTAACAACAGTGTGCACTTTTGGTAAAACAAGTTGCATCAAGGCTTCAGAGCATGCTGTTGTACTCCAAAATGGTATTTTAGGTGCTTTGTTCGCTTGGGCTTTGGACAGGGACCCCAGTGGACACAAGAACATCTCAAAATTACGAACTAAGGCCCCCCGTCTGGGCAGAGCATCTGCAGTGGCAGTGTACCACAACTCACTCCAGAGCTCCACCTCCAAATTTTCTTAGAAACTTTGATCAGCAAAGAACAAAACAGTCTTGCTTGGACCACTGTTGCTGCCTTCTCTTCCTTGATTTATTCCTGTCTCACTGAAGTGTGCCTTTTACTTATAGCACCCTAGAAGATGCTCTAACATCTACCAGGCAACAGCCTGGCGATGACAAATTTCAGGAGCAGTGGAACAGAGAAGTTGCTTAAAAGCATTTTTACACCGACTTTTGAAGAGCATTTTTTAGGCAGCAACTGTGGGTCAAAGCCACAGAGTACAGCCCACCTAGAGACACGCCAACAGACACCCCATCAGCTTCACTTGCACTACAACATTGCCAGCATTGACTCCCCCAGGATTTTTAAATTTTATTTCAGTATTAGTTTTTCAGTCAACTGACGGTGGGCATGGAGGTGCTCCTCCAACAAGCTGTGCACAGGGACCACCAAACACCGCAGACTCGGCCAGGAGAAGTTCATGAGATGAAGTGTTCAGGAGAAGTCCTCCATGTGCTCACATAATACACTGGCCAGTGAGAGTCTCAGAGTTAATTCATTTATTTTGAGAGGGATACAGGAAGCACATCTCTTTCTGTCTTTTTCCTTTTTCTTTATAAAGACTGTAAATGTGATGACAATTCTCCCTGGTTTTGCAAAGCCCAACACTATGTGCACGACAAGAACTGTAAGATATTAACACACTATATAAGAAGGTGAGAATGACAAGCCTTTAACAGGTGTTGTCATTGATCCCATTTAGTTAGCCATTAAAGATGGAAAGATGTTGATAAAATTTCAGTCTGCTGAAAAAAAAATTAACCCTGGCCTGCTATACACACAGTCTGCCCATTTAATGAAAGGCATGTTATACAGATGATTTAAGGCTCATTTATAATGATTCAGTCTGTGTCACTAAATTTAGAGATGCACGTTACATACCAGCCATTTTAAATTAATAAATTCATCCACTTAAAATTTTAAAAGAAAAATAATTTTATCAAATACTTTACAAATTAATTGAATCAAATAGAATCTCTTCATTATATATTTCTTGAGAGGCTGAGCAATCTCTAGGAGCCAACTTAAAGTTAATTTAACCAAACAGAACCTCTTCATTTTATATTTCTCAAGATGCAGAGCAACCTTTGGGAGCTAACTTACTCCCCTACACACGCCCAACTGTTCCAGCTGTACCTTGATTCCTCCTATAAAGGACCCACGTTTCACATCCCTGTGCATGGGCGGATCTCAGCACTAGAAAATCACCTGCAGGGTCACTCTGTGTGTTGTTCCTTACCTGTAAATTACACACAAACCCATTCCATATCAATATACGCCACTGTTCTTCATACTGCAAGCACAAGTGCTGCTGCTCTTCCCGCGGGGCAGGAACCGGCACCCTGGCAGCGGCACCGAACCAGCAAACAAAATGCTGAGCAAGAGCAGAAATGGGTTTCCATGGAATCTATGGGCAGCCCACAAAAAAATTACTTTTCCTTTGCAAAGCACGGATGCATTAGGAAGATGCCAAGATCTTGATATGAACAATTAAGGATAAGTTAGATCTTGCACATCCCACAGCGTTCATCATGACCTCATGCTGCTCACCCCAACCACTCACTTCCAGCCCTTCCTCGTGCTGCTACTGAAGCAGGTATGTCGGATCTGTATTTCACGTCTCAACGCTATAAGTGTTCTCCAGCATTACAGACCAGAGATTACAAAAACACTCCATTTCACATAAGGAAGTGAATGTAATTTCAGTCATTACATGAGACAACTGGCAGGAATGGCTTCCGCGGCTGGGAACCGACGGGTGGCTTTGTGCCGTGGCCTTATGCAACTGCTTGTACAATTACTCAACTCACTTCTTTGACTTCTACTGCTCTGCAAGAAAAACCTAGATCTTGTGCAGAAAATAACGTTCCATTTTACTTCCAAGCTTTTGTTCATTGAAATGGATCTTGAAATTAACCATGGGATTTTAGCCTTCTACTTCCACACAGCAATTTGCAAATTTTAACAGGTAAGCCAAACAGCTAGCTACAGTTCTGATTTCAAACACTGCTCTTCTTATGAAGTAACAACATACCTCTGTGACATTGACAGGACTTCTTTGAAAACACTCTGCAAGGTGTAACCATTCTTTAGCCTCTTTTTAATTTTATTTTATTCATAAATTAATGCTGGATGTTAAATCAGACCAATATGCACTTCTTTTCTAAAAATTCTGAAAGTCGGCAATGCAAGTCTCCTTCTGAAAAGCCAGTAAGATAACAAGGTAGATAAGAGAGATGAGATACAAATGGAAAAGAGAGGACAGGAACACGCAAAGAATCTAAGAAACTAAATGCTCATATTTATAAAAACTTTTACACAGTTTAAATGTTCAAAATTGTCCCTCCCCCCTTTTACATCCCTCCCCATCTACATCTGTGGTTTCCAACATGCCTTCTTCCACCATGCAGCCTGATTCTGTGTGTCCTTTACAGTTTCCTCTGACAGAAGCTCTATACTAGAAATAGTAGCGTAACTGCAATTATATTCAATATTTTATTGCTAAGTTTTTTTGGTTTGGTGCATTTTTGGCAGACATCAGCTCCGACCTGCCTAGGCTTGCTGACCGAAACATGGCTAAGCTGCCCCTAGGCACTGCTCATGTCCGAAAGCATCTCAGCTCCTGCTCTCAGCCTGGGCTCACGCACTCTGAGGTGAAGCTCCCGGCGATGCTCAGCTTCAGCAGCCCCACGCTGTACTCCCCGCACCGGCTGGGTTCAAGGAACAGCGAGGGTAGATCCCAGCACAGTGTGCTCCAAGCAGGCTGACCCCACAAGCAGCCCCCGAGAGATGTCTGAGCCACCCCACCACGGTCCCCATCTCTGGGGACTGACCAGCCCCAGCCTCATGCGGACACAAGGACGCGCTGCAGACAGAAGCAGACAGCTACACAGCCATTCACTGCAAGGTGCTAAGCAATCCACCGCACGTACAACATACACCTCTCTCCCACCAGCTCTCCACACTAGATTCCCCATCCCGGTACCCTGTGTTCCAGCCACGCAAACCCGCTTCTTCCAGCTCCCTGCACACAGGCTCCATGCATCTCCCCAAAGAGACACCGTACAAATGCGCAGGTTGGCCACTGCTCGTGCTTTTTTGCCTCTTTCAGACACCTCTAAGCAGGGAAGCACCAGCGGAGCTCCGGGGTGAAGATCCCCATCCCTCCACACGCGGATGCACCCCCTCCGGGCCCTGCGCCCCTCTCCCCAGCTCACACCCATGGGTGCTCACACGCTTCTCTCCAGCACGAAATATTAAGCAAAACCTTTTTTTCCGCACGCAGGCCATGCCGTTTGGCAGTATGTAGAATTGGAAGGAAAAGGGAAAAAATAAATCAACAACAAAACAAGCCACTGGATCCCCAGCATTCCAGAACCGCTCTGCAGGCTGTCACCTCTCCCGAAGGAACGCACCGGGACAGGCTGCGGGCAGGAGCCCCGCAGTCACCGCCGCATCCCCCCGCTCCCAGCCAGCCCCGAACAGCCCAGCAGCCGCCACCGGAGCCCTCCCCGCCCGGCCCCGGCGGAACCCGGTCCCGCGGCCCCGGCACACAATGGCAGACGGAGGCC
>VXBW01005380.1:80431-120229 GCA_013400375.1 Thinocorus orbignyianus
GCGCTGCGGCCCAGCAGAGACAAACCCGGCTTTCTCGCCCGGACCGGTTCGGGTTTGTTTCCTGGGGTGCTTTTTTAAAAAAAAATCGTATTTCTTTTCTTGCGCTGCTCAGCAATCACGCCATGCGGGCCGTGGCGGGGTCCCGTTCGGTCCCCGGGGCGTCTCTGCCCTCCTTCGGGGACAGAAAGCCGAGGGGTCGGGGGGACAGAAGACCCCGAGGGCGCCCTTGGGCTGCAGGGGCCCGGCTGCGTCTCGCTGGGAACGGGCCTGTGCACAGCCCCATCGCTGTGAGCGACACTGTGATTTGGCCAGAGACGAGCCAGGGCCCGGGTTTTGCGTGCAGAGGAGCCAGCACACAGCTGCTGCCGCACAGCGGGACCCGAGTCTGAAACCTGGGGGGAAGCGTGGCCGCGGCCCCGGCCGGGAGCTGGCAGCAGGTTGTGGCCCTGAGATCGGCCTGGGCACCGGCCAGGTGCGTGGGACACCCGGCCCCTGCCACCGCCACCGTCCCCCTGCCACGGCACCCCCTGCCCCACTGCCCTGGCGGTGAACAGCACCGACAGCTGCGCCCGAGGGTCTGCCACAGCAGAGCTGGGGCAGGTGGATTGAGGGATGGCACCTGCTGGCTCAAGAAGGCCTTCTCCAACTGCAGATCAGTGCCCACAGAGCACACGCCACAGAAGAGAAGAGTCCTGCAGCCCACCGCTGCGGTCCTGCTTCCTTCAAGAAATCACCCGAGCGCGGCCACAATCTTCCTTTCCTTTCCATCACCAAATTACTGAACTAATAGATCGATACACACATTTCTCAGGGTAAATCAGGTTTTCTTTCTCTAGACAGACGGGCACTGCAACCCGACGCCTGCGGGGCCAGGCGGGCTATTTTTAACACCCTTCTGCAGACCCTGACAATATACTTGAACACACATCATAATGCTGTATGTATTACTTTTTGTAGGGACAAATACGCAGAGGAAATTTTTTTCAGTTACACTTTTGCTATTAAATGGTTTCTATAAGCTGCAAATGAAAAACAGATTATAATTTTCAGACATTGAGGAATATCAGCAGTAAAACCATAAGTAGTTGTATCTTAAAGACTACATTTATTAAAAAACTAAGAATAGGCAGCAATTAATTCTTTAAAAATGTAGCTATTAGCATCAAGCTAAAAACTGCCACACAAGAAAGCAATTTCCCCCTTGTTTTCATGTTACGAGCAATTTCTTTCTTCACAAAGAACCTGCAGCCAGCTTCCACTACCAGATAGCTGTGTCCTGGTGAAAAGAAAGAGCTGAGGAGGTGACCTTGGTTTGTGTTTTTTCCATTTAGGGCCAATCACACTGAAATTAAATTCAACTTTCCTGTAGATTTCAGGGTCAGGAAGACCCTGAAAAAAAAGTTTCTAGTGTATTGGGCTGACTAAAGAGCAGGTACAGAGAGGAACAATTCCATCACAAACAGTATAGTATCCCCAAAAGATGCGTACCTTAAGGTGGTTCCAAGAGGCAGCTCGAAGGACTGGATCTCGGCAAGGGCATTTTCATATATCTGATCTTTGTTTTCTTCTGGGTACAGTTCTGACAGGTTTGACTTGCTTTTCCTTGCCATGGATTAGCGTAAAACTCATCTAACCTTCGGAGAGGACTTTTATTCTGGTTATTATCATTGACTAAGTGACCCCATAGTCAGCAAAACCCAGCGTGAAAAAACTGATCCTGTGCGAACCTCGTGACTGTGAGGACTTTGTGTCCAAGAATGGAGCACAGCTGCTGCTGCCCTGCCCGCGGGGAACCTCTGCCTCCTGCCCAGCGCCCGGCTCGGCGTGGCCTTCCTCCGCGTGCTGCCGATTTAGCTATCTTAGCAGGAAATTTACTGGCAAAAATAATATTTCTACATCCTTTTAATAGCTCAGCAGTAATAAATATTGATCCTGAAATTCAGTTGGTTTGAAAACATAATTTTAAAGTAATTCCAGACACCAGAGATCAATGCTTAATTTGTCTGTTAAGTTTTATGAGATTAAAAATCTATTTTTAAAAAAGTACTATATTTTCGCCTTTGCCGTATAAAAAGTCCAGGCACACAAGAGATTAGTTGGATTTATTAGGCAGGTTTGCAGACCTTGCCAACTGAAAAAGCAGAGAAACATTTATGGTCTTTTTCCTTTTCAGCATTAGTAGATGCTATTTATAATAGCAGGGTGCAAAAAGTGTTCTGGGCTACCTGTGATTTCTACATGAGTGTGCAATAAACAGAACAGTTACTAATTCATTGCCTGTCTGGAATCCTGAAGGAAAGGGCTCAGATGAACTAGGGATGTTGAGAGCCGTGCTGCTGTCAAGTCATTGTCATTAGGATGATAGCAAAGAAAATACTTCACACAACTGCCACCAGTTACTTTAATTTCAAGTAGTTACTTCAAACACAAGACCAGAGTTCTAGATATTTCCATTTCAACAACTTTTCAGAAGACTAATTCAATGTTGGGTGACACAGTCAGTCTTGCTATGTTTGGCTGTTTCTGATATTCTAAAGGTTTTAATCAGAATTTAACTCCTGTCTCAGTGCTGCTGCTGGTAAAACTGCTGAGCACCTCGACGCGTGCTGCAGTGAACAGCTGAACGCAGACAGAAATTACTCATTTCTGACGGGGGCAGCGCCTGGTTTGTTCGCTCGGTGCCGGGGGGATGCTGAGGAAGGTGTCAGAAGCTGCAGTGAATTAATTACACACCTGCCTACCTGTGGCAGCTTCCCCTGAGCCACCTGCTTGCTGTTACACCCAGCCTGAGCAGTTTCCCTGTTGGCACCAGCGTCTGTCACCTTCCCTGCTCTCCTGTCGCCGGCAGGGCTGTGAGCCCCTCACGCACCTTTGGTGGGAAAGGGAGGCTGTGATTGACCCATCCAGCCACTGGATGTCACACAAAGGCAGGTGACAGGACAGCGCAGCTGCTCCTCCTAATCCTAACAGATGCCAGATCGAGTGTTAATTGACCAGCGATGGGGTGGCACTGTGACAGTAAGCTGCAGAAGTTATTACACTAAGATGTAGCTTAAACTTATTCACAGGACAGAGAAACGCCCATCTGCTGCCACAGACAAGGCAGGTAAGCTGGAGATGCCTTGGGGCCTACAGCATCCAGTTGTCAGAGGTTGTTTAATTTTCTTTCCCAGTTGGACTGGAATCCATTCTGAGTGATTCATGGAAAAGAAGGAAGGGGGAAAACGTCCACCCTCAAATGGAATTACTACAGATAATTTTCGCGTGCAATGCCATCCATAACAAATGACTTCACTGGCCATTGCCCGGATATCTCCTGTGTAGATCCCTCCGCGAAGGCAACAGTGGCATTAGTCATTTCTCTGGCATCTCCTGCCCTGGTGCTGCCTCCTTGTCCGGGCTCATCCCCAGATCCAACCCCTGAGAACTAGCTCATTCCTCCCAGGACCTGCACCAGCTGCTCATGCTCCCCTTGTGCCCACTCCTCCCTGGTGGCCAGACCCATTTCTGCCAGCCTCTTGGATGGAGCTCGGTGGCAACACCCTGTCAGACGGCTCTGGGGACAGACGGCCAGATGAGGAGCCACTGGAACTACCCCGACATCTTTCGCCGTGGTGAAGATGTGCTTTGAGAGATTTTATTTCATCTGTAACCTCAACAGCCACCTGAGCTTCTTGATGAATACTGTCATCAGAAGATGTACCGGGAGGAAGAAGGGAACTCTGCTTTATTTCTTGCTCCTTTCTCTATCCCCCAAATCCCTCTGGTCACCCCACACGCACTTCCCTGGACCTCCCAGTCACCAGCGCAGCTCCGTCCAGCTCAGCCCAGCCATTCGAGTTGGCAGCACCACTTTGAAGGCGGCAATCTTCTCTCTACAAAAAGGAGCTTCTGGTACTTCTCTAGGCCTCTTAATTCATTATACAAAAAAGAAAATAAAAATTAGTCTTGGATTTAATTTTTTTAATACAAAATCATGAAATGGTGTATGAAATAGGAGATTAAAAATAATTTTAATAGAAACTTCTTATGGTTTGATCTTTATAATCTAGTGCTTTTTCAGATTAAATACATCTTGGACACTTTAATGGATTTTATATTAACCTTTAGAAACTTCAAGAAAACCTTTCCCAGATTAGGTAGAAGGCCTCTGTGTATGAACCACAGCTTTTTACTGCAAATAAATGTTTTTTAATTGTCCCAAATGCACTTCACGATAAGTGTTTGCAGGAAAAACTATGCTTTCGGTTGTTGCATATAAACTTGTGATTTCTATTTAAAAATAGCCTTTATTGTCAGGTATTACATACGCATCATAAACCAAGGGAAACATGTTAGGAACTGTTCTAGCGCTCAGAGCACTACCGTGACTAAAACCTGACTTCTCTAGAGCTGGATTGCTGCTGTCTCGCTCCAACGCATCACTACTAAAGCATCTCTGTAGCAAACACTTTACAAAACGTACTCATTTAAGGCTGCAGACTTTCCCGATGGCTCCACACTGCCACTGGAATACACACTGGCAGGAAATTTGTTTTTTCAGAGCACGTAAGTGAATTATGCTTCCTGAATTGTAGTCAAAAATCTCTAAATACACAGCTTTTTGTTTTAATTAGGCTGGATTTCGGAATTGGACAGCGCATATAAAAATCGAGGAAATAACATTCTATTGCACTTCTACACCTGTTATTTTTATAGTAAATTGGTCAAAACAAAACACATCTCTCCTGTTGGGGGAGCAGAGCATCACTGACTACTTTTGATGTTTCATTGCTGTCTTGTAAGTGCCTAAAACCATGGGAAGAGTTTTGAGGTCAGGAGGAGCGTGCAATGAATGAACGGACAGACAGACATCTGACTGGTGGTGGCTAAGGGACCCCGGCAGGGTGAGTCTGCTGGACCAGTGACCGACAGACACTGTGCCTGCCCTCACCACAAACTGAAAAGCTTTAATTGAAAGCAACATGAACAACCCACTCAGAAGTGTGATCATTTTTATCATGGCCTGTATTCTTTAAATGATTTGGCAGGAAAAAAAAAAATCCCTTGTATGAACATAAGCTTGGATCACTTTAGCTAACAATTAATTAAACCAGATGTCTCCATAGGCATTTTTAATCTCTCGAGTTCTTATTTCACTTTAGTTAGAACTCCACCTAATTGACTTAAGTGAAATAACTCTGCCTTAAAAAAAAAAAAAAAAAAGATCAGGTGGCTTTTTGTGCTGGTTGTCTGCGGGTCAGGCTTGTGCTTCTGCTCTGTTCCCCACTTGTGCTCCACTGAAGTTCGCAAGAAGGGATAATCAACATTAGCTCACCACTGCCTGATGGCTGGTATTTTAATCACCCCACTAGTCAGAGCTGGTGAGAGGAAATCTTCACAATTCATTTTACTGAAGAGCCTATACCTAGCTGCTTAGCAGTGTTCATACCACTAAGAAAATTTAGGGGAAGTGTCTCCTGCTCAGATAACCTGGGTTTTATTACTGAGAAAGATCAAAAAAACCCCCAACAACCTACTGCCAGATAGCATTATAGTTCAAGAGGAAATCTTTTTCCCAGTAAAAGAAATACAGGAACCATTACTTACAGCATCACACCATAGTAGCTGCTTTTCGGTAATATTTCCTAGCTATATGCAATTAACATAGCAGGTTAGACCTTGTAAATCAACACTAATAGCTCTGAGAGGAACTGCTTGTTTTTTGAGAACATTCCAGTCCACAAACACTTTTTCCAGTGAAAACTGAACAATTACAATAAGACTCTGTTTTGGTAAGAAAATAGGAAATGATGCTAAACAAAAGGGAATGTTTATTTAGAAATTCCAAGGTCATTAATTTATATTAAGAAACTGTTTGTGCTCTGAGACTATAATCAAAAGGTGATGTGAATCATTGATCACAAAAGGACTTTATAGATAAGGAGCAAGTGCGGTGCTGGATGATTGTATTATACATTAACAACTTCCATGAGCAGCTTTTGCTGATTCATTTAGCAGGAAGTGAGCTGCCAAGAGAGATTTCTAGGGGAGGAACAATCAACAATATTTTCATATAAAATAACCTCCAGTTACTGTATTGTTCTCACAACATTTGATAATGAATGCTTTCCTGTTTGAGAAAAAAAACCCATGAATCACAAAAACAAAGGCAGATCTGGTTTAGTGTCACACGGCTATAAATACACACGGTCTGGCAAAGTGAGGGAAGGGGCTGATCAATTAGAAAATTGGAAACCTGTGAAACTGTTGCACAGCTGGGAATTAACGATACAGTGGCTGCTCTTCTTTTCAAAGGAATACAAGTCTGTGCCTTTACCTGCCTCCTTGGTGGGGCACTCACTGGTCATGGCAGGGCTGGGTTGACATGGTTTCCATCCAGGAGACCAGGAGCTCCATGACATCAAAGCTAAGCTTCAGCGAGGGCTTGTGCCACGCTGGGGGGCTGCTACAAGCAGTGGAACTGCAGATGCTGGAACTGCATCGTCACAGGCAGACCCAGCACCCCAGGACAAAGGTGTCACCAAGCCAGCCCCAAAACCACCAGCATGCTCCAAGGACACGTACCATGGTGTGGTGGCAGCTCAGCCTGAAGAAGAAGAGAGCTCCAGCAGGAGCAGTGAGCCCAGCTAGTGGGTCCCTGCTGCTCCCTGGGCGAGGAGAAGTTGGAGGGGGGTTGCACTGTAGATATGTGTGTATATATGGTATTATAGGTAGCCAACATGGGCAACATGGTGAGCTGGTAAGTCCTGCATCATCCAGCCTATGGCGCCAGCAGGGAGCATTTGGCTTTCTTAAGCCAGTGGTACAAATAAAAAAATACAAACACCTATAACTAATCTTAGTTATAACCTGATCTATGCTGGCACTGCCCAAACACCAGGCCTTCAGGAGCACACAGTAGAGCAAAGAGGAGAGAACAGGAACGAAGGAGCCCAGGGGAGGAGATGCCACGGTACCTCCTGGAGGCGCTGGCAGGTTCTGCTCCCACTGGGCACCAGTTAGATGCTACCCACCATCAGCTGTGTAGCTCTTTAACAGACTTCCCTGTTTTAAGATTTTCAGGAGCAGATTTAGGAGTAATCCTTATTAGAAAGGCTAATAAAGGTTTCTAACAAATTAAAAAGGAAAAAAAATAGAACCCAAATAAGTTAGCAGTTGTAGGTTATCACTCAACACAGCATCTTGCAGTGTTTTGGTTCAGAATCTTTTCTTCATTATAAAGGACATAGCTCTTCTCTGACTCAAAAAATGCTAATTAGGCAACTATGGAAATTTAATATTGCAAAGGAAAAGTGCCACAAAATGAAGAATTCCACTAATTTTACCAGAAAGAGTTACAATTATCCAAATCCTGCCAGTCAAACTTCTAAAAAATATTCTAAAGAAAGCATTTTGGGTTTTTTTTTTTTAAAAACACTTTGAAGTGTTGAGCCAGGCAAAATGAACTAACAAAGCCAGAGCCTGAATCAAGATGCAGCTTGTGCAATTAATGTAAATTCAGACTTCAGAAAACAGTTTAAAACATGGGACATTGATGGCGAATAAATACCCACTGTCTCACCTCTGCTGCTGATCTCATCGTGAGAACGCAGACGTCCCGTCTCTCCGTAACTACCCCTTGTTAGATTCAGGCTGTTCTGATAACGCAGCTCATCCCAACGGGTAACCACGTCTGCCCAACCAGCGCTGCAGGAAAGACGAGCTTAAATAATTAATGATGGCAAAACACAGAGAGTGGGAGCCTCAGAAACTCCTGACTTCTTGTTAATAACATAAAACTTTTGAATCCATTCACATACAAATACTGTAACTTACCAAGACAGTGAGGATACCTTAAATAATAAGAAAGTTTACAAGGTTGCAGAAGAATGAATTGCATTCAACGTGTGAACAGATTTTGATAATGGAAAAATCTAATATTTAAAGTCCAAATGATAATTTAAATTGTATTTTGCAGACAGCAGCCTACCTCAGAGGCATCAAAAAGATTTCAGGAAATACAAGCTATTTAGCAGAAAAGAATATCAAATGCAGGGATTGAACACAACTCATCTCCAATCACCCAGGAAAGACAGCAGAGGTACCTGGGCCCTATTAAGAACAAAATGAAAGCATTTGTCGTGTCAGACCTTATATAAGGCAGCAAGAGGAATGTATTGGAGAGGTTAGAATGGATTAATTCCTCTGTTCGTCAGCCAGAGGTTAATTTATGAGACAAACCAATAACAGAGACATGCAGGATGCAATCATGGGAAGCACAGTAATCCCAAGGTTTCACCAGTACTGGAGGGTTCAGACTTGCACTGCACACAGCAGTTCTGCAGTTAAAAAGCAAAGTTGTCTGACTAGGAAGAATTAATAATGATAACTTAAGGATATTTTTATTTTATCCCCCCCCTACTTTATTACTAGTAGAAGAAATGGACCTGCAGTCAGATGGTCCTATTATTTGTTTAAAAATATTGTCAAACTCAAATAAAGGGCAATTGAATGTATTTTTGTACTAATATTTTTATATGTATTTATATTTTATAATTTTCAGTAGTTCTCAAAGATTTTTTCCTATTACCGGACATTAGAGAAGTGTTAGAGAAATTAGATAAATTCTTCCCCATCTCTCAGAGTAACATGCGCCTGACATTGATGGTCCCCTTTTCCTCTGAAAGGCCACGGCCCAGGGTTTAAACTCTGTTACCTGAAATGTCATGTCTCTCCTTCAAAACTTTAGAGGAAAAATTGCTCAAACGAGAAACAAAGTAGTTAAGGCTTCAGCTTTTTTTTGTCGTTGCCTTTTTTTTTTTCTTAAGTGCTTCAACTTCAAACTTGCTTTCAAAAGGCTCACAGGTGTTTTCCTCACCCAAGACAAGCCACAGCAGCGACGGAGCCCACCACAGCCCAGTGCCCAGGCACAATAGGAAGGAAAGCCACTCTCCACTCCCTGAGTGTTTAAATCAGACTCTTAATGATTTTATATTTTTTTTAAGTAAGGTTTGAGTTTGAACAGTAATTTAAGCACTAAACTGTCTCCTTAACTTTGGAGGGGATTAAGTTCAGAGTTCATTGTGTTCCCTGTCATTTTAAAAAGATTAGATAGTTTAGTTCGGCTCCTACTGGCAAGGTAAAAGTCTCTGTATTTATTGACTGTCTGGAGTCATTATCAAAGCTCCTAAAACCAATCGACACCTTGTAAACAAAAGTCCCATTATTTTCGTGATCCTGATAAGATTTACACCGTATTCCCATTTTTGTTATGATTGATGGATCTGTTAGAGATATTCATAGTGTAATGAGTTGTGATAAATGATTACAAATTCAATTAGCAAATTAAGCTTTACGTTGGTTTGGAAAATGTGAATGGATGTCACCCATCCTGGTCTGTGTATGATGTAGCTCGTAGGCTTGGTTTTGTGTCGGGTTAATTCTGAGAAAGTTTTCAGATATTCTTTGAGGAAAAAAAAAGATCATTTCAACGGGAGGAAACAATGTTTTAAACATTGGAATTTTTCTAGTGACTTGACAAACTGAAATAGAATGGTGCTGACAGATTAAGCAAATTCAATTTAATTTGAGAATTTTGACATAACTTTTATAACTATACTGTCACAGCAACATTCTTTTCACCATGATCACAGAAGGAGGTAATTTACAGTATTCCAGGTGAGGTAAGACTTCTTCTTAGGCCTGAGGATATAGTTGGTTAAGAAAACCCCAGGCTGCTCCTGAATTCCCAAATCATGCTGAGCACATCACATGGGGGGCTCTGACATCAACTGGCTTTAGAGAAAACCCCTTCCTACTGAACTTCAGCTCACATTGTACAAGAGGTCATTTTTTACGGTGATCCTTCTGCAGAGCTTTTGTTTGCTGACATTTGACAAATACCTGCTACTGCAGATGTTAATCGAATTGTGTTAATAAATCAAATCAGTTTGTTAAAACCTCGTATGTTGACAGTACCAAGGTATCCTGTGATCTATGACAAAAGAATCAATAGGAGCCCACGAAAAACATTACAGCTCTGGGACAGTATTGATTTCTGTCTTAGAAATACTTACTTAGCTCCTGTTCCAAATCATTAAAATCAATGGAAAGTCTCCCATTGACTTCACTGGGGTTTGGGCAGCTTTTCAGACTGACAGTTCTGGATTCATGTACTGTTTTTTAAGTTTACAGGTGTAGAGCAGAACACCGTCCTGATTCTTAATGGCAAATTCCAGGCAGATCTGTGATACAAACAACAAGAAGTACCCCAGGGATGGTTCCATTGCACAATTCCTTAGGAAATACAGATTCAGGTCTGCACAATAGGCAAAAATTTAATCTTCTTCTGTTATTACTACAAGAGTTTGTGTGCCTTGGTTTTTCAAACTTAAATAATCCCTTTTTTGGTCATATTTAAAAACAATGCTTTATGTAATGCCCTTTCCCATTAGAATAATTTCTCAAAGAATTTATAGCCTCCAAGGTAAAGGTCTGTGTAATGGGATTACAACCATAACAACTACACAATAGCATCATTAAGGGTACTTCAGCTGCATTTACTTTCCCAGTGCTTGAATTTATTGCTACACTGTAAAGCCTCTATTTAGAAAAAAAAAAGTACATTTAGCTCAATTTATAGAGCTGACTTTGCTTGAGAGAGATTAGGACTAAAATGATTTGAGATAGAATCAAAGAATTCCATCTTTTTAATTACTCTGTTAAAGGCAGGAGCACCTAATACAAATATTTAACTCTGTTGTTGAACACTACTGCTGAAGTCATGAAGAGGAAATTTATAGGCAGCTCTGAAGTCACTTGACAATTATTTTCTTGGGTTATGACTTCTCAAATTGCTGTTTATTGCCAATAGCACTACATTTCGACATAAATAGGATTCATGGGATTAGTGCACTGTCCTAGTAAAGATGTTTAATCTTCACTTTAAATGAGATATGCTAATTGAACCCCTTTCTTTTTGTGCAAGAAGTGCCTTTAAACAGAGTTAGCACTTTTTTTAACACACTAATGAATCACTAGCTAAAAACCATTTTTGGTCAGATGCCAGGCTTGCCTTGTTACCTGCTATTCTCAGTAAATATAAAACATGAGGTGAAGGAGGAGGGAAATTATTACTTAATATTCTAATAAGAAATAATCAATGCTGCTTAAAATACTTCAGCACCAATGGGATTAAAAATGAGAAAGGAAAAGAAAAAAATCTATTGGCTACTAATTAGCTAGTTCAAATCCAGGCAGTTGTGTGTTTAAAAAAGCAATTTGAACATTTTGTGGATTTTTCAGTCAGTTTGCTAGATTTGTCTGTGAGTGGGCTGAAGCATAGCAAACCTTAGCAGAGAGCTGGAGACAGGATTACCTCTCCATTTTAGGATGAGCCCTTTCAGGCAGAGTTAAAGAAGCCTCATGGTTCACAATGAGAGTTGCTTTGTCAGAGCCCAAATAATTCCTAAACTTCCAGAAAAATAAGAGACCCAGGTTTCCTGCCTATTACTTCATTATTCCTACAGGTTCCAAGATGGCAAACATTTTGAGATCACTTTCAGCAGCTGAGCACAATGCACAGCTGGTTACCATCGGTGTCCCTTCATGTCCCACACCACAGGCAGCCAACACCTTTGGGACAGCCTCAGGAGACTTCACCGAGCCCCTCAAGCTCCCTCCCCGGCTACAGGGTCATTGCAGCAGGATGAATATACCAAAGCTAGGCAGTTCCAGCACAGACATTCCCTCTAGGAAGGAATCTGTTTGGGGGAGAGACACACATGGTGGTGGGTTCAGCTAATGAATTATGGAACCCTCTTTTTGCATCTTTGGCTTCCCTCACTGCCAGTTGGCTTCTATTTCTGTAAGACCTCAGAGGCTGCACTTACTCTAGGAAACCACTGGGCCTTGGGACCTCTTCCACAGCCGCGTGGGCAGCAGCTCCTATCCACACATGGAGACCAGCTCCTGCGGAGCAACAGGACGTCCCCATTCTTCCTGAACACTGGGAACCACTGGTAGCTCCTGCCGTGCAGCCCCCAGCCCTAAATATCCCACCAGGTCAAGAACTTCCCCAGGAAGCACAAACTGACCTTGCTCTCCTCCCTCAAAAACACTGCAGACTCCAGTCACACAATGAAAGAACAGATTTGCCCAAAAATATTGAAGATTCCCCCACCAGCGCAGCCCCCTCCCCACTGGGTGGGGGAACCAAACCCACCACATCTCTGCCGCCGGGGCTGGAGGTGCCAGAGCCAGATTTGGGAATTGTGGGGTTTCCAGAAGGACTCAGGAGCAGGGAAAGCACTCTCCCTGCCAGGCATCTTCCTAGAAGTTCTCATTCTGTACATAAGGACAAGTTCTTGTTTTGCATACTGAAAAAAATGAATTTTTGGTCACTTCTGATTTCTGTCATGAGGAACAATGATGTAACGCCTTCTGATTTTCTGTGACTACCAGGAAGCTGCCAAATGACTTCTTGGTGCCTTAGAAGTATGCAAGAATGTTAGAAGTGTGCCTTAGAACTGGCAAGTGAATTGGTTCCCCACCCCAGCAGGCATAGTCTTCAGATCATTAGCTGAAGCCAAGGTTGTTGAGATCTGCATCTGCCCTTCAGAGAATGTCATTTATGTCCCATCTTGCAAATGCACCATCCCCGTACGCATCTGGGAATACAGTTCTGCACCTGCAGGAGAGAGAGCAGGTCATCAGAAAGCGAGTACGTGAGATGCTGAGTTGATCTATGGAGCCATGATCTCTAAGCTTAGGGTCAGATCCTTCCTTCCCACTTAAATAAGAGCCAGATAGAGCATACACATGCCCTTGCCCTAAAAGACCCTCAGTGAAGAGGGGCTGTTCCAGGTTAGCCGGCCGGGAGTGACACTGCCACGGCAGACACACCACTTAGGACTGGAGTAAAGTATGTCTCCAGAAACAAACACAACAGCTTGTTCTCCAGCAGGTTAAAACAAGATAAAAATAATGATGTAGAAAACAAAAACAAATCCTGTGTCTACTTAAACACTACAGCATTTTGTTGTTGTTCTAAAAGAGCCTCTCTCTGCTCACAAATGGCTCCCATTACCACAGCGGAGCCACCATGAACTTTGCGCTGCTCCTTTCAGGTAAAAAGGTATCAGTTGTTTCAGAGAGAGGAGTCTGGAGCATAGACTGATTTTACTAAAAACTTACCCAACATTAAACTGCAAATGAGTGGCTAAGCAGGAAACTGAATCTAGATTTCCCAGCTCCCAGCCCGTACCTACAGCACAAGATGACCCATGCTCTGCAAAAACGGGTACCTCTGGTTTATTTTTGGTACTTCCAGGTTCTGATGGGGCTGGAAGTATTCCAGCAAAAGAAGGAAGTGGAGAAGAGTGTGAAAAATGAAACAAATACCAGTGTAACCAAACTTTTTTTCTTACAACCTGAAACTTGGTTTAAGTTGAAGACAAATCTTAAGAATTCTTTTTTCCCCCCAAAGCAAATCAATCTCTAAATATAAGTCTATGACTTGTGGTCTCAATTTCCTTTATAAAGCAGGTTACTAACTGTACGTATAAAACGATTTAGAAATTTGAGATTCATTCTTAACTTGCTACTGAGCAAAGTCTTATTGAGAATTTCTGCCCAAAAGGCTGGCTCCACTGTCTGGGATACAAGTTTTCTGACCTCTCCCCAAGCTGGATCAAGGAATGAGAATGGCAGAAAATAAATTAGTTTTCTTGATAGAATTGGTTTTCTTCTGCTTTGGCTTTCTTAACTGGAAGAATGCTAGGTCAGACAACCAGGGCTCCTGATGCAAGAAAAGAGGTGGGAAACTATGGCACAAAGAGAGAAGCAGGACTGTGCTTTTCAGCAACAGATAGCTGCCACAGCAAAGCTAATCTAGTACCAAACCACATTAAATGAGGAAAATCTAGTCACAGATTAAGGTAGCCACCTATTTCAGACTGAGAGGAAATCTTTGCTCTTACTTGCTTTTTCCAGACTGGTACCACCATGACTGCACCAACGTTATGGTCTTCTGGGCAACAAAAATTCTAATAAATAGAGAAAGCCATGTCTGACCAAGTCATTGGTGCTAGACAGACACAAGCAACTGAGGTTGTGGATCCACTGCCAGACTCTCTTGTAAGATAAGTTCAGACCTGATCAGGTGTGAACATACATCTTAGCTAATCAGCTATGTTTAGCCCTAAAAAAATAACAAACATCACACCAGAAAGGCTGTGTTCTGTGCTGCATGTCACAGAGCCCTGCATTTCTAGTCAGGTACTAAGTTCCCTAAAACCATCTACTGGAACCACAGCCAAAACCTTAACACATGTTGTAGGGAAGCCAGCCTGCACACTACAGTGTGATTGCTTCAGCTGCCAGAAGGCAACAAATCGCTAAGAGGGGTGTTGGTTTTCAGTTTAGCACCAGGCTCCCAACAAGATGAAAACAGCTTGTGGTAAATATAATAGCCAGTAGCCTGAACAATAGCAATTAGGACAACAGCCTAAATCCTGTGGTGTCTCTGGAAAATGTGTGAACGGCCTCACTAGTGTGGTGATAAGGAGTTTAAATTAAAATGCATTAGCATCCCTGGGAAGCCTGCAGCAGCCCCAAGCCAAGAAATCATTAGGTTGGTGCTTCTTCATCCTGCTTGACTCTTGGAGATCATCTAGTCCAATCCCCTACCAAAGCAGGTCCACCCAGAGCAGGTTGCACAGGAACGTGTCCAGGTGGGTTTTGAATGTCTCCAGAGGAGTTGCATCCCATGGAAATACATGGAAAGTGTTATCAAGCATTGGAATGGGCTGCCCAGGGAAGTGGTTGAGGCACCATCCTTGGAGGTATTTAAGAGACAGGTTGACATAGTGCTTAGTGACATCGTTTAGTGATGGGGTCTTGTTTTTTTATCAGAGTTAGGTTGATGTTTGGTCTAGATTATCTCAGAGGTCCCTTCCAACTCAGACAATTCTACAATTCTAAGAAATGCCTCACTTTAGTAAACTCTATGAAAAACCCCACCTTACATGCTTTTCTGAGCAGGGACACAAGGGCCCTGAATTAGAACTAAAGAAGAAAAAGAAACCAAAACAAAACAACCAAGCCACCCCTCCACACACACCTGCTAAAATCACCCCAAAAACCAACAAAAGAGAAGAAATACTTGAAAGCATTGCCTTAATCAGAAAAGTTAATCTAGTAATTCAGCTGATTAGTCCGTCCATGCCCACTAGAGTCCGCAAGCCATAGACTCCCAGGAGAGGTGGACCCTCTAGAGAAAAATATTGTATTATTGCAGACAACACCAACATCTCTAATTACAAACATCAAGAAGAAATCAACGTTATCGAGACAGTGACTGCCAATGCTTCCTTGTCATTCCACTCCTCCCCGCAAAAAGGGCAGCTGAACAGCAGAATGCAGTTTTAGGATGGTGTGAGGTTCCACAAAGCAGAACTACACAAAACTTCCAGTTTTCACCCTGCAAATGTGTGCATGCAGAGAGCTACATGGCTGATTAATACCTGCAAACTTGATTCACAGCACTGATTATCCACACCGCCTAGCAAAAGCAGGGAACATGGAAGTATTCTTCAAGAGGCAACAGCACACATTTGCTTCCTGCAAAGTATTGTTATTTCCAAAGCAAAACTATCTTGGAGCAGTGGGGCAGTTTGTGAGGTGGGATCTCAACTTTCACTTTTGTTATATAATCAAACTGAAAGAGAAGGGAGGAAAATTCAGGTTCTTAAAAATAAAAAAAAAGAAAGTCCTTGGGTTTAAGTACTTTCCTGTTTTCTGGCCAGCTGCAAGGGCTTGTCCTCCCCAAAGAGCTGACAATGCTCAAAGCTGCAGCATGGAGCAGCATGTCCTGCATGCCCAGCACCTTTCAAAATCTTCCTCGGCTCCGCTGCGTGGCTGCGAAGGCCCACACCACCCCTCCTCTGGAAAAAGTCGTGGGAGGCAGCAACCGAAGGCAGGAAGACACAATTAAGTGCCTCTCAGGGTTTCCTTGGCATAGCAAGGCAGAGTGGAAAACAGTGGAATTAGAAAATTGGATTATTTCCCAGCTCTCCGTCACAGATTGACAGGAAAGGGTCTGCCAGAAGCTGGAGCCCTCCCTGCGGGTTTGGGTTCCAGAGCCCCTTCCTCCAGGCAGGACAGCTCTGCTCAGGTCTGACTGGCTCCCAACGCAGTTGCTTGACAGGATTTGGACTAATTTCTTAACTGTGTTCATCAACCCATACAGCAGTTACAGTGATGAGAAAAAAAAAAACCTCAACCATTCTCTGTCCAGGTTCTATTAATAACTTTTTTTCCCCACACAAGTAAGAAAAGAGACATCGGGAGAGAACAGACTTTTGTCTTTCACTGCTGAGTAATTAAAACTTCTTCCCCCCATCCCCTTTTTATAGTACTAGCAGATTTTAGCAAATAGACAGCATGTTATATCATAGATCTGAGGGTGGGTACCAACATAACTTCATATTCTTGGTTTTGTATCTATCACGTGGTTAAGACACGCACCAGAAGCGTGTGGGAAGGGTGCAGAAATGGACTCCAGGAGCTTCCTGGGCCAGTGAGCGGGCACCAGGCTCTGCAGTGGCGGCCACAGAACCAACCTGTGTCAGGTCAAAGGGGCAGAGGAGCCGAGCGAGATGCTGCTCGGGGCGTGGGGGGGTGGTACAGAGAGCCAGAGCCCGCTCCGAGCAGCTGTGGCTCAGGGCAGGAGTTCTGCTGTCCAGCTTGAGTGGGCTTCCCGTGGCTGCCCGGGGGGCCCACAGCCAGCAGCACCACCCCTGGTACCAGCGAGGGAACTCCTGCACTGCGGGACAGAAAACACAGGCGTACCCAGAAAGGTGGGAGAGCAGGTTCCTAAGCTGCAGCCAACCTCCTACAGTGACTTGTTCTTACTTATTAGTCTCATTAAGCTTGTTTGACACATGCTCCTCTAGATCACCATCTACCACTTCAGATTTGCTTGAGAATAGCCGGCCAAAAACACATGGATTCAAAATTTTAAAGAGTTTTTGTAATGCAAGCAGACACTGCAGCAGCGTACACGGACTCCAAGTTGGGTTTGGGTTTTTGTTGGTTTTTTTTCATTGTACAAGTAATATTTTGGTTTTCATCGTAGTTTACATAGTAAAAACAGGCAAACCGTGTCACTTTTTTTTTAAAAGAAGTGATAAATTTAAAAACAAGAAGTGAAACAGTGCAGATACCTGAAACTACAGCAATTCTGCTGGCTTTGCTGCACTACCAACAGAAATAGTTCTGTCCTGTTTAGATAGACTTTGTTTTGCTACATGACTGCATATGCAGCGAAGTGATATCAAGTCCTGAGGGTCCACTCCTTTGATGAGTTAAGCACACAAAGGCCCACATTTTGATGCAATCTGATATCATATATTTAAGTCCTAGACAAACTGCAACTGTGAGGAAGTGATAAACAGAACTTCCTGCACAAAGCTGCCTGAGATAACACTTTCCACGGACTGGAAAAAAAAGAGACATGATTGCTACAGAACTAAAAGGGAACTGTTCTGCTCTTAATAAATAACCCTTTCTTTTTCACGTGGCTATTGCAAAAGCTGAAGCACAAGTGACTCAGAGCCAGTGCACTGCAGAGCCGCTCTACTCACATTTCTGAAACGAGTCTTTGAGGAACTGCACTCAATTCTTAGCTCTCCAGATCCGTGTTCTCCTGAAGGCTCCTGTGCCGCAGCCAGAGCCCTGCAACTCAGAAACCTCCCAGCTAATATTTTTAACTTCCGTTTAAAAAAAAAAGTCAAGAAAGATAAACTAAAAAACGTGGTCAAATGAAGTAACAAGGATTGGTTGTTTAAAGAATAAAGCTAAAATGTCTCCAACAAGGGAAAATCCTATTGGAAACATGACTAATTCCTTCTGATGGAATTTTCTCTGTATTTTGCATCAATGTCACTTCAAACTCCAAGAAGTTTGACGTATATATAACTGAGTTCACTTTGTGAATGTTTGGAACAGCCAAGTTTTGCTCACGCTGGAAGTCATGGGGGAAACGATCTTAAAATGCGAGTACTTAACATACACCAAAAGGGGTTATTTTAATTTAAATTTAGAAAATGTTTGAAATATGGAGGTATTTTTTCATATACAAAATGACTAGAACTCAAAATAAAACCCCATGGAAGTTAAAGGTCCAAAGCCCATGCAATTTCTAATGCAAAATATCATGAATTCACAGTAAAATGTTCACTAGCTGTTAAGGAGGAGGGGGAAGTAATACTTTCAAAATAGACTTGCTCATTGTCAGAAGCACAGTCAAATCACTGAAGCCTGGAAGAGATTCCACAAGTATTCCTACCACAGCTCACCTGCTCCACAATCACCTTCTCTAACCTCACACCTTGGGATCCTAGGAGCAGCCCAGAAGTTGAGTTCTCCTTCTGAACACCAGAAGGGTTCCAGGCTCAGGACATTACAACCTGTTCTGATATAAAGTGGCTTTACTAACTTTTGCCTGTTGTGTGCATTTCCTTCTGTACTCTGGGGTTTTTTGGGTAGGTTTTGGTTTCATGGGGGTTTGGGGTTGTTTGTTGGCTTGGTCGCCAGAGCTACACAGTGCTCTCAGTGTGAAATATCAAGTTATTAAATAAAATAACAAAACCAACCAAAATAACCCACAAAGCAGCAAGCAATCAAAAAACCAAAAAAACCCAAACAAAAAAAAACAACCCCAAAACCAAACAAAGCCACACCAAAAAGAGAGAGAGAGGAAAGCCAAAACCTTTTCAGCAGTCTTTTTAACTGGATGATTTCAGGGGGCTCCACGAGGGAGCAGCCACAGCAGCGATCTCTGCATGGGGCAGGGAGGAGAGGAGGACAATCAGATTCGAGTCTGAAGAAGTTGTAAGTGAAAGCACAGCCCAGTGGCTGCCGATGACTGTGCAGTCAGGGTAACAGGGGGCAGAACACACCAGGCCTAGAGCTGTGGTCTTTCACACACTCGATGGATCCACCACAGCAGGAGCATTTTCTGATAGCACCTTAGCCATGGGCACAGACAAAGAACCAAATGCTATGGATGACTTCAGGCTTTTTATGATTTCGGAGACAGTAACTGCCATGGTGGCACCAACAGGTAAAAAGTTTTTAAACGACTGATAAAAACACACAAATGCTTGTCTATTTCCATTGTTTCTACAGTATATTGAAAATATGGAGACTTGCTCATTTGTAAGCTAATTCAAAACTGATAGCTTTCCCTATAATCTTGTGTTTGCTAATTTTATTCTGAGCTCTTGTACATTCCCTCCCCCAGGGGGATTCCTCTCGCAGATAAACCAAGGCAATCAGTTAGAGACCGATTTGGATTTTTCAGGTGTGAGGTGTTATGGAGTAACAATTAATGACATTACTTTTCTTGGTGAACTCTTGGGCTGCTTGTTCACTTGGGAATTGCGGTAGAAATTATTGAACAAACACTTTTATCACCATTAAAACAAGTTTCGTTTTCATTATACTAAGTTATCGTGAAAGCAGTCTTTAGTATAACACTTGAGTGACTAGTCAATTGTTGCCTAGATAGCCCGGTGATGGACACCTTAGAAAAAACGAAAATAGGTAGTAGACCAAACTCTAAGGAGCAAAGACTCTCCGTCTCCTCCTCTTTTAGCACGAATACAATTGAAAGTCTTCACCGTGGTGGTAATCTCATAATGGGTTTGAGCTCTTTATCTTGGCCATGAATGAATTATTGATTTTTCAATTGCAAAACCAAGTCTGCCAAGCAGACACTTGTGCCTGCAGAAAGAGCGCTCGTCTGATGTGAACCGGTGGACAGAGAAGCCTCGTGCGTCAGCAACTGATTCTTAAAACAAATAAAATGTCACTTAAATAGTGTAAAAACAAAAAAAAAAAAAACAAAAAAAAACCAAAAAAATTGATCTTCAGTGTTGTAAATGGGACACTGTGCCAACTCTGCTCGGCATAACAAGTCTCAAGAAGCTCTCCTGGGAATGTTTATATTGTGTTTCTATCCAGGCCATATATTCGCTTTGAATTGTGACAACAGTTTGACCGTTTTAATGTTAAAAGCTTCCTGCCTTTGTCATGAAAGGAGCTTTTCATCAATATCTATAGACAACAGTCAAAACAGGAATTCAGGAACATTACTGCAAACTTTACAAGCCCTGACCTGGAAGCGCTTGCGCCCCAGTGCCATCGCCTCACCCCCCTCACTCTGTGTCTCCAGCAAATGCCAGCTCCCCAAACCCTACCGAGACCCAAGCCCTGCTGCTGGAGCCAGCTGTGCTCTCACTCACGACATATTCATGCATTTAAAAGTTTTTTGAAAATATTTTTAGAGTTCTAGTCTATATATGATAGAACAAGTCTTTGACAAGCATGCTCAGGTCCCACTGCAGTGAAAAAGTAACCAGTGAAACTATTTTAAAGAGGTCCTTATGTACATAAACACACACACACATGTGTATGCATAGGTATACACATGTGGGGAATACTCACACGTCTGTGTGCTTGTAGGTTTCGTATCTGAGATTTGTCAATTTAGGTTTTGACTTTTTATATTTAACACTGCAGAGCAGGTTACTATTTTCACCATTCCCAAGTCAAATAAACTATTCACATCCCAGTATCTTGGAATATATTGCCTTTAACCTATGGGAAACTCTACTTGAAAGATAAGAGCACACGCAAGACTGAAGCAATAACAACAGACTGGGCAGAAGTCACAGTGTCTCCCTGGAAGAATTAGTTACCTCAGAACTTCAGCACAACAAAGAGGAATCGGAAAGTATGATTAGCCTTTTAGAGTGTTTTAGTTGAGCAACGAATAGGCTCAACTTCCTTTTTTCAGAGTGTAGTCAAATAGTGATTATGCAAATTTTACAATTCTAAATTGCCAATTAAACAGCAACTCTAAATCTTTACAGTTGAATAAGCTGCTTTAAAAAAAAAAAAAAAGCCAGAAAAAAAAAACCAGTACTTTGTGTACGTCTCTTTAAAAAACTAAAATAATCAGCTACTCTACAGATTCATCTCCTCACACATTTTTACCTGTGCAGAAGACAGCCATCTACGGAATTCAATATATTTTTCTATCAGAGCACTTTCTATCTGAAGCTCCCGGGGGAGACACCTTGTTTCCTTAACAAGGAAGGAAACCATCAGGCAAGTAAGAGAATAACACAAACAACTGCGGTGCAACCTGGGTCTCCAGCATGTTCATTCCAGACTAATACCTTCCCCTAATTACACCATACCAAAGAAACAAGAGCACCTTACGCATTCCCAAAGGTCACTTTAAGATGTTGGGTGTACTTTCTTCCCATCAGATGCATGTAGAAAAGGGAATAAAATACACTTATTTTTTAGACTAAGACTCTCATACTTTGGGAGAAATGGCAGGATCTCCTGAAATCTACAAAGTAAAAGAGAATTTTGGAACGTTTTCCTTGAAGTAAGCTCAACACCTGGGACCCTGTAACACCAGAGGCTACGGGGCACTGGTCAGCACAGCAGAGCACACTCCACAATCCCTGTGTTCGTCTGCACTTACTTCCCAAGCAGCAACTTTGTTAAGTTCAATACAGACTTTTCTCCAGTAAAATCAAAAGTGGCCTCAGGATTTGTTTTTAATGCCTACTTGAAAAGCTCTGGGATTCTCTGCACATTGATCCATCGAGTGTAATTTCTTTAAGCTTCAGTGAAAATCTACCGACTGTTGCTATAAGAGTCATCTTCTAGTATTTTTTGCATCTTTTTTGAAGCCTGAAGAGAGCCTGAAGTAAACCAATTCTTGTTCAAGCACCACTTTAGTCCCCTCACAGAAGGTTGGCCCCTCAGTAGCAAACCTGCATGCCTTTGGCTGCTCCATCTGCACGCTAATGGACACACTTAACTATGAAAAAATAGCCATCACCACCCAGGAACTGTTCTAGCAGGAACAATCTCTACAGTAGGTATTTTAATCAGACATGGAACTGTTTCTTTCCAGCTCCCACTATCACAGGTGGTTGCATTCAGAGCTGCCTCCTCAACAAAAGCTGAACGGGCATCACACAAACAGGCGCCAAAAGGGCACGCAACTCATTTGGAGAAAAGAACCCTCTACTTTACTAGGGAATGTTCATTAACATCTTATTTGGATCAGGACACTTAGTAATTAAATCCATCACATCCATTTCATTTTCAGAAATCTCTTAGCATTTGTTTAATTTTTTTCTCCACATTTCCATATGTTTAGTGGTGCGTTACTTCATGATGCAGACTGCCCATTGCTGTTGGGATATGTACTGTTAAACACACAAAAAAAATCTGAAACCATAAGATACTTCTGTAATAAAAAGGACAATTTAGTGCTTTTCTCATCTTTTATGAGAGAAATTACACTTTGCATAATGGGGACTGTTACTAAATTTTACTTTAGCAGCCAGGAATGCTGATTGGAGCACTTGGCTTATATTACCCTGTTATCTGGGAGTGGGGTCCTCAGCAGTAGAGAAAACTATGTGAGACATTCTTGGTACTCTGCTTAACTTACTTTGCTGTGTCTCTGAGGTGTTAAGTGAAGTCTGTCACTATCCCAGAAAAATTCCTTAACTCCATCGGCTTTCACAAACTTATATATCCCGTTTATCTGCCAGTTCACTGGGGGATTACAGGCGACCTCAGTGGAGTCGTAGCTTTTAATGAGCTCAGGCTGAGCACGGGGCTATGATACCGAGCTCGCTCCTGCCCTGGAAGGGCACGGCTCAGGCAGGGGCACAAAGACGACTGTGTTGGAGCAGAAGCAAGACATTCCCTTCCGCTACCTCCAGCCAGATAGCCAGGAAACGGCCGGCTATCCCATTTCTGTAACTCATTGTTTCCTGAACATGGTGGGTCACTGAATCCCAGCTAACCCCTAGCATCAAATTTTTGTCTGTGCTAAAGGAGAAAGAGTGTGTTTAACGGAAATGTTGCGAGGATACATCCCACAAAGGGTTCACTGAGTTCACCTACCATCACCTGGAGAAGCTTTCCTAGAACTCAGGGCTCCCGATCAATTTAAGCTGATCTAAATGCACACCACAGCTGAAAGAGGCAGCCCTGCTCCTGCTCGGACTCATCTTCTTACTGTGTCTCTTCTCTGAGCACAACCAGTCATAAAAAAAGAAAACCCTACGTGGCCAGTTAGATCAGGGAACTTCTGCTGAAAATTAACCAGAAAAAAAATACAAATACAGTGGTTAGTTCTCACCAGCATGAGTGTGGGAACAATGACTGGGGACAGAAGGGCCAGAAAACCCCTTTTGGCTGCAACTTTTTAAAGCCATGGTGGAACCATCAGGAGGGGACTGCGAGCTACACCAGGAATAGCAGGAAGTTTTTGTAATGATTTAAAACAGAGTTGTTTTGAAATAGTTTGTTGGCTATATACTTCTATGCTGCCTCCTGCTGAGGATGCTAAAGAGCTCAGGAGAGCTCACAAACAGCTCTTCGGTAGGTGTTATCACCTCTGGTCACAGGAATGAGGATGTGGACAGAGCCTGGATGATTTACCTGAAGCAGGCCAGTGGAAGACAGATTGAAAAAAAAAACACTGATCCTTGATTCCCACCACTATGCTAATTAATAAATCAATCGTGACCAACACGCAGAACATTAAGAAGTGCCCCCTGAGCATTGCTAGCGAGTTAGGCAAATGAGCAGCTGCACAGCCAGAGGACAGCAAGGTACAGGGCTGGCACCGGGGGATGTGCCCCCCACTGGAGGGGGGGTCTTGTACCTCTGGTGAGAACAAACAAGGGCAGGCAGCACAGGAAAGAGCCAAAGTAGGAAATTAGGCACAGATACACAACTTTTTTTGACAACAGGTTCTTGGAGGTACAGGGTGTTGGTTGGTCCTGACCATGGAGGTGCTCTGCACCCTGCACAGCATCTTGCTGGCCACGGGGTACAGGATGGAGCCACAATTTTGTCACCCCAGCAAGTCAAGGAGAGTGCACATATAGCCCCATGTGCCTGTTGCCAAGTTATACCTCCCCCAGCCAGGAAAAAAAACAACTACAATGGCATTGAAGGAGGAGGAGGAGCTGTTTTAAACACATACATAACATAAGGGTAGAAAAATCTTTGTCATTGCTTCAGAACCTGTATGAAGCCATGCAGAATTATATATTGCACCCTCCAGTGTTCCTTTGAGCCTTATGCTGGAAGCAATACTTTACTTCTCTGCATAGAGTAGCAAAAATCAGATCAACACCTGATTTAGCATAGTTTCTGGCCACGCACTTCTGACTTTCTTTCACACCACTTTCCTTTGACATGGACAATGGCACACACTGTGGAGTAACAGATATTCAGATCTCTCCCATTCAAAAGGCAGTTGCTAGCTGGCTGTTAGGCATTTTTATCTTGTGGTTTTATAGCCTCCACTACAACAAGTGAACAAGATGCCTCTGCCCTTGAAACCATGAAGATGAAACCATAAACAAACCAGTTAACATGGGCCTTTGAGGTGACACCAGAGAGATGGCAAGCACAAAGCAGCTGGGTCCACTGAGTGAGATTCAGCATCTTAAGTATTAATAATAGTGCTTATTAGTGTTCTTCTCCTTTTGAAGAAGTCATCTTAACCCTGACTGCACTCAATTCTGTTTTCACCTCTCTGAAATCTCCAGCTGACAGGCCAGCTATTTATAACATACACTCAAGTTTAGAAGACGTCCAAACTCTTCCTTCAGCAAGCTCTAAATAAGTCACGCTTTGTTCCTCCAGACTTTGGGCAATGTCTACCGTCCAGTTTTGAAAAAGAGTGTGTACAAAACAGACTTGGGCAGAACTGAAGCATTTAAAAGAATGTGCAGTCCAGCTCCTTCCCCTAACACCAGGGCCAGATTTAATTTCCCTGACATTTGCCCTCCGCTGTGAGAGAGCAGATGAGTCTTCCCCAACATCTCTTAGATATCGCTAATTGGCTAGCTGATCTACACAAATGTTTGCTTTCTATTTTCCCTCCCAAGAAGCATTGCTAGCCACTGTTTTATTGAGCCAAGAAGTCAAGAGATTCCATCAGAATGAGGGGTTTGGCTGTGAGGGCGACACAGCAGAACAATAGCTACAGCAGCCACAAAGGAGAGGGACACAACCGCCTGAGACACCCACGGTCTCCAACAAAGCATCACTTCAGGGTGTCTTTGTGTTCAGCTCACTTGGAGGTGCTCGTGGTGGACACACATCTGTGTGGTCATTCTTGCTTTGCCTCAGCAGAAGCCCTGGGGCAGGAGTGGTGAGAAGGGTGGGAACAGAAGTTTTTCAGAGAAAAAGGGTAACCTGAGGCCTGGGCAGACAGTTCAGCTCTTCACAGCTTTCCAGACTCCAGGGGAACACCAGTCTAGAGATTCTAATCAAGGAAGCACCTGGATGTCCAGCTTGAATCCTAGAGAGCCTTTTCCAACCAGCTGCCATGCCAAGTGCTTCCTCTCAGTTTCTACACCAGGACGTGCATGAAACTGACCCGTGACATTGAGACAAAATAAGGCCATAAAAGGGAGGTGAGTGATGTTAAAACCATTCACTGAACATAAGTTTCCATTGGAAGTGACGTTTGTCAGGAGGGCTTTTCCCAGACAGGAACAGGAGTTGGAAATGTAGGCTCCAACTTCTCATCAGTGCCACAGGGTTCAGCAGTCACTCCCTTGCTTTAAGCTCCCCACTGCATATACCCCAGACACAGGCTCTAACAAACATTCTCAGAGAAGTCACAATAATAAAAAAAACCCCAAACTGTATTAATCATGGAACCTTATAAAATAAAATGTAAAATAAGTACTGGAAGAGTAGCAATTTCCTATATGATTTTATCCTCTGAACTTTCCTGAGTTGGTTGAACTAGAATTTTTACAGATATTTTCTACAGCATAGTTTCAAATACATTAGCACAAATTCAGAATAAATGTCCTAGAAATAACAGAGGAGCTTCGTGCTTCCACTGCCGTGACCTAGAGCAAAACGTATCCCTCTGAAGAACATCCTGAGGCTTACAAGATCCAAATTCCTTCAGGCAGGAGTGCGTCCTCCATACAATAAACAATATATTAAAGGCAACTTCTTTAAATCTTTTCTGGAAAGCAATTTATGTCATCGTAACAGGCATTTCCCCCAACATTTTCATCTTTGTTGTTTCAATCTTTGATAGCGCGGGAAGGAAATCAGACAACTTGTGGATATTGCTGCTACCCTTCAGTTCCACTGATAATAGTTGTGGAAACATACACAGAAGAATAACTTCCTGAATGAAACAATATTTAGCACGTATAGCAGCTTTTGTTCTTATTGGGTAGAGGATATATAGTTTTACACAATTATAGTGACTTTCAAATGACCATAAAGAGTACCACTAGGATGTGTGAATGCTCTCCTTGAAAAAAGAAAAACAGTTAAATTAGGTGGGGTTTTTCCAGACAGAAAGGACAAACAGATATGCACCAACTCCATTTTTCTTAAGCCAGTTGTACCATAACAGAAAGTGTTATTTATTTCAAAACTGATGTTGAATTATTATATTAAAAAAACCAAACCCCTGTGATGAGCAGTGGACAGAACTTTCCTCTCTTTATTCCATAACCTTGAACAGATTTTTCAGGAGAAGCAGCCAACATGTCATCAGCTGAAGCATGTTCAGTCACAGGACTGAAGACACAGGGGCTGTCCCCCAAATTACAGAGAATCTACATGATATAATTGACTTAAGCATAAGAAGAAAAACTCCTGAGGAATATATCTGTCACAGCGAGACGATAAAAGATACAGAACAGCTGAGCTCCCTCAAATGATTCGACTTTATACTTTTGTAAGACATAACTTGAGAACATAAAACTGGCCACGCTGGGCCAGACCAGGAGGCCGCATAACCAAGTATCCTCCAAGAGTCACCCACTATTCCAGGTCATTAAGGAGAGAGCAAGAACAGAACAACAAACAAAAAACAGAACAAGCTGAAAGAGCCTCTTACAACCACATACACTTACCTACTCCTTTCATCAGAAGTGCTAGAGGACAAGAAGGACCAAACTATTCCTCTCAGGACTCCAGAAGGACAGCAAGGGAGGAGACAGGGCCAGAGGAAGTAAATTAAGTAAGAGCAGAGAGACAACAGGTGTTTCTTATTTTCATTCATGGTAGGTGAGTAGCAGGGTTGTCATTTCCTGAGGCAGAATTCAGATCATGGTTTCTAAGAAATCATGGGGTTTGTAAATTCGATGAGCTTAGCTTTTCCTTTATCTATTCTGGAACATGAAGATGCTCATACTTCAGCTGCACTGTATATTTAGCAATATTATTCAGTGGATGCAGTTACATGACCACTAAATACTCCTGAAGGTCTCATCCTAGTCAGCATGTTTCAACCTCTGTCTTGCTCTAGGTGGGCAGCAGTTTGGGGTTTGGTCCTGCACTCGTCCCATCAAAAAGGCAGTGACATAAATAATGTTGGCCAACCAACATGCTAGCCCACCAGCTGACAAAGATGCCGCCAGCAGCATGGGTTGTGTGGGAAATGGGAGGGGACAGAAGTGGAAAAAGCAGCTGCGTGACCCTGGTGCAGTTCCTTTTACCCCCTCCAGTGATCGACATAGGGAGACCGTGATGAACAAAAGACTAAACGTGATGAGTTAGTTCTTCCTGCCCTTGGTTTATAAATTTTTTGGGTGCCTCCACCCACACCGTTGTCCCACTAAAGCAGTGGCCAAGGCCATCCTGAGAACCACACATGAACAGGAGCATCTTCAGCAAGTTAGAGGACTTCAAAGCACAACCTTCACTATCTCCATTAACAAGGTTAAAACTATGAGTTCCCCTGCTCCAGAACAGCCAGAAAATTGAGAAAAGCAGATTTGTTCTACACATCACATAGGTTCTCATTTGCACTCTAATTCTTATACTCCTTTAGCTGCCCATTTTCTAATTTTTCTTTCACAACGTCACACTTACAGGGTCTTGGCACTTTTTTAAAAACAACAGCTCAGCTTTCCACACAACAGCAAGAACCAAGGCTGGAAATGAACCCTAAAACCTGGTGCAATGAACAGTGCCCTATGAAGAGCTGGCGACACCTCCGTTGTGTGACCCTGGGCAAATCTCTGCCTCTTTGCTCCCTTTTCAGCAAGTAAATAGATGCCAGAGGGGCAGGCAACCCTCTGTGCACCAACCTCACACGGGAAAGCTGCTGAGACAGTGAGATCACAGAGACCTTTGCTTTGGTGTCATCACCCTGGAAAGAGAGAAGCACCGAATCACAGGCGTCAGGTCTTTCATGTGAATAAAGTGCTGATGCCACCGGCTCGGTGGCCCCCGCTGACAGCGCTGCTGGGCGAGGAAGAGCAGCCTTCAGCCAGGTCAGCAGGCACGAGGTGCTGTGCCGGTGCTCCCCGGGGCCGATGCCACCTCTGTGGGTTCCCATGAGAACGCCAGCGCCTAGGCTGGCACAAGTGCTAACCTCAACCTGCCACGCAGGGAATTTTGCCTGGATAACAGCCCAGCAACGTGAGCTCTGCTAGAGAATTGGTAGCTCCAGCTGGCAGACAGGGGGCACAGGGACAAGGCAGCCACCGGGACTTGTCCAACGCATACTGCGCCAGTCAGCAGAGGCAGGAGGGAGGCTCTTTTTATCCCTGGTAAGCTGCAGGGGCACTCAGGACGGCTCCCCCTCCCCAGTGTCTTTGCCCCAGCCCCAGGCCCCAGGGAGGAAGGTCTTGGTGCCACCACATTCAGCAGGGAAGCACCCTGGGGACAGCGCGGGGGTGGAAGGGTGGCCACAGCGGAGGAAGGGGTGGGTGGCACAAACACGCACGGCTCTCTTCCCACCCTCTGGAGGGCCTCGCTGGGGAAGTTGTTTTGCTTCCCCACCTTCTGCTGCCCCCAAAGCGCAGGGAGATGCTGGAGCCTGTGGCTGGCACAGCAGCAGGGCATCACCATGCCCAGGGGCAATGGCTGAGCACCGAGAGCAGCGCAGGGCTGGCAGGGCACAGGGATAAGGGGCAAGTGAAGGTCTTAAAACAGGTAGTGCCCTCAGGTTTTGGACTTGTCCATAGAATATAAGCTGTCAGTGCTGTAATTCCTTTCCCTTCTCTTTTGAGTGGGGGAAAAGAATAATTTATGCCGGCTAAATAAAAAGCACCGTTTTCAATCTCCTGAGCAGCTGCTTTTCCACATACTTTTCCTACCAAAAGGCAACCACCAAAGGTAAACGCTGCTTGTGCTGCTACTGTCCTCAACAGGATCACCCAAACAAAAAGGAAAGAGAACGGGCAGGATGAGTTTGCTCTTCCCAAGTCAGTGGTTTGACTGTCCTTGCACTTCTGGAGACAGGGCAATGCTCAGATGCGGCTTGGAATTCTGCAAGTCATCCCATTCAGGTAACTGTAAAGATGTGCCGGACTTCCTAAACAGACGCACAATTTGTATTTCTAATGGAGTTACTACACTGGGCAGAGTCCATTGCACGGCTCACTCACTAATTACCCATCAGAGCTTCATCCGGTCCCACAGGCAGCCGTTGGGCAGCCAGGGAGGGCTGGGGGCCGAGCATCTCCTGGCAGAGTGGCACTTCCTGCCTTTGTCCTTTTATTCCTATTTTATCAATTTTGATAAAACTAGTGAAGCTCCCACTCTGCAAGCAGAGCCCGATGAAGGGAAAGGTACGGCAGAAGAAAAAGGAATCCCCAGCTCTATTTTCCCTCCTAGGGCTGTCCCAATATCCCAGGTCAGTGATCCATTATCCACTTCTAAAACCAAGAAGAAAGAAGAGGAGGAGTTGGATACAATTGCTAAACAGTTCTGCTGCGTTTATATCAGGATTTGATATGATTTGGACTTTCCTAGGGGAGTGTAGTGCAGCATTTGTGTAACCTGAGGACCTGCCCCTTTCCAGAGGAGCGGTTGTAGCCGTTTCGTACCTGGTCTGACATCATCCCAGAGGATGTAGGGAGCTTTCATCCTCTCAAACACATCCACTGTTAGGTCTGTGAGTTTATCAGCCCTTCCCAGTGGAAATAGCAGTGATACAATAGAAGTCAGTAGGACTGACGATATTGCCAATGCAGATCAGAGCTCAGGGTGCTTGGTGCTGGCTGTCAGCGCCGGGGTACGGAGCAACATGCTCTTCATTCCACAACCCCACCTGGGTACAAGCCCCCACAGACATGTGCTTGGAGAGGGGTTTAGAGCCACAGGATCCTCTGGAATCATTTTATCTCATCGGGAGAGACCATAATATAATTTGGTCCACTTCAGCTTCATCATTTTGTGTGGAAAACTTTTTTTCTTCGTGCCTATTCACAACAAAAATAGTCCAAAAAAACCCAACCCAAAAACAAACACAGAAAAACAACCAAAACCCCAACAATCCATACAGAGAAGAAACTGAAAGTAAGGGGGGAAATGGAAGTCCAGCAGTGGTTTTAACTCCAGCTTCAGCTACTTTGACAGCAAGAGCACAGTGCTTAGATAACTTTTGGCCACTTGGTCAATTTAAGCTATTTTTGTACCATCAAAACCTGATTTATAGTCTGGACTTATCTACTGTAATACAGCCAAATGAACTTTACAGATCAACCTGTTATAAAATGGCCAAAACCAGAGGTTTTAAGGAAATGACAGCTGACCCCTCTCCATAGCAGCACAGTGCTACAAGAGGCAGCTGTAATGGCATAAATGGACAGTTTATCAGCTTTCTGCCAGGGACTGACAAAATCGTGTCAAATGAGGCATTAAAGCCCTAGTTTTGAAAACTGTGATAAATACCAGCTAATCTACTGACATAATATATAGTGAGTCAAATATTTAGTTTTGCATTAAATCTAAATCCAACATTAGAGCATTTCCTCTTGATTAAAAAGGATAAAATGTAGATGTTATTTTATGCTCCAGTTCCCAAGTCTAATTAATGCTTAACATTCGGAGCCATTTCTGACATTACAAATGTATGAGCAAACACGCCAAGGAAAGGGGGGGCGGCACAAGGGAAACAAGTGCCAGATCTATATGCTTTATTCCTATTCCTCCATTTGCAGTGGCTAATATGTTATTGCAGAGACTATTTGCAGACACTTGCCCTGCCAGTGAGCAGCTAACTTCCCTGATTGCTTGTATAAACAGTCTTCTAGATCTGGAGACAGACGCTGTAAGAGACCACATAGCTAATCTAATTTTAGTATCATTAGGAATTAAAAGCAGGACATGAACAGATTCACAGCAAATGTTGGCTAGGCAATCTAAGCATTGAACGATACGACTATTAAAAGCTGGAATATTTGTGACAGGTCATATAAAAAGGTTTGTCAGAAAGTTTATTGTCTTGGGAATGAGATGTACCTAATTAGACAAAAGATTACCACTGAGATAAAATGAAACACGCTGGTGATCTTAATAGGCATGAGGAAATAGTGCTTTTAAATGCATATATATTTATGGTTTAGTTAATTACTTACTCATAGCTAGAAATAGAATGAGATAAATCCTCACGAATTACTGAAATATCTCCATTCATTATGCATTGTATTCCCAGCATTATGCTTTAGCTGACTCTTGGAAGGCAGCAGTTTGAGAAATGTGTTTTATTGTCAAATACTATGACTTCAGACTCTCGTAGTTTCAAAACATACTGCACTGTAATTGCACCTATTCTAGGGAGCATGTTTTAGGAAGCTTAAATGCAATCCAGTGCTGTGTAAGACAGCAGGAGCTGTCAAATGAAAAAGGAGCGAAAGACAAAATAAGTAATCACCTTCACTACCAGCAATGTAGTTCTTCATATTCCGAAAATAAACACAGAAGGAAAAAAACCACCCCAAAACAAAAATAAAAAAAAAAAAAACCATAAAAAAAACCTACCAAAAAACCAAACCCCTCCCCATCAAAAAACTAAGGAGAGCTTAAAAAGATGGACTTCAGAAGTAAATACTTGTTACATTCACGAAAATTACACTCTGTTTCTTCTTTACTATTTTGTTCTGCAAAGGATTCTTGTACGTGTATGGCCGTGTAGCAACACGTGTCCTTCAGGGTGAGGGTTGGGAGATACGTGGCATTTCAGATGCCGCACAAACATCAGTGCAGTCAAACACCTCACCAGCTGTTTCCCAACAGCCTCCTCCAGCAGAGGGTTCCGAAGGGGAGGAGGTTGCACACCAAGTGATATTGTACAACTCACCCTTTTGGTGGGTAGTTGCTTTTATTCGGTTTCCTCAGTTTCTTATCTCCAAACCACAAAGGCCTTAAGCAGAATGATAATTCAGAAGAGTTCTGCAAAGACTTGGCCCCGGGCACTTCCCTGAGCTGGCTCTTCCCATTGGACAGGGAAGCTCCCAGGCTCTCCTTCCCACCAGGATGGCTCTCCTGCTTGGTCACCAAGTGGGATCTTAACCCACTGGCGATAGTAGCTATCACCAAGAAATACCTTTCAATCAGTGTTTAAAATGGTTTTATTGTTCCTGTAAAGAAATCACAGCCAAATTTGCTGTTATTCCAGAAACTGTGATGGAAAACCAAGTCATACTGGCCCCACCCCTCCCGAAAGCGGGTTTGTGCTATTCAGACCTGAGAGAGGTTCGGTACCCTTTTGGCCAGACAGGTTGGTCACAGTAACGCTGGTGTAACAGAGTGGTCTGGCCTGACAGTACAAATGATTCACAGAGCAGCTCCACACGGGTCCTCTTCTTTCTGCCCAGTTTCAGAGTCAATACAGAGCGGGGCAGGACCCAGACATCCCCCTCCCTGCACCCCAAAAAGGGCAATGGCCAGTCTGAAAAAAACAAAACAGACCCTGAGTAGTTCTGCAGTCTGAAACCTACATCAGTGTTGTCTTACTGAAAAGTGGGCTTTGTCTTTTTCATGCCACTGTTTGTATTACAACACAAAATACCTTCTGCACCTACTGTAATGTTAAGGAAGACTCAACTCCCTGTGAATGCCCAAGAATGTGGAGCTGATCTCATGATTGACATCAATGCTTTGTGCAGAATCCCATAACAAATGTGCAGAAAATGTAACACTAACCATTTCATTTGCCTTGCATCTTGCACCTCAATTCAGGTACCAAAAAAACCTAAATAACAGACATGCAGGTATTTTGGGAGCTACTGATGGGGTACAGGGATTGGCACAGAACCAGAAACAGACATCAGTGAGAGTAACCCCAAAACATGGGAACCCCTGGTGTAACTGAATTTGTTAAAAATTATTTCTCTACTACTATCTACCAAGGGGGAAAAGAAAAAAAAAAAAAAAAAAAGCACCCAAACACAATTCTTAGTTTATCTGTCATTTTGGAACTTGATTCATAACCTCTTGTTGTATCTTTGCACTAAGGGGAAAATGTGCCTCACTCCTTTTGAGAGTTCAGCAAGTTCTTCTGACTGAAGTCATGTTGCTTGCAAGAATGAAGAAATTCATCCTGGACTCTTTCTTTTGGAAGGAAACCAGCTGTCTTTCTATGAACTGCTCTAAAAACCAACCAACCAAACAAGAGTGCTCGAGGAAGCACAACTCATCCCACGTAGGTTTTGGAAAGGGTTTCTCGCATTACTGTACAACTGCTGACTGATCACCCACCTTTTCTGGGACAGTCATCCTGCAAAACGAGAACCTGTGACCTGGAAGGATGTGCTGGTGTGCTGTTTGGAGATACACACAAGGCCACATGTTCCCAGCAATGCCCGCGCCCGTACCACGCGCCCCAAACATGTGCGGTGTGTAGGATGTGGGAGGTGCTGTGCAAAGCCCTCTCCAGCATCTCCCAAAGTACAGAGGCCCAGCACCGGGCGAGTCGTCCCTGCAGCACCGGAGTCCCCAGAGCACCTTACCTTCTGCTGCCACGTTGGCCTCTACAGCACCCTCACAGCACGGGACTTCCTCCTCCACAGGGATGCCAAATGCTGTCTTAGTTTACATTTACCCTTAAAATAACCCCTGCTCTGCGCCAGGCACTGAACAACGGCTTACGTTTGACACAGCTTTTATGTCATGAAGTTGTGATTTTCTTCTTCCATCTTCCACTCTGTTGATAAGGCTTGAATATTTAGACCAAGCCTTGAAATATTTAGAAGTTTACATTTCATTTAAGCAAACATAAAAACACATTTCATATCTTTTTTTTTCTTTACATACCTGGTGCATGGTAGTCATTCAAGATCTCTCACATGGAGGAAGCTAATTCAGATGCTAAAAATATCACATGTTTACACTTGTAAATCACCATTAGCAAATTATTTTCCTAATGCTTTAGACAATATAGTGGCAAGGTGCAGCTGCTTTAGCCAGAATGGTATTTTAGTGATTTTTAAGAACTTAATGAGATTGGGTAATTGACTAGTGAAGCTAAAAATTTTACCTTCAATTAAACAATCAACAGCTCCGTACATCAACATAATCATCTTCGCCCCTCCATCTCCCCGTTATCAAATCAATACGTGGGTAGCAGTTGTCTAAGAAACCACTTCCTCTCTGCTCTAAACCAGTGCTCAGGACCAATTTTAAAGCATTTATTCAATCAGTCTGGTGTAATTCACAAATAATGGAAAGTATGGAGTAATGCAGATTCTGAAAGCAACTAAGGAAAAACGAGGCCTTAATTCATTTGTTGTTTAATGGCATTATTTATCCTACATTTGCTCTGCTGCGACCAACAAGTAACTCAATTCTCTACATTTTAAAATAGAATCGTGTGTGCTTCAGTAAACAGTGCTAGATGTATTGATTTTATATATATAGGATACAAGATTGTACGGGTCCTATTAATGAATCACGTGACTGATAGTTCAGGAGACAGTCATGAGGCAAAAGTGTCATATTGGGAAAAAAAACTGCTCAGGAACAAAAATTAATTTTGCCAGGGAACCCCTTCCAAGGGCTATATTAAAACACAACAATCTTGTTTTGGAGTAGTTGTTAACGAATCCCCAACCACAACTGTGAGTGTGAGGTGTTTATTACTTGAAGCACAGGGAACTTCTGCTGCCTGGCAAAAGGTTCTGAAATGGAGCAGTCGCATCCCCCTGCAGGTTACGTTCAGAGGAGTTGTGGTGCCACATCGCCCAACGGCGTCTGTAGCGTTTTTTGCTTCTCTAGTGAAAACATTTGTTCCCATCTGCAGGTAGTATAGGTTTTGTTATAGAAAAAAATATCAGGCAATGTCTAAAAAGGAAGAAAAACTGCAGAGAGCTGAGATGTTAACAGGTAGATCAATGACTTTCCAGTGTAAGTTTTTTGTAATGAAGGAAGAAGTGTATACTAATGTATGCTGATATTCTCCACCTGTGCTTCCTGCGGGTGTGCCCTGAGCCCCAAAGGTTTGGGGAGGGGAGAGGCAGCTGGTGGAGCAAACCAGGGACGAGCACTGGCAATATTCATTATGAGAGTAGCATTGACACAAAATGGGTGGCTTGAATTCAGCAGCGTCAGCATTGCCCCCTCGTGCCACAGCACGGGAAACTGTGAACAACACCAAGACCCCCCACCCCCCTGAGCACAGCCAGACGCTTCACTCGGGGTGAGATGCTCAGGGGGAGAAGGCCGTTGTTGCCCCACAGAGACAGTATTGTACAAGGCACAGTACCAACAACGGAGCCAACGCTCAGTGCCACCCTGCAGGGACAAAGCCAGAGGGAAGGGCTCAGCCCCAACCGTCTGGCAGCAGGGCATTGTGAACCCTGTCATCCCAAAATCTTACAGGAGTGGGAAGGTACGCTCTGGTCCCTGCTGAGAAGGCACTTTACCCAAAGCAATCATTTAGCAAACTTCTCTTTGTCACGTCACAAACCTCAGGAGAAACTCCTGGCTTGCCCCTGCGTGCAGCAGGATGCCGGTGGGGGCTGCAAGGCCCTCCCGCCCCACCCTCTGCCTCACAGCCCCCGAAGCCTCACAGCATGGCTCCTCCTGGGCTGTTCCCACGCCGAATCACGCAGCTCTGTGTTTGTTCTCAGCCAACACAGCAACTCTTTCACAGTTCCTGCCCACATCTAACTGGCACTGACATGCTCAGAGTGGAGTTCAGTCCGGTGTCTTACTAGCCAAGGGGGCCAGAACCAACAAATTAAACCCTCTCAATTAGCTAAACTTTCTCCAGTGTGCCAGCAGAACTCCAATACTCATCAGCCAAAAGGAACCAAGTCATAGCAGACCTTTTCTTGAAAGTGTTACCATCCTTTAAACTTCTTACACTAACTTGGGCTAGTTTCATTCAAGATAGGCTTGAAAAGGGCTCTGCCAGCAGAACCAAAGAGGTCTGGTGACAACTGGGAGGACAAATCCCTGGACACTGACCTCAACCACTGGCCCAGCCTTTTGCAGAACTGGGTCTTTCTGTACCTTTGGTCTACAACAGGTCTGAGCTGCTCTCCAGCCAGCCCCGTGTGCTAGACGGGGAGGGTTTTGGCTGTGCAAGAGGGTTCCTTCCTGCATAGAGAAGGAAGTGGAAGAACTGATGTGTGTAAAGCAAAGTTACTTCTTCCCCTTTTAACCTGTGATCTGTATCCTGATAGCTGCAGTAAGTCATTGAGATACCATTGCATGGTAGCAGACAGTCCTGGCATTTTTAAACAGCCCTACACTCCCCTGGGTGCATCCCAGGACAAGTGCTCTCTTTCAGTACGTCTAGACTAGGAGAAAAGTTGTGTTTTTAAAGATATTAGCTAATGCAGCTTGACCAACACGTTTTGAAACCTCGCATATATAGGACAAGTCAAATGCTAAAAGGTGTTAAAAAGTATTTCTAAGTCATTCTAAAAATACAACAGGTAAAAATACCTGTCTAGACAATGACCAAATACTTTTTAAAATGACGCATCGTGCTCATGGGAAGTTCCACTGCAACAGCCAAGGAGAATTATAGCATAGGAAACAATCAATAAGAAGTTTCTTCACAAAGATCTTCAAAGCAATGGCCCAGATTGAAGTGCAGGGAAACCCTAACAGCCTTGTCTAGACAATAAGAGGAGAAGATCCCTTTTTCAGAAGACTAAGTTCAGTCAAGACCTCTTTTTTTTTCAAAAGCAAAACCTGCTAAAAGTCTACTAAGATCATCTTCTGCTCAATTTTAGCAGGTCATAGTCTAGGCTCCTGGCTGACTCTAAGAGTCTGCTAAAATCATGCTAAGGGTATTGAGGTCTATGTGTTTGTCAGATAGGACTTCTAGCCCTTAAATAAGCTTGATTGAATTAGGTCTCCTGGAAATGACCCTTTCCCTAAAACTGATGACATGGGAGCCCTTTTTTTTCCATGCCAATTCAATCTTTTAACCCAATTCATTTGCCCAAATTGCACCAACAAACAGAAAGTTCAATGTGTCTTCAGCATTAGTATTTCTAGTCGACTGTGAGCACCAGCTGGTTTCCTACAGGCCACCAGGCAGCAACTGCCTTTGACTTCATTTTACTGAAATGCACTCAGACAAAACCCTGGATCTAATCTGCTCCTTTAACCAGCTGCTTGAAAACAGCCCGTGTGCATGCACACATACCCACTGCAGTCACTGTCTTCTACACAATCAGCAGACAAGTTCTTTGTCGTTAGTGTATTTCCTTGCACTGTTTCACTTCTACCAAGCTCCAAGTGAAGGAGTTAGAGTAACTGTTTCCCAGAATTCTATTAGCATCTTTGACATGTTAAACAATATTTTCAGGAAAGAGAAAAAATAATTTAAAAAGGGGAAAAGTCAGTGCCACAACTGAAAAGCAAGCACGAGTCTAGCCCCTGTGGTTGTTTAATGTCAGCCCTTTTTAATCTGGGAACAAAACACACACAAAAAAAAAAAAAAGAGAGAGAGAGAGGGAGGGAGACTATTAGTTCTATGTATTACTAAGGCTTAATCACATGGGTGGGTATCAGTCTGGTAGGAAAAATGTCTACATCTCAATGAAGCTCATTAGAGATTATGCCTTTATTACACGGGTGGGTATCTGACACTCAGGAGAAAATTCACAAGTCACCAACTCTATTGAAAGAGTCCACCAAATAATAATTGCTGGTATAACTCCAAGGGACCAAATAATACAGTCTGGATTTGCTCGAGACTCCCTGGTTTTAGTAGTCATTTGTCAATAGCTCTCAAACAATGGAGCTGTGAAATGGAGCCAGTTAAGTTATCATGATGAGGCTTTTTCACTACTGTGTCAAGTTTTTTTGGCTGTGGCTGCACCACCTGAAATATTTTAGAAATACACAATGATTTCCTGTCTTGAATAAACAGGAAGAAAACAAATCTCCAATGCTCGTGAGGCCCAATGCCAACAAAGTCCATGATTTAAAATAAGACAGAGATTCCACAGCCAGCAAAGGCTCTTTGGTAAGCTCTTGTCGTCACCTACAGACCTGGACAAAATCTTACTGTCCTTGCTAAGCTCAAAGCATCATTAAAGTTTAATGGCAAGTCGATCTGAGTCAGATCAGCGGGCTCTGACCTGCTGATGCTTATTTCAGGTTTTCAGCACTATCTTTAAACTTTCTCATGTGCTAAAATAATGTCTTTAAAATCTAATCTTTTTATATATATACACTCATAGCTGAAAGTCAGTAATACCCATGCACAGGTTTTTGTCTGTCTGTTTTTTCGTCCTCTGAGGAACCATCTAACAGCAGATTTCTTTGGGGCCTTGTGTCATTCACCGCTGTCTGCTGAACCGAGCGGCGAGACTCCCGTTTATGCGATGGGACCAGAGGAAGGTCCTTTCCAGTGAAAGCAAACAATTAGGAGCTCTAAGTTATTATTTCCTATTATTGTGCAATAAAAGAGGCTCTGGCCATTTCGATGTGAAGGATAAAAGTGTCCAGGTTTGCAAAGATCGTGCGACCGCTTTCCTCCGCCCCCCAGCCCCGCACCCCGTGGAAGCACCGCGGCTCCCTGGGCCAGCGCCACCAGCCCGACCCACGCGTGTCCCGGCGGCCGGAGCCGCGCTGTGGAAAGAGGCAAAGTACATCGGGTCCATACCCTATTAGGCTAGAAACGTTTCTGCATATCAAAGGCCGACGAACCTAATGACTAAAAATATAAGTACCTGACCCGGAGGATTAATCACACACTGTCAGCCTGAAATTGGTGCAATTCTTCCAATCATTAACGTTTTGCTTACAAAAATGTGCTTTTCTGTTTGTTTTTCTGCTAAATGATAACCATTTTCAAGTTGAATCGGCTGATAAAAAAGTCGAAAACAAGACGGGAGTTGTGCTGGAAAGGTCATACGTGCCAGTTCGGCATGAAATAGCCAGCGGGCAAACAAATAGGGGAGCGCAGGGTGGCACGGGGGGGGCTGGAAGGTTTTCCCCAGCGGTGTAAAGTGCTTTGGCTGGTTTTCTGCTGCCGAGGAGCTCGGGGGGAGCGGGACATCCCCACGCAGATGTCCCCCACTGTGGAAACGGGCTTCGGGCGTTAAAGGCGGCTGCGGGAGGGGAAAGCGGGGCGGGGGGATATTTCGCTAATTGCAGCTGTCAATTAGCTGCGGTGCTTCACCTACCGTGAGCCCCCCCCCCGCTGGGTGGGAGAGCAGGGGCAATTCCACAGCCGCGCCCGGCTGACAGCGCTTTTGTCACCTCTCTCGACACCCGGGAAATCCACATCCCCGCCGGCCTCAGACCCACCCGCGGGGAGCTGTCAAGACCCCCTGCCGCAGCCGGGAAAGCGCCCGGCTTTAACGAGCCCGGCTTCCCGGGACCGGGTTCCACCGGCGGGGACACGGACTGGAGCGGTGCCCCGGGCAGAGCCCCCCACCCCTTGGGCCCGGCAAATCTTTCAGTGCGGCGGGATCCCGGCTTGTCCCGACCAGGGCTGGAAATGGG
>VXBW01005380.1:126634-168567 GCA_013400375.1 Thinocorus orbignyianus
CCCGCGGGCACCGCCGACGGCTGCTGAGTGGGGAGGGCGGCCCCCCCAGCCGGGCGGTGCGGGGCGCTGGGGACCCGCTCCCCGACAGCCCCGCGGGGGAGGCGGCCCGAGCAGCGCCACCTGGGCACCGTCTGCTCAATTTGTAAAAACTCGCCGGGTTTTTTTGGTAAAAACCCGCCTGCCCCGCCGCCCCCGGGGACAGACGTGCGCTCCGTCCGAGCGCCGCCGGCTCCTTGACCGGGACCCGCGGGGGGAATTGGAGGGGGGCGAGTGAGCGGGAGGCGACAGCGACCCCCGCTCTCCCCCAGCCCCGTCACCCACCGGGGACTCGCCCCGACGGCAGCGGGTGGCGCCGCCTTCTCTCCCTCCGTGGGAGCGGAGGCAGCAGGTGCCCCCGCGAGTCGACGGACTCCGCCGGGTCGCCCGTCCCCCTCGCCCTCCTCCGAGCTGACGGCGAGCATGGAAAGCTGTTAAGGAACAGCAGGTGCTGCTTTCACTTTTTTTTTTTTAACAAAAAATGGTCTCCAGTTCAAACCCACGAAGATCTTATTAACTAAAAGCAAGACGAAAGGGTGTCGGTGAAATGGAAATATATATATTTTTAATAATATAGCGAGGTTGGGGGTTGGGTTTTTTTCCCTTTACATTGTTAACAAATGCCAAAACTCACCTTTAAAGCGTGATCTTGTGTCTTGTAAATATCAGGTACACGTAAAGCGAGCTGACAGTTTTGATTATTTTTTCTCTGTGTGCTCAGTCTCCCAGGCATTGCTCTTTCCAAGGGGTTTAGCTAATGTTTTCATCTGGAAGTGTTGGATTTGCAGCTTGATTTACTTAATAAATGTACAGTAAACCGATGACCCGTTGCCCTCTGGAATAACGACGTGCACGATACGAGGCAGCAGTATGGAGGGCCCCCACAATATTTTACAAGCTGTTGATTCAAAATCCTGAGAACAAGTTTAACCGAAAAGGAAAAGGAAAAAAAAAAAAAAAAGGCAAAACATGTTTTGCTGTATTATTGGAAAACAAATAAATAGAGGAAGAGATTATTCTTTTCTGACTTTTATACAAGCAATAGGCCTTGTTAAAAGGAAGTTTTAATGGCACAGTTATTACATTCCAGTACCACTGCATAATCCCTAACAAGAAAAATGAAGCACTTAATTTTGCAGTTCTACAGCACCACCCCTTTCAAATTCAATTGTTAGACCTTAGCCTTCCTCCTTCCACGGGTTGGAGACTATTAAATCTGCATTCATGAAATGTCACATTTATTGAACTACATAATTTTTTAATATCACTAGTGCAGGTTTTATAGTTGATTTTATTGTTTTTATGGCCATTCGGGGCTCTAAAACCCGGATTTTTTCAATGTTGTCCTTATAATTTTTTTCACACAGTCAGAACTAATAAAATAGAACAGTTGTGACTTTTTAATGCAAGGGGTCTCCGTGTTTCAATATTTTTACTCTGCTGGATACTAAAACCAATAAAAATACATGAGATTTTAATTATTTTCTGGATTAAATAAAATCTTTTCCTTTTCTTTTGGAACGTACATTTTGTTTGTAGTTTCTGTTGTGAGGGAGATAATGTATTTTATCCGAAGCTGCATTATTACCAATATTGCTGTGGCGAATACAGTTTCGACTGGATTTTACAGTCTAACGGGCATTTAAAGTAAGATGCTGTGGACACTACAAGACCAGTGCAACCAAGACAGCGTTTGAATATTTCTATTATTTCTTCTTAAGGTTCCCTCTGGAAAGCACTCCAATTTATCTGAAAATCCTCGGAAGGGAGAGAGGGGGAGGGAAAAAAAAATAAAAATCGCTTTCCTGATTTAAAAAAAAAAAAAAAAAAAAAAAAAAAAAAAAAAAAAAAAAAAAAAAAAAACCCACAAAGAACTTTCACGTTTATTTTCCTGGAACGCACTTGAAACACCCCCAAGTTTTCTTGCTAATGTGGGGATTTCTGGAGGGCGGCGGGGCGGGATGTGTGCATCCCCGCACCGGCACAAGCTCAGCCCGAAGGGATCGACTGGAGAACTCATTATTTTGTGTAATAACTTCGGGGCCCTGTCCTCCCCTTCCCTTTCTGTGAAATCCCCCGCCCGCGAGGAGTTCTGAGCTCAAGGAAAAAAAAATAATAATAGTACAATCAGGGTCCTCACTTGTTCCAGGCGGCCCCGCTGCCAGCCCCGACGGCGGTGCCTGGGGGGACGCCCGGCCGCCGCCCGGGCCGCGCTCCCGACGGGGAGGGCAGAAAAGCAGCGGGGGCTGGGAAAGGCCGGGGCAAAGGCGCTGCTTCCTGCGCCCCCCGCACCGGGGGCTGGCGGGGACGGGGCAGGACGGGCGGAACCCGGAGCAGCCTTCCCCAAGGAGGGTACCCCACAAGTGCCTCGAGTGGCGAGGGTGGAAGCCCTTACCTGAGGAAGGGGCAGCCCACGGGCTCCGGTGGGGCTCTGGAGCCTCCCGCCGGCCGCCGCCGCCTCCCTACAAGTGCTGAGGGGAACCGGGAGCCCCGCTGGGGCGGCGTGGGGACCCCGCTCCGCGGCCCGGCTGCGGGTGGCCGGGTCTCCCCCGCCCAGGGCAGGGGGAGCAGCGCTGCTTTAATTTAGCGTTTATGTGTCACCGTGTTCGTGAGCGGGTTTTACGGGACGGCGCTAACGTGAAACACCTGGCCGGCGGCTCCGCGGGCGCGCAGGGCGGGGGCGGGGGCCAGGGGGCGGGCAAGCAGCGGAGGAGCGCTCGGTCGCGCCGGTCTGTCGTCAGGCAAACGCCTTAAAATAAATAATCAAACACACGCCCCCCACACCCCCCAAATGTCGGGAAATCAGGAAACGAATGCCTCCGGCACCAGCGACAAGCGCCGGGCGGTATTCCCGCTGCGCTCCCGATTACCGCCGTGACGCCGCAGAAGATTCGTGATGCCCGGAGTGGTAATTCCGGGTAACACACGGACTATTCCGCAATTTATAAGTGAAATGAGTCTCGAAGCACAGAACTCTGCCCTGGCTCCGCAGGCTGTTACCACTAGCATGTATTTTTTTGGCATGGTACCTGCCCAGTTTCTGCTCTCAAAAAAGGAGTTTTGCGCCAAATAGCACCCTCTGTGACACTGCAGACTCGAGGAGAGTTACACCTGAGACGAATCATTCCTAGCTGCAGCAACTGCCTTTGGCTGTACAGAATCGGTAGAGCCATCCAGCAAATCTCCATCTCTTAACAGCCGGAGCGGGCTCCCGTCAGCCTCATCCCCTAATGCTGCAGGACGCTCTCCAGGAGGATCCAGCCCGCAGCCATTCCACCCCTTCCCATTATTGAAAGTATGTCAAGACTCTTCCAAGAGAGGTGAGGCCCCAGCCTTGAACACCTTCCAAGGAGGAAATAGGAGGGAGTTCACCTCTGATTTTCCTAGCGCCGTGGAAGCCAGACTGCTCCAGACAGAGGCACCGCACGTTGCAGGGTGATGTCAGTCGGTGCTGCTGTCTTCCAGATAACTCATCTGTTAGATATTTGCCTCTCACCTCTTCCTCCTCCTCATCGTCATGATTTGATTTACTAAATGAGTTACAACCGTAATAAACGCTAAGGCAGGTCAGTCTCAAAGGCATTCATTAGATGTAGCAGAACAAGACAAATCTCAGTCTAAAAAAAAGGTGGACAGCTTTTAAACTATTATTCTAGGCAGAGCTGGCAGGACTTTATCATTTTCCATCCTACATCCATCTTATTATGGTTTTGCCAAATTTAAACCATCCAGGTGGAAAAAATTATTTTCTGAGGGACTCTGCCTCATGCTGAGTATGTTTAAGGTTTCAGCAAAACTGGTTCAGCTGTTCCTGAGCAGCAGTTCTTTTTGCTGGCATTTAGACATCCCTGCATTGTACTCAAAACTGGTGGTGCCCCACCACTGGGGAAACTTCAGGAGATGGAAGCATCCAGCAAAGAGTCAGCCAGGGGTTGCCTCTTCTGTTCTTCCTTCGCTCTTCCACCCAGGGCTGTGCTTTACAGTTGGGCAAAATAAAGATCCCAAACCTCTACAGAGAGACATGGAACACCTCTGGAATGTTTATGCCACCCATGGGATTGACTTGGCTCTCCAATGATTTGAAGAGCTCTTCCTTCTTGGCATTATTTGTGGGTATGAGACACGTGCTTCCACCAGCAAGTGCCCTTTTCCTATGTGCTGTCACCTAAGGGGGGGGGGGGGAAGGNNNNAAGCTTTAATGGTGCTTTTGAGTCTTGTCAAGGATTTCCAAGCCAACAGATGCCAGACCCTCAGGGGAGCACATTGGTTAGGTGTCTCCATTTCCTCTAGCCCCCAATATTGTTAATGTCTCTTCTGGGACACCTTGACTTGCAGAGCGGCATATGCAACATTTATGGCTCTGTGGTAAAAGGAAGGAACACATGGCCCCGTATTATAAACATACCTTAATACCACTTTCTGGACTGGGCTGTCCTAGTGGTCGCCGTGGTACCAGCTTCTCTAAACCAGAGTTGAATTCAATGGAAGTGTGACATAATTCACCGGAGTTTTCTTCTGAACTGCGAGGAGGCATCCTATGAAACCACATTTGGAATGCACTTTCCTAACCCTTCCTTGGCCTGAAGAGTTTCCTATATGACCATTATGAGAATGTGGTGAACAATGCTATGAAAAACAAAGCAATACGTTGTTCCTTACAGGCTCATATTTCCTATATATCTGCCACCACGAACCATGAGCTATTTTGGATCCTGCCTATAAGTGCAACTGAAAGCTGCTCGGTTAATTATATTTATTTGGAGTGATGGCAACGGTAACATGTTAAAACTTCTCTATATTCTTACGTGTTGGCTACACACATAAAGATTACACCCAAAAACACATATAATTCCCAGGGGCTAGATTGTCTTTCACATCTTGCACAATCATTTACGTAAGTGCAAACTGAATATAAAACGCTGCTAACACAGACTGCTGGCTACCGTACACCCACTCTGTGTTGATGTAAATGACTACAACAAGATACCAGACAATGGAGAATCTGCTTAAACTACAGTGATGACAATATTTTTTTTTTTTTTAAGAGAGTAATCAGAATATGAGATATTGTATGTTTCGAAGAGGACTTGTGCAGCAAGATTTTTCACTGTAACAGTTCCAACGGGTCCAAAGTACACACAGCTAAATTTGATGTCAGTAGGAATTAGGTATGAATAGGGAGTGTTACTTAGTTATTTTTGTTAATGTTTTCCAGAGCTTACACATTCACTCTACATTTTTTAGCAAAGTTTATCATTTTGGCATCATAAAATCAATCCCTAGGTAGGTTTGTTTTATCTGGAGCTGATACGCACATGCAGTTGCTGTTAATAGTCAAATGTAGAAGCTTACAATAACAATCTAGTGAACTACTAATGGCTATTTGACAGTGGAATTAGAAGGATGGATCTGAAATCTGTCCTCATCTGAAAAATAGATTGCTGGACTCTCAGGTGCAAAAACTCTTCAAAGGCTTCATTTCCATGAGCAGGAGCCAAAATGCCTGGGTAGAATTGGCACCAAGAGGCTAGGGAAGGAATTGCCTTAGAGACAAATTCAGAACTTGTGTAATGTGTTTGGAGTCCACTGAAGCTGGAGATTTTCCTAGGCAAAAAATGTATTTTTTTGTAGCAGAATGACAGAATATGCCTTGACAGTTGCACATGGAAATATCTCATAAAGTACAATATTAAATGGCAGAAATAAAAGGAAGAATCGTTTTTCGCTAAGGCAGGTGTCTCCCCCTCTCACTCCTGCCCCTGAGCCGAGGTGTCTCTGCCAGGGGAACCGTGTAGCCCAGAACCAAGTGGTGAAACGCGGCAGCCGCAGCCACAGACGGTACCAGCCTCCAGGCTCTGAGTCCAGGGGACCTCATTGCACCAGCTTCTCTGCTAGAGACAGTCACTGCCAGGCCTGGCCACACTACAGAATTTCCTGGTAGTGGCAAAATCTCAGTGTCCCAGATTGCTAGTGGCACTTCCAGTTATACAGACAATATTTGGCACCCACCAATAAGGACTGCTGCTTTGTGACCGGGGCTCGGGAAGATGTCGCATCCTCTGCAAGCCCAGCTATGCTGGTTTTTGTTCCATTTGCCCCACTCTAGAATTAAGAAGGACTGAATTCTGAATCGTCCAGCTCTGCCAACAGCTCTGATTTGGCCGCTGGTAAGGCTATCACTGCATAGAGAGGAAACCCACGGGATGTGGGAGATAAAGAAAAACCCAGATACTTCCCCTAGCTGAAGTGGGGGCTAAGGGCTTCCACTTGATGTGTGGGATACAGGAATGATTGACATCCAGCCTGGAAAGTTATTTTATCTTGCTGTTCTGAAAGCATGCATCATTTAATGACCAGCTTCAGCTCCCTGTTGACTGTTGGCTGTCTAGAATGATGCAAGTTCACACTGGCTCAGAGGAAGGTGTAGGAAAGCATCCTGAGTGGGTCTTTGCCATGTCTGCTTTCATTCACCCTCTCCAGCAATAATCACCTGCCAGGAAAGTCACCGTTCAAGTCCCTTCAGCGTCTGGAAATACAGGAATGCTTTTGCAAATCTGCAGGCTTTCCCATGCTCTATGAGTTTTCTATTTTATTTCATAGCCATTTGTTTTTGTTTTTGGTTTTGGTTTTTTTTTATTTTTCGTACTTTGAGTCTGGTTGGGAAGTTTTTCTTGGTTGAGCTATCATGTTTCTATACTTTGCTTCTGCGTGTCAGCAGTGCTGGTCACAGAAACCCGTTGAAACACTTGTGCAGCTGAGAGTACAGCTCTCATGGTAGGCATGAAATCAGGCTGACAGCAAGATGCTTTATACCAAGTATAATTACTCCTGAACAGAAATTGGGACAACCTTTAAAGACAAACATGCAATTTAGTTTTAGGATGTGCCTAAACCAAGCCCTTGCTGCATCATTTAATGTCTGTAGCTTCCCAAGCTGCTTTTCTATTGCTTTTGTTTCTTCCAAATTACATTTCACCTCAGGACTAGATCAATTGGGAGACATGACCTTGCTCTTTATGTAGCTTTCATAGCACCTGTCTGACACCTGTAAAATATTAAACTGTAAGAATGTATGTTAAAGCCAATCAGCCAGGGTAAGTGTGTTCTAGAGATAAATGGTTTTGTTTGGGAGAGAGCACCACAGCCTGTATCACTGAAGAGTAAATTCCTAAAGAGTCAGGATGCTCCAGATAACCATGAAGTCACAGAAAGCAGCAGCAGGAGTCGTGCTGGCTGGGCCAGCCATGGCATGCACTCCATGAAGCCCTGTTGCAGTCACATCAGCTGCAACCCAGTGGTCTTTCATTTTCTGCCTGTTGCCTTCCCGTTTTCTATGGTAGTTGCATTTTTACAGGTCTCTTCATATTTTGTTCATGTGTGGGCTTGGACACACCAGTCTCCCTGTCTATGGGTGTTCAGTACATAAACAGCTTTTTAGGAGTACGCAGAGACCTGTGGATAAAGCTCAGACAGGACTAGTCTTTCCACACCTGCCTGCACCCCTCCTTGGACCCAGGGCTTTCTCCGGAGAACACCTGATCCAAGGCTGAGGTCCTGCTGGCACTGCTACAGACACGAGTGTGAACGGGACATCAACGGTGCATCCGTCTGCTTTTGGGACACAGAGAGCAACAGCTGTGACAGCCCCGACCAGGCCTTTCTGCTGGGCCAGGAGCAGCCCAGTGGCTCAAGCCCCAGTTCAGAGTGTGGGCAGTGGCACCAGTGACTTTGTGCCCACACCTCTCTGCTGGGCAAGAGCGTCATAACCCGAGTGCTCCTGGCAAACGTGCCGAGACCTGGAACCCCAGGCCAAGCCCAGACACAGGGCGAGGCCGGGGATGGTGAAGTATCGCTATTACACTTTCTTCCTGCTGAGCCTGTTGTGGCTGATGCTGCTCTCTTGTCCCACACTAACCTAGTTCCTCTCATTCCTGCAGGTTTGCACTTAAAACATTAGTTAACAGTTATTATGTCACCTGACTCCCTAAGTATTGGTTAGCAAACTCTATGCTCGCAGGTCTTTGTACTTTTTCTCATCAGCCAGCTCTTCCAAGCCTATAGCTATGGCTGGGTCCTCTTCTCTGAATTGCCTCCAGCTCCTCTTCCTGGTAAGGAGCTGCAGAGAACCGCGCTCACCTTTCCAGATGCTATCACCCATCAGTTCCAAGAAGAGCGGCTCGCTTGCTCTTTGCCTGTGCTGCGTCTCCTTTGGAGCCCCAAATCGGATCGGTGTTTTTAACCGTTGCATCTCCTGCCACATTCTAATGCAGATTCCTTGGCCCTCCCCGCCAGGGCAGCAGCCAGTGCACCTTTTCCATCCTGAGCAAAAAGGAAGACTGCGGACTTTGCCTTTCTGATAAACTTTGCCACTTTTGTAGGGAGCCCAGGTTGTTTTCTAACTCTTCGCACTAATCAGGTAAATTGGCTTATTTATGACAGAGAGGAGAACGATAGGAAGCACTAACTAACCCGGTACTGGTGGTCAGAGTAACACAAAAACAAAGCTGGTTTCCAGCTCCCTGTGCTGAGGCTGATTTTCCATTGTCGTTCCACATTATCTTCCCATTTAAGTCTGCCCGTGCAATTCTGTTGTGCATCCTGTAATTCTGTTTTAGTAGGTTTAAAACAAACAAAAGGAAGTACTTTTTCACACAGCATGTAATTAAATCGTGGAACTTGTTGCCATGGGAAGTGCCGGATGCCAAAAGTACAAATGGGCTCAGAAAAGGAGAAGACAAATTAATGGGTGATGGGTACATTGATGAGTATGAAACATAGCACCTTGCTCACAGGCTTGGCTCAGGAAGCTCTTATGCTGCTGTTTGATGAAGGCAGGAAAGGATTTCTCTCTCTGTGCCCGTTTCTCACACGGTTCCCCTCAGCAGCCTCTTCTGGTCGCTGGCAGGAAGAAGACATTGGCGTTAAGGGTCTGACTTAGCAGAGCAGCTCTAATGTTCCTCTCCTAATGAGAGGCACAGATGTCAATAGATGCCAGTAAATGTAAAAAATTAATCTTTGTGCTGAAAGTTGACTCCAACACTTCTGAATTCCTCTTTGGACTTTTTTACCAGATCTGATCCAGCTGAAGTTTACACATGAAGTTTACAGCAAAGCGTACAACTGAAATGGGGTATTTTATTGGTCCAGCCAAAAACTTTATTTTGCAGATGTTACAGTTAGGAGCAACTTCATTGAGGACTGATATCAAGAGGAAACCTGTTATCTGTGCTGCAAGAGTTGTGTCTGCTCTTGGAGCTCTCTCCCCTCGCTGAACAAACGCTTCCACTGGTCAACCTGGTGCCATCTCTTCTTGTTGACTTTGCTCCATAAGTGCTGGTTTATCAGCCTCGCCTCAGAGTTCTCAATTTGTCTTGACTGGTGAGCCAAAGGAGCAGATCCGTAGGGGCAGATGGAGCCAGGAAGGCCAGGAGGGCAGGCTGGCCAGGCGGGCAGTGAGCCCTGGCCCCGTGGCCACCGCTCTCGCCTGGGCAGGAGCCTCCCTCCACAGTTTGCACCCGTCGCTCTGGTCCAGGAGGGAGGGAAGAACAGCCCTCAGTTCTAGTAGCATCATGAGCTGCTTTCGTTTCTTGTTCTGTGTGTTTGGCTGCAAAACATGTAGCCTGATTTCATCTGCATCGCTTCGTTGTTGAGGTTTCTTTCTGCATCATTCAGTGACAGACGCTCGTTTTGGTCACGGCTCTGTTTTCCCACTTCTCGTGCATCAGCTCAGACCCTGTGACAGCTGCCTTCCTCACTGCAGTGAAACTCGCCCAGACAGACCAATTAATAGAATCAAGTGATGTATTTCTATTGTGGAGAAAGCTGTATGTATTTATCTACAGTATGTTGTTAAAATGCATGTGGTCAGAAGTCAGAAAGGAGCCTGTTGGCCCAGGGCCTGCCTCACCAGGAAGATGTGGTTGCACTCGATGATCTCAGAGGTCCCTTCCAACCATGAAAATTCTGTGATTCTGTGGCAAGGCGAGAAGAGCAAATTCAGAGGCTTCATTTTCTCTGTCGCAGGAAACCTTGAAGTACAGGATGCTTCCCTGGATTTTGAAGAATGTGTCAGATCCTTTGGTTGCAGGAGGGAGGCCACACTGCACAACCTGACCAAATTATCCACCTGCTGCTCTAGCTCCATGACGCAGCACTTTAGCATCTCTTATTAACTCAAATTTCCTAAATGTTGCTGTGGTTCTTTATCTTGTAGGACAGGAGAGTCTGTGGAAGGAAGGCTCAAGCCAGGTGCTGGGAGCAGCGCTGGTTCTTGTTTTGTGTCTGGGAGGAAGATGACCTCCCAGGGAAGGATGCAGTGGTGACTGCAGGAGCTCTGTGCTGCCAGGCAGGGGAGGGAGAAGACTGGTTCAGTGACCCCAGACTGGAAACTGGGGACCTAGACATCCACCTTTGCCATGCTGTGCTGCCGCTGGAGCTCAGGTCACCGCATCCACTTCTGCCTGTGCCTCTTCACCTGCCCCCTGACTGGTCTTTTAGACTGAATTCTTCAGTAGGTGTGATTCACACAGTGTCTTTTCAGTGTACTTTGGCAGGTAGCTTTTGGAATGTCCATAATTTAAATATTAATTATAATTAAAAAGCAGCAATCCAAATGTTCAACTATAGTCTTGAAATGAGCTATCAAAGGCCACCTTATTAGCATTATTTCACTAAGAAGATGCCCCCATTAAAAATTACGATGAAGCTTTTTTCTGTCAATCCCTTATGAACATACCAGTCCTCAGTTTTTCCAGTGCCAATTATTCTTGACTCTACAGGCTGGGGTGCACTACTCACTGTGCAGAGTATTCCCCAGAAATAGTAGGTTAAAATAAACAGCTACCCCAAGCCCAAAAGCAAAGAGCTACTCCTGGACACCAGGCGAGATAACCAGGGAATAACTAACACAGATAATCAGCAAATCATTCAAATGAATTGATTTGGCTCTGGCCAGTGTCCCCCTTTCTGCCTGAAAGCTTCAGTGAAATCCAAATAAGTGGCAGTTATCTTACTGTCTCTTCCTGTTATCTGCCCCTAACGACAGCAGGGGAGAGAGAGAGAAATCATGTCTTTGAACAGGATCGTGGCCTTTCATTTAAGGTAAATACTACATCAAAACGGGAACTGCCTGAAGAATGAGTCTGCCTTGGCTTAGGCCTGAGCAGATTAAGCCATGTATTAAAACCAGACAATATCATATTCCTGCAACGGCTTCAGCGCCTTCGCTACAAACGCACACACGGAGAATCAGAAAGTGCTGTTTATAATGACCTGAAGGTGGCTAACAGTACAGCGTGAGGTAGCTGTGAGGAGTTAATATTCAGCCAAGGTATCTGTATTTTATGTTTCAATAGATGTCTCTAACATTAAAAAAATACAATAGGAAAATTCGAAGTGAGCGATGCTTATCCCAGATTCACCTACGCACTCGTAGCATCCAAGTTAAAACCATTACCTCCTTTGGTTCCCATGTAGTCAGTGGAGAGGAACACGCAGGGCACTCAGGAACGTGTCACCTCTGAGGTTCCCATCTCTCTCCCCTGACTTTGGAGAGAGCAGGGCCTGAGGGGGTTCTCCCTTCGGTGTCTCTATTAAGGTGTCTGACCAAACATCGGTGGGGTGAACCCAGGCCATGCTTTACTTTGGGAGAAAAACCTAGGGCCAAGAGGTGGCTTGAGCAAAGGCAGACACTCTCTAGCAAAGCTTCACCTGGACTTCTGAGCTCCACCAAAGTCAACGGCAGCTCCATGAACACGAAAAGATCCAAACTGTGGTGGCACAGGAAGAGACACATGGGCTACGCTTCAGCAGCAGCTTCTGTTGGCAGGGCAGGCAGGCAGCAGTGGTGGCCAGCCCTCGAAGCTCAGCAGCATGAATTGCCAGCACCCACCTAACACAGGGAGCACCCTCTCGTTTTCACTGAGCAGGTATTTGCTTCTGACAGGATTCCTGCAGCCATTCACGCAGCAGAGTGCCACAGAGAGGAGGAATTCCTTGGTAATACCTGGATCCTGGAGTGCGAGATCTGTGCTCACCCTCAGAGCAAGCAGCAAAGAGCTCTGGGCTCAGATCACCAGTTGTGCCCACACAAGAACACCAGCGTGTCAAAATACAGTGGGCACAAAACGTTCTATAGCTCTTCTGTCAGAGAAAGCTGCACCAGTAACGACGCCACGAGGAAACAGGCCACCAGTTTAAGTTACAGACAACTTCAGTGCTTTTTGCTCTGGGCACCGACCTGATTTGCCGGTTATAAACTGGCCAACACAGAGACACTGGGTTGGCATCTGTGCTGCAGCCCAGCAACCAGCAGCATGACATCTCTGCTGCTCCCCTCCACCGAACTCAGCCGTCCGGCCAAACCTTCCTGCCATGAGCTGCAAAAACTATGAAAGAACTAATCACAATTAGCTCAAATAATACAAAGATCCTGCAGCCAAGTGCATTTCATTAAGAAAACCCAACCTACTGCATATTCAGTCTAATACCACACTTTAAAACACTTCCCAAAGCACTCCCTCCTGCTTTCCATGGCTGGTCCAAAGCTCCAGAAGAGCAATGACAAGTTACGAGCCCGTGATGTCGTGGCCAGTTAGAACTGGAAACTAGAGACTGACACTACAGTAAAAACGCACTCTGACAGAATTCCTTTAGTTCTGGTTACCTCCTGCACTGCCAAAGCTCAGGAATGTGCTGGTGGTGGGGTGAAGAAATTACTTGAGCTGTTTCTCCAAGACCTCTACCGTTTTCTGTGTTTTTCCTCGTACCCATGTGGAGGGATGGTAGTAAGGGACAGAGAGGTACATATCACAAAACTAACACACTTCAAAAAGATTAAATAAATTCCAAGTAATCTCAGTTTTGCAAGGTCCAAATTAACTTATTTGCTTTTTATTATTTAAAATCCACTAAAAATCAGCTTTAATTGTAGATCCAACATATTTTTCAACATACTGTTCTGAATAATTTAAGGACAAATCTGAGAATTGATAGGACCAAACTCAATTACAGAGCACATTTGTACATAGTGCTTTATTTTACTTCTATAACTTTAAAAACGTTTTGATCCTGTTTTATTGGAAAGAAAATAAACTGAAAGTGAGGCTTCAACCCCAACAGTTTTTCACAGCAGTATGTATAAACTCTGCAAAATAAAATGCAGGCTAAAAATGTTCAGGGACTATTAAATGCAATGGAAAGAAATAACCAATCACTTAACTGAATTTTCGCTGCTAAAGCAGTTTTATGTTTGCTATTCACACTAACGTTTATGATAGTCACCTTTATAAAGTCAATTTAATTATCTTTATCTTACTACAAATAATAAATTTAGTTGTCCTACAATGAAAATCAATTGTCAACATAAGCTATGGTTAACATCTAATAAAACAGCCCTCTGTAAATCCCTGATTAATAAGATTGGCTTCTGTATTAACTAACAGACATCATAAAATTTCCTTCCTTGCATTAATCTGTATATTCAAGGTTCATCCTGCTGGACGGAGTTTCCTAAAATAAACTGCGAGAGCGATCGAGCAAAATTTTGGCGCCTATCATTATTACATTACAGCCATTTGAGAATATATCTATAGCTCAATGGTTTTGAAATTAATGTCTATTTTAATTAAATCACAGAAGATGGGGGCTATAACAGATGATAAGCGATTCACCTCTTTGTTTCCCTTAGCTTCTGAACACAATGATAACGCTGCTTATGTTTTGGTTTAAGCATCAGGGGAAGCTAATTGAAACGTGAAAAACCAATTTCCCAATCTCTTCTTTACATATGACAGAGGTTATTTAAGCTCTTCTGTGCAAAAAGAAAAAAAAAAACCACAAACCACCAAAAATAACTAACACACAAAAAAATAAATACCAAAACCAACAAAAAACCCAACAACATTTGACATCCTGGGAACCAGGGAATGTCGGTGTGGCCCTTCGGGAGCGATGCCTGAGGACACCTCCATGGCACTGCCACCACCGCGAGCAGCGCCTGGCAGCGGCACTCGCCCTCAAACAGCAGAGCGGTAACGGCAAACCTGCCCCGAGAGCCCACGGCCATTTCACAAGGTACCCGTGAGAGAGCACAGAGCGTGGGGTGAAACCACCCTCCAGGCTGGCGTGGAGAAACCCTGCTGAATGCCACAAAATCTTTTGGCCACAAACACCAAACAGAGCCTGATATGGTTTTTTTCTGTTGTTTATTTAAGCATCGTTATCAACTCAGTATGGACTTTGGGAAACGGAGAATCTGATCCTTCACCTTAGTACTTCAGTATAAATCAAGCAGAACGAGGGTGATGTAGGACTGGACTCGTGCAGGGGGCCTCGGAGAAGCAGCATTCGCTGTCATTGCCCAGATGGCTGGGAAGAAGTATCTTACTCCATATTTAATCTGTTTTGTTTAGTATTTGTCATGAATGCTAAAAGAGTGTATTGTCTTCCCTGCTAATTGCTATTTTTCATTTTGCAAAACTTCTGTGCTAACTAGGTAAAATAAACAAAAAAACCCCCCAAACCCAAAACTCTTTAAAAATAATTAAGCTTTGCCGAAGAAAACATAATTCCTTATCACGTGAAAAAATCTTCACAGAGTAGCTTTAGTGCTCTGGACATCATCTGAATAAAATTATAGTCAAAATCACATCTACGTTATCAACAACTGTAGATGACTACATCTGGAAAGATCTGAAAAAAACTAGCATACTTTTATGTAATATTTCTGTTTATTTCATTTTTACATTTCAATCATTTTTAATAAAGAAATCACACTAGTCAAGTTCAAAGCTTCAGCCATCGTGTCTCACTCTGCATCACAATGCCCAGGTTATGAGCAGACCCAGAGTCACAAAAGCATTTCAAGCGTAACTAGAAGTCGAGGGAACGTTCACCTAGGGTTAGTATTCCAGAGAATGAGAAAACCCAGGTAATCTCCATTGCCTTACAAAATCTAACTTGCTGCCACCCAAGAACTGACAGTCTTCTGAGTCTGAGAAGACTGAAAACATGAACTTTTCCCACATCTTATATAAAAGGGTTGCTTGTTCCTAAATAGTTCCTGCCGAGATGGTGGCACTGAGCTCTCACTCCTCATTCTCTGCCTGAGGAGCACTTGTGCAGCGGCACAGCCACCCCCCTCCTGGAGGCTGACCCTGTCCCAGGGACCCAGAGTTGCTTTTAGAAGCGCCCAGAGCAGTGCTCGGGTTCAAACAGCTGCTGTGCTGCACCCTGTCCCCACTCTAACATTCCCAAGTTCAGACTCCACAGGTCAAGCGTGTGGCTCAGCCGACCCTGGGCCATGGCTGGCGTTCAGCCCTAATGGCATCTCACATAAAACACTATGAATGCAGAGCTAGCATGATTTACTGGTATTTAGCTTTATAAAGTAACCATGTGGGTGGGCATAGTTTATAGTGCATTGCCCTCTATCATAAAAACAAATAGTTTCTAACAGGGAGGAAAAAATAGATGGTAAACATATACTTTTAAAACAACTGTTTACAGCCATGTATTTTTAAAATTGATTTCTCTTTCCCTATTAATGTTCTGGAACATTAGAACTTTTCTTTTTTCCCCTTCAATCTCTCCTTTTCCATCAAAAATGTTAAACTTAAGCTTCATTTTTTTCCAATTCCTTCTAGCTTCCCCCTCTTCTTTTATCACCCCAGAGGTACAGGCTTCTTCTTGCTGACTGCAATGGTGACTGACACCTGAGAGAAAGGCAGCAAGCAGCCACACACCCTCTCCTTGCTCCTCTCCAGCCCCACACAATTGCTCCTGCCACCCAAAATAAAACCTGCCCCCAGGAGCACCCAGTCACCTCAGTCCTTTCCCTCTACGAGCAAACCCTGCATCCCCCAGCAGCTCTGATGCAGCAAGTGCTGCAGCTTTCAGGAGGAAGTAGGAAGTTTCTTCTCCTCCGTTATCCTCCTACTGCCCATTTCTCACTTGAAAATCAAGCTGCTGGCTCTGCTTATCTGTGCTTCCCCTGGCCCTCTGACCACTCTCCACATTTCCCCTTTGCATGCATCTGAACTCCTATTTTTCCTTGTTTCATTTCCCCACATCACAGCCACCCTACAAGGATTTTCCCTTAAATCAGCAGCTGTCCCACTTGGCCAGTAATCCAGAATTTGAAGAAACTCATCAGTTTTATTAGAACACTGCCATAACCATTGCCGCAGCTCTCCCTCGTGCTTTGCTAGACTAATTCAGGTGTATGTTCTGTGCAAAGGGCTCCCTACTCTTTAAAGGATGCCTCCCAACAAGACAAACCCAATTCCCCACATAAGCTGGCCTGGGCCATGCCCTTCCTGCCTTCCAGGTCAGACCTGCCAGAGCAGTGACTGTGTATAGGAAACAACTTTCAATTTATTCTTCTCACCCTTCTTTTCTCCTTTTATCACATGTTGTGCAACATACCCAAAACACCATGTGCTGCTTTCTGCTTCGACAGTGCTCAGTGCTTGGGAATCCAGAGAGCAGGACAAGACAGAATTTGGATAGTAAAGGTGTCTGTCAGCCCCACAGTGAAACCCAAGCTGCAGGTTGGGTCATCTTTCTCTCAAACACAGCTCTTTATAAAGCAAGCCCTTGTCCAAGCTTGAGTATAGAATTATTCTCATAGAAGCCTAAACTTGATAAAAGCTCTTGAAACCTGTTCTCTTAGCAGATTTTTGACAAGAAGTTTGAAAATGCTTATTTCCACACCCTGGTTAGTGGCCAGTGCTAAGGACTAAGGCTTTAGTGTTAGAGCCATCTAGTGGGAGAGGAGACAGGAGAACTGGGAGGGGTTCTGCCATCTGACTCTTCATCCTCTTCAGCTTGCTGCTGTGACCTCCGGGCACCAGGGCAGTGAAGCAGTGATCTGCCACGCTAGTACTGCAAGCCAAAGGTAATTGAGCTCTGAGGGGCACTTCAGAAAAAGCATGATGCAAACAGTCCACAAAGTTCACACAGCTGTTAAGGCTCCCAGTTACCAAGAAAGTAGCCTGTGCCTATATCCTGGGATACCAAATAAGTTAAGGCCATTAAGTTTCTAGTACCAGAATTGGACAATACACCAAACACTCCCTGAAGGAAACAGCCCTACAGCTTCCACTGCCTAAGTCTCTTAGACCAATAATCAGTTGTGTATCTCATGCTAGAGTCCAGAGAATCAGTGCAAGGGCATACTTCAAATCATGTCTTCTGCCTCTATTAGCAAGACTGCAATGTGCCCAAAGCCTGCCCAGCTGGCAGACATGCACAAAGGCAAAAAGATACATGGACCACCCACTGGAAAGATGGTCAACACAGGCCTGCAGCTCTCTTAGCAAATTATCAAAACATGATTTAAGAATAGTCCTTCAACGTGAATTAAATTCAGTGAAATTCACTGTTATTGTACAAGACAGGAGCTGGATTTGTAACCAGGTTTGCATGTTTTATTGTCAGCTATCTACATCTTAAAAGACACACTGCTGGCTTATAATACGTAAGCTGTGGTTAATAATAATCACACCAACACATCATAGCTGCAGGTTAAGAGGAAGATAAGAACAGTGGGGTTCAAGACCAAACCAAACCAACAACCACCCACAACCCAGCAGTGAACTGGGTGTGCTGAACTTTCATGCACTGAAAAAACACCAAAATATAGCAATTGTCTACTATGAAATAAGACAGCACACAACTTATGACATGGCTGGTAATATTTTAGCTAAATTAAAATTGGAAGCGTAAGATTAAAGTCGGGTAAACTTGTTCTACTGAGGAAGGTGCTCATATGGGCTTTTTCTCCATGTAATCAGTGATTTATTTGAGGTATCCCAGACAAGAGAGAGCCATCTACTTCACAGAAACAGAAGTCAGACTAAAAAACAGGTATAAAATCATACTTATTTACAGTTAACAAAAAAATAAAAGTGGTAGTTGGTAATTGCAACAAGGCATTTTCCCACATCCTTTTCTGCTTTAAGTCTACTGAGAAACAGAGAAGGATCTCTTACTTGACAAGATAAAAGCCTACTAAACATACAGCACCACTATCTGCAGGGTCTCTTTTAAAGAGATCTGTTAACACTTTGCAAGCTATGGCATATGAAAATGGCACAAAGGCAGGACATTTGGCAGGCCAATCTTTTGATCCAACTTTGCGTCGATCTATCAGTATATACAAAGACCAAGAATAACCTATGAAAGCTGTGGCTCAGTAGAAAATTAGACCAGCATTTCAAAACAGTGATCTGCAGCAGCAGGTACATCTTAGTTCAGTGATCTCAAAGGAGGCTTAGATTTGAGAAGCAACTGTTCTGTTATATCCTCAGTTTTGTTCTTCTCCACTGTAGCTGCAGATCTGTTTTCTTTATCCTTTTTGTGACTCCGTTTGTGCTGGGATTTAAAGAAAATGGCCCGATGTTAAGAGAATACAAAGAAATTAAAGACTGCTTGCTCACATATAATGCAGTATACAGCGTTCTGAGGAAAAACAGAAGTCGGTAGAACTCATGAGAAGTGTTCCTAATATTGCATTTACTAAAAAGATTTGTTGTGGACAGCTGGAAGCTCAGCAGCTGCTTTTAAAGAATCCATGACAAGTAAATACACTCCACCCACCTCCCAAGCCAAACCCAAACCTAATATACTAGAGCTTTACACTGGTAGAGCAAGAGGGTCAAAGGAAAGAGTAAAGAAAATAAAGCACACCAAAAAAAACACCAAAAAAACCCCACCCCATAAACCAAAAATCAGTGTAGAACAAAGAATGCTAATATTTATCTGGCCTCCAAGGAAATAGTCCACATCCAATTTCAGCTTTTCCACTAAAGCACACGTGTTTATGCCTAGCAAATTATTACTATTTTTATGTAGGATTATTTGCTGAGGAGTTTCCTACTGTTTTGTCCAGCTTGCCAGGAATTTGCATTATTTTATCTGCTCTTAACTGTTATCAGAATCCATTGTTATTTTAGCTCAGTTCACAAATCATGGTCTACAGGATCTAGAGAAGTTGTAAAATGTCACTAAGTGTCAGTAGGTGACTTTAGGCTAGAGCACTACTATGGAACAATACTTCTTCACTCTTAAATACACAGCTGTTTGGAGTATCTGTGGAAGTTACCTGGAAAAAGGGAATGCCACCATTTGCGTGGCAGCATACGTTTGTATCCACAAAGGATTTGTCACTAGCAAGGCTTTCACAGGATCCTTGCAACCTTTCTTCCTCTTCCAACGGATCCTAAATAAGAAGTTATCAGAAAAATGCATTTAGTGCCTAGATTTCCTGCATGAATTCACTAAACATGATCAATCACATCTGGAAAAGTTGTGGCACTTGCATTTTTGAAAAACAGTAACTTAGACACCTTCATTTCTATCATCTTAATTTTCAAGGTATTGGTTTTGATCAAAAGCTCAGCACACATGACTCCTAGGACCCTGTAAAACGCAAAGGCTGCAATAGCTCTGGGGCTCCAGTCAGCTTTCCACAACAGCATGAAAAAACTCCTGAAGATGTAAAATTATCACTGAAGAACCTCCCTTACCATTCATAGACATACCTGATCTGCATCATCCTCCACATCCCTTGTCACACAGTTTAGCATACCACTGAGGTTTGACTGATTTTGCCTTAATTGCTCTAGTAGAAGTTCCCGAGGTTCTGTTCTCACAAGGGTGACTGGATAGAAGTAGTCTCTTCTCTGTGGAGTTGTCCCTTTAATAGATAGTACACTAATGAAAAGCACTCCTGAACACTTTCAGCACTCACTTTCATTACAGATCCTCAGTTTTACATTAAGTCAGTACAGAAATCATCCTTTGTTCAGTCATCATTCTTAGCATACACGTTAAAAAAAGGTGTGAGTCTGCTAGTTACATTATGTCCCCATTAACCACCACTTACGAATTCTGCAACTCAAATTGCTTTCTGTAAGACCATTCTGTCCCGAGCCTACTTTAAATACCTGTTGGAATATCCACTTTAAGGTCCTCTTGCAGGAAGCCATTAACCTGAGTCAGTCCACGCTGTGCTTCCTCACTAAGTGCCATCTTCTGTTCCAGAAATACCTCCTGATCAACCTTTATCTGATCAAGGTGGCCACTTAGTACTTTCTCCTCAGCAGCCTTTTGTCTACTAATATGGTCAGTAATTTCCGTCACCGCTTTATTGCAGCTTTCTTCATTTTCCTGAAAACAAAACAAAGCAAAAAAACAACCCAACCAAATCACCAACTTAACAGGAAAGGTAAAGTTATGGCCTCCTTTCTAAGATGTGGTGCGTGATTAGTGATATGAAACGAAACAGAGACCTCAAATTGGGAAGTTTCAGTGCCAGTTTTACACTCTCATTTTGAGAGCTATCTTCAGAAAAGAGTCAGTTTCTTAGAAAGTATAATCATTTTAGAAAGCTACTCAGAAGAGGGGATGCCATCTGGTTCAGATCAGGCTCCTCATGCTTCTATATACAATCCTCCACAAAATTAGGATATTCAAGCAAAAATGAAAATTCTACAAGCACAAGATTTATGCATTTGTAGGGGAAAAGGAGGGAAATATGTATTTTCAGCCATTTCCATTGGAATGAAACTTCTGCAGTGTTCAGTAGGTATAACAGATACAGGGGTGCCTTCAGACTGTGTTTTAAGAGTTGATTTTTTTCCTGAAAGCTGGCAAAGTGTTGGATTTGCCTATTCCATTACCTATTATAATAAAACAAGAAGGGTGAGAAATGAAGTTTGGGATAGAAATTAAAGAAAGTAGAGAAAGAAATTCTCAGATGAGAGGTCATAACTAGCAGATACCTACAATGAATGCTTTCTCCCACCACGGTAATCCATCTGGCCAATTAAGTAATTTGCATCCTCCAGAATACAGTCAGTATTTGATCATTGTACAAATCTCCTAAGGACGTTACTGGCAAATAAAGCTTTAGAATTAGAGATCTAGACTACTAAAAAGATGTAAAAAGCCCAAACTACAAATGGAAGTTAGCCACATGGGATTCATCAAGACACCTCTTCTTGAGGTTACTTGCACTTTAAGTTCAAAGTCTTCCTCTCAAACTAATTTTCTTTAATAGCACCTATTTAAGCCGAGTAACATGAGTCTGCTGTGATCCAAAAAATCCTCAGTTTCCTTGAGTATAAACAAGAACTATCGCCCCCCAGTTCTACTCTAAATGTTTGTTTTTTCAGAATGTGTAATTAGACTGCAAATGGCTACGGGTACCTTTTGTAAACACTGAAGTTGCTCTCTCTCATCAGTGAAGAACAGCAGCTGCCGATTGGTAGAGTTGACCACCTGAGCACTTGTAGATTCACCCCATTTATCGGTATCCTGAGACACATTTTTGAGATTGCTGAGAAGCTGATGACAGTGGTCACTGGATTCTTCCAGCATCATTTTGTTCTCGTCACTTATGGTCCTGAGCTCTTGGGAGAAGTTATCCAGAGATATAATAAACTTGCTGTGATTGCAAGTTGTACTGCTGACTAGGCCTGTAGTTCTCCTGCAACAACAAATTTGTAGCAGTTCAGAAATTTCTGAAAGGTGAATTTCAAATATTCCTAAAGTGTAGAATATCATAGAATGGTCAGAGTTGGAAGGGACCTTAGAGATCATCAAGTTCCAACCCTCCTGCCATGGGCAGGGACACCTCTCCCTAGAGCAGGTTGCTCTAAGCCCCATCCAGCCTGGCCTTAAACACTTCCAGGGATGAGGCATCAACAACTTCCCTGGGCAACCTGTTCCAGTGCCTCACCACCCTCACAGTAAAGAACTTCTTCCTAATAACCAATCTAAATCTCCTCTCTTCCAATTTAAAACCATTACCCCTCGTCCTGTCACTAGACAATACAGTGTCTTGTGGCAGGGTAAATCCTTTCAGCAACTACTGAACCTAAGAATGTGACTGGGCTTTCATTATTTTTGGGTATTTCTGAATTACTTTCTTTGAGCCAAGACGTTGAATGGGGAATAAAAAAGCATCAGCTACAGAACAAGAACATTCTAAATTGTGTACTTAAACGTAGGCCTTTTCTGTAAGTGTTTTCATACCCATGCTGTCAGCCAGTTCAGCACTTCAGGCAACGAAGGGAATTTTTTTATGAAAGCAAATGTGAGTCATTACCAAGGAGAAGGGGCTGTGCGACACCAGTCAATAAGGATTTCCTTAGTTTTCACTGGTATCAGACAGGGAGTGTAAACAGATGAGTGGCCAGAGAAGGCAGAAGGCAGATGGCTACAGGACTCGTGTCCACTTNTTTGTTAAACATCCCCCACCCCACCCCCCCTCCAAAAAACACAACCAAAAAGCCCCCCAACAAACCCAAACCAAAAAACCTAAACCAACACCACCCCCAAAGCCCCACGAACTAGAAGTGAGCAAGTTTTGCAGTACCTTAGTTATTCAGTCTGAAACAGAATGAAGCATATGCGATAGATACACTGTTCTACTTGAAGCTAAGACTTTATGGTATGAATTTCTGAGGGCTGCTCATCAGCATATCACTCCCAAAATCATGATCTCTTATCTGCAATATGCTCCAGAGACAAGTTTGAGGAAAAGCCTTGTAGAGCTACTTTTTACTCTAGGGAAAGGTAAACTATCATCTACATTCTGCACCAGAACTCAGCTCTAACAGTCTTGTCCAGAAGATTTTAAGTATATTTATATGCAGAGCACCTATTTTGTAATCCTCTTAATACATAATTTTATCTTGCATCAATATACACCAAAAATTATATGCTCCTTACAAGTGAACATTCTCTTGCACAGCAGCCATGGTGGTCTTCAAGCTTCCGTTTTTTGCGAGTACATTAGTTAAGTCCTCCTGAGTCTCCTGAGCAAACAGCTCAATCTGGCTTTGCAGTATGGTCATTAATCCAGTTGCCCTCTATAAAGGAAAACATCGTACATTTCATGGTTATTCTGCACTTCTTAACATTCTCAAAGGGTAGTTGAATGCCTTCATTAAAAAATACAGTAAGAGCTTAGTCATTCTACAGCAGAAAGTAGAATTTCTGTGTAAAGATACAGACACTTTGCTTTTGGACATACAGGTAAAGGCAGACGTAATGGATATACTCAGAGCAAGGGTCTATCTTTTTGTTACCTTCCTACATAGGAGAGGATCAGGTTCAAGACCATCTGAACAACGTGAAAGTGCATAAGTCTATGGGACCTGATGAAATGCATCCATAGGTCCTGAAGGAGCTGGCGGACCAAGCTGCAAAGCCACTTTCTATCATATTTGAGAAATCATGGCAGTCTGGTGAAATTCCCACAGATTGGAAAAAGGGGAACATAACCCCAGTATTCAAAAAAAGGGAAAAAAGAGGACCCAGGAAGCTATAGGGCAGTCAGTCTCACCTCTGTACCTGGCAAGATCATGGAGCAGATCCTCCTGGAATCTCTGCTAAGGCACATGGAAAATAAGGAGGTGATTGGAGACAGCCAACATGGCTTCACCATGGGCAAATCCTGCCTGACAAACTTGATGGCCTTCTACAGTACTGCCACAAACTTGATGGACAAAGGCAGAGCAACAGACGTCATCTACCTGGACTTAAGCAAAGCGTTTGACACTGTCCCGCATGACCTCCTAGTGTCCAAATAGGACAGTCATGGGTTCGATGAATGGACCACTGGGTGGAAAAGGAACTGGCTGGATGGCCGCACTCAAAGAGTTGTGGTTAATGGGTCAATGTCCACGTGGCGGCCAGTGATGAGTGGTGTCCCGCAAGAGTCAGTACTGGGACCAGTACTATTTAACATCTTTGTTGGAGACATGGACAGTGGGATAGAGTGCACCCTCAGCAAATTTGCCGATGACACCAAGCTCGGTGGCGCGGTTGACACGCTGGAGGGAAGGGATGCCATCCAGAGGGACCTGGACAGGCTTGAGAGGTGGGCTAATGCAAATGGCATGAAGTTCAACCAAGCCAAGTGCAGAGTCCTACACCTGGGACGTGGCAATCCCAGGCACAAATACAGGTTGGGCAGAGAATGGCTGGAGAGCAGCCCTGAGGAGAAGGACTTGGGAGTGCTCATGGATGAGAAGCTCAACATGAGCCGGCAGTGCGCGCTGGCAGCCCAGAAAGCCAACCGTATCCTGGGTTGCATCAAAAGAAGCGTGAGCAGCAGGTCACGGGAGGTGATTCTACCCCTCTACTCTGCACTTGTGAGACCCCACCTGGAGTACTGTGTTCAGTTCTGGAGTCCTCAACATAGAAAGGACATCGAACTGTTGGAACAGGTCCAGCGCAGGGCCACCAAGATGATTAGAGGGATGGAGCACCTCTCCTATGAGGACAGGCTGAGAGAGCTGGGGCTGTTCAGCCTGGAGAAGAGAAGGCTCCGGGGAGACCTGAGAGCAGCCTTCCAGGATCTGAAGGGAGCTCCAGGAGAGCTGGAGAGGGACTGTTTGTCAGGAAGTCTAGTGACAGGACGAGGGGGAATGGTTTTAAATTGGAAGAGGGGAGATTGAGATGAGATCTTAGGAAGAAGTTCTTTGGTGTGAGGGTGGTGAGGCACTGGAAGAGGTTGCCCAGGGAAGTTGTTGATGCCCCATCCCTGGAAGTGCTTAAGGCCAGGCTGGATGGGGCTTGGAGCAACCTGCTCTAGGGAGAGGTGTCCCTGCCCATGGCAGGGGGGTTGGAACTCGATCTCTAAGGTCCCTTCCAACTCTAACCATTCTAGGATTCTATGATAAGCTTCTCAAAGCAGCCCAACAAAGGCTGAAAATAATTAGGATCAGCAAGTTACTGTGTCCTAACATTTCTTCTGAAGCAGGTATGACAGTTTACTGCTGTAAAGAGTTTAAATTAAAGCACGCAATCACATACAGTGTTAGAATAAAAAGAAACCCTAAGAATACCTTCGCATGTGCCAACTTTGTCATTTCCACTTCTTTCTTTAAATTCTCACAATCCTCCTGAAGCTGAGCAAAACCACCAGCTGTTTCTTCCTGTATTTTTTTCAAAGTGAGAGAAAGATCTCCAAAGAAGGCATCCATTTCCCTTTTATGATCTTCGATCTTTGGAAAAAAATAATTTAGTTATTTGTATCTGGTTCTTACCTAAAGACTTTTCCCTAGCATAAAGAAAAAACTCTACACCAAGGAAACTGTCAAAAGACACTAATAAGCATCATACATAAAAAATGAAAAGTAACACTTTGAGTCATCTGAAGTTACAGATGGGAACTTGGTGCAGGCTTTACCAAAGACACAATTAGGCATGTGAGGGAGATGAAACAGGAAGACATAGACAAGGCAAGACACAGATTAAGACAAGACCAGGGAGCAAGACCTGGTAAGCCATGGACTATTTGCTAAGTCTGAAATCCAATAAAAAACCTCCAGAGAAGGGGAGCTGATTTCATGTGACTTGTAATTGACAGAAGGGAGAATTTTTTCAGTCAGTGCAACATATCACCAGGAACAAAAATTTGGTTTTGATAAAACAGAAAAAGAGGAACAGAAGAGTGATGTTCATTCCACATACACATCATGAGATAGACTAGGACTAAAAGTTGAAGCACAGGATTCAAGCGCAGTGTTATCTGCACTTATGCTTATTGTTAATAAGATACCAAATTTTGATTCCTGGGGAATGTGATAATGTATGACAGCTGCAGAAATTGGGAGTGGTAAGACTTGTATGCCTTAAATATGACTAAATAGGTTATTTTAGATTTCTAAAATACAGAAGAGACTATATTAAGGATATTATCGAGTATTTGTTACACATAGCTTTAAGCATCCATATTTAACTCTTCTTCTGCGGCATCTAGGCATGCAGTTGTGCCCACACAGCTAACAAACAAATATACCACGTTCAGAAGTGGAAAAGTAGCCTGAAAGAAAGAGCTAAACGGTAAAATTCATGGTACAGTATAAAGGAGAAAAGGCCAGAACAGAAGTGAAAACACTGACACACACCACAGAAGAATCACCAAAAGGTTACCTGTAATTTAAGTGAAATAGAAAGGCACAAGGCAAGAGACAAGTGAGATGCATTACCTTGTCAGCCACAGCAGAATATTTCTTCATGATACTCTGAAACTGACAGTTTAACTCCAAGACAAAGTTTACCATTGGTGTCAAGCTATTTAACGCTCTTCCTAATCCAGATGTATGTTCCTCCTAGAATAGAGGAAATCAAAAAAAAGAGAGAGAGAAGTAAACCAGGATGTGACTGTTCCTTCATCTGCATTTGTAAGAACCTATCCATATACATATCCACAGTCTGTTATTACATTATTTGCTATGTAGTGTATTACAGCTTGTGGTGATGATGACACAGGAGAGGAAGCAGGGAGGGACATAATCATGGCCAAGTACCATGGAAAAAACCCTATCCAATATTTACAGACCCCTTTTGATCAAGGAGTTTCATATGTTAAGTAACATAAGAATATGTAAATTTACTAACAATTAATCCCAACAGCTCAGCTTTACAACCAAGTGACATATTCTCATGACGTGCTATTTTTTCCAACACTTGAGAAACTTCAGCTGACACCAATCCTTTAACAGAGGCAAGAGACGTCGATACAAGTGATGCAAGACTATCAGTCGCTGAAGAACTGGTAGACAGAAGGTCACCTATGGAAGAAATCAAGAAGCATTAAAAAAATAAATAAATAAAAACTGTAAAGTTCCACTGTAAGATAGTAACTCTATTGCTTATCACCTTATTGCCTCTTACAGCACAGGAAAGCTGTTGATCACCCCAGATTCATTATTACTGGTGCCAGTGTAATCACTACATTGCTCAAAATAAAGGCTGTTCCACTGACTAAAACAGATCTGTTTTAGGAAACGGTCTTTGGAACTACTATTGCACAAATTCAGGATGACATACTGATACAGGTATTACACTTACCTATAAAATTTGTGTACGATGTCAACACCTGTTGCTGCTTCAAACTGTTTTCACTAACTGAATCTTGTATTTTGTTGAACAAAACATTCATTTGTCCTGCAAACGTATCTTGGACAACAGCATTGTGTTGGTCAACAGCCTTCTTACGGTCCAGTTTCGCATGCAGACCAGACACATCTTTTGTAGTTTCTTCAACTGTACTAAGTAACTACAATTTTTTAAAAAGTTATTTTAGTCAGTCTTTAAGCAAGAAGTCCAGCATATATTCTCTAAGGAAATGCAACTGCAGTTCTGAGTCATCAGAGACGTTATCTCCCTAGGAAGACAGGTATCCCCCTTTACATGAAGTTACAACTGTTTTGAATCCCAGTATTATACCCTCTATTGTCTCAGAACACAGAAAAAAGTTACCTAATAGAGACCATTCCTTCTGGGTTTGAAATTAAAGCATTAATAAAGAACAACCTCACTATTTAAGGAAATAAGATATTATTTATCACAGAATAGTAGGTGAAAAAAATTCTTGACCACTTCAACTTCTTCTGAACAATTTAACAGTAAATATATTCAAGCAAGAGGGTTCCAGTACTAGTTAGCAGGACACACTCTCTCCCTACATCAAGTCTGTTTCAATAATCATGACAAATCTACAAACATATCAGAACTGCACTCTAAAATAAATATACTCTTTCATAGAATCAGCCATAAGTTTCTAGTAAAGACAACTACTTATTCAGCAAAACAAATATGACAACATATACCACAAAGCACTGGAAGTCTCTTGACAAACTGGCCTGAAAGAAAAGTAGTTGCAGACCAATTTGTGTTTAGCAGTCAACTGTCAGTATTACCACAGAGAAGGTCCTACAACATTTAGTAGCTTGTCATCATAACAATTTATAGAGCTAATCCTAGTTTTCCATCTTAAATTCAAGTTTTGTCACACTCACATCATGCTTTAGCTACAGTGACTTCCTAGAGCAGCCCACAAGACTCCTAGATGTAGGACACTACTATTACAGTTAGGTGCAAAAACTGTGACAACCTTGCTGGCTGTGCCATGAAGTTTTTGTTCAGTGTTTTCCAAAACTGAAACCACATACTCTTCTTCAGCCAGGTGAACCTTGGTTTCATGCAGATCTTTTTGTGTTTCTTCCAGTTTTTTCTCCTTGATTTCCAGATCTGTTTTACACTGTTCAAGTTCATTTTTACTAACTGTAAATAGTTCAGTGATCTAAAGCAGAAGACAAACATCAATAAGGCAATACTGCTTCTTTTAAGTTCAACAGTCCCACATTGCATCTCTCAAATTACGCCACAATACCAGAAGGCAAGTTGCTATCTGCCAATATACTTTCACCTATAAGGCTCAGAGGTCTTAAACCTAGGCTAGAGAATTGTATCAGCTCTGTATTCACTGAAAATATCACAAACCAATCTCATTTTTACTATAATAATCCCTTGCTTCCCCACTCAAACTACAAGGCCAAATGTTTCTTACAGCACAAGGGAAAAAAAAAACACCCCAAAACCCCAAACAAACAACTCATGCTAAACAAACCTAAGCAAGTAGAATGGAAAACAGAGTCAATAAAACTGATGAAACAGAGCAGTTACATATTGCAGCCTATTAATGTCGGCATTTCTTTTAAAAGGGAAGCTCACATTTTCTGTGTAAATCGTTAACAGGAGGGAGCTTATCACCTTTTCCTCCCTACCCTCATTCTTTGCTCCTAAGTAGGTATCTCAATTGGCAGCTATCATTTTACAAACAGACTTTTGCTGAAAACCCAAAGCAGATGAAAGGTAGTGGTAGACATTAGAACAGTTTAAAAGAAAAACAAAAAAAAAACCCAACACCACCACCCCAACATTGGGTTCTGCAACTTCATAGATGGTATTTCAACCTTGTAACTTAAATGATAAGGAAGCTTCCACTCTCAACTAATTAGGGAACTCTAAGAACAAAAACTCTCCTGATTGTTCTTTGCTCAAATTTTTTTCCTCCTTCCCTAAAGATTTCTTTCATTTTTTGCAAATTTAGCCCACAGTTGAGGAATATCACTTACTCTTTTCACTTCTTCCTCCATGACGTTGATTTTGTCAATATATTCTGCAATTTGTTCTTCCTGAACTGTTAACTTTCCATTCAGGGCTCTCAAGCAAGGATTAAAACAAATAAGTTAGTCAAGTAACAGATGATTTCAAGATTATCTACTGGTTTTTGATACATTACATTCAGTAATTTCAGAAAAAATACGTATTACTAACTTCTGTATGAAAAGCAGGTAATTGTCAACACAGAAAGGATTTAAGACAATTTTCCATTGTAAGCTGTGTCAACTAGCCCTCTTAAAAATGAAAGTAAAATATATTGTTTGCTCTCCTATATGAGCTTACAGTGAAAGAAAGGCTGAATGGTGTAAGCCTGTATGCCAGTTATGCTTGTGGGAAGTTCCACATCGAAATAAAATGTGGAGGGCAAGCTTACTCTCTAGGCCTCTATGTGTGCAATAATTTCTAAGGAACAAACCGCCCAGTCAGATTCTCCTGACTACCTTAGATTTTCTAGTGTGAAAATAGGTCTGAAAGCATTTCCGTACACAGATAGGTACCAGCATCTGAAATTTGTTGTTAGCCATGTAACAGAAATGTTGAAGACATACTCATAATTTTCAAGGGACATATAAACTCCATTTTTTTCTCGCGAGGCAGCAAGGTCTTGTTTCAGGCGCTCGATCTCCTCAGTATATTCCTGCATAAAGAAACCATCACAGGTAAACAAGAAAGTTTCTGCTTTACTCTCAAGATTTAGCTAAACAGATACTTCACAAGGATGGTTTTCTACGGAAGTATTGCATAAGCACAGGAGACAGGCATTTCCCTTTTTTCAAAACAGTTCAATACGGCACCATTTAAACCCATACCACTGAAAATATGTAGAGACTGAAACCTCCCATCTGAACTGTACCTGGCCGGATATAACAGCTTGCAATAGGAATCTCATCTTCTTTAGTAGCAGTCAGCTGCCCTACATTGGCTCTTTGTTCAGACTTAAATGGCAAATTAATTTTAACTCAGGTGTTTTCTAGGGAATGAAGCTGCTAATACAGCAAGTCCAGAAAAAAAAAATAAAATAAATCTAGTGTCACTGAGCAGCTCTCCACCAACTTGTAAGCAGGAAAACCATACACAATCATAGCTAGTAGCAATAGTCCTCTATCCAGTTTTTGTCTTAGCAACAGTTTCAGTATCTGCAAAGTGATTAACGCTGCACCAGTAGAGCAGCTTAGTTCAAAAGCATCAGTTCAGTGACTAAAATCACCTCAGAAAAGCACTATTAGTTACAACTTCACAACCTCATAATTCCTACATGGTGGAAGGTATATTAACAGAATCAAACTTAGACTGTAACTTAGTCTGTCAAGGTATACGTCTAGCTTACCTTAATAAGAGCTTTTTTTGTTAGCTTCTGATTAACTTCAGGCTTGTTCATTATGTTCTTTGCTCTATGGGCATACTCCAGCGTACTCAGTGTTTCCTGTGACAGACAGATGTAACACTAGGTCAAGCTGAGGAGTTCACTCACTTTTGTATCATTAGAAAACTGTATTATCTATTTTAGGAATACATTTTCAGGCTTAAATTTACCTCAAGATTTATAGATGCAGGAGAAACCGTGGCAATTATCGATGTTTTTGTTCGTCCCCCAAGAGAGTCTTGAAGGATTCTTGTGAGTTTAGATTCCCTGTACGGAATATGTGGGGCTCTTTCTACTAGAGCAGTAATAACTCTACCTAGCGTCAGGAGAGACTGATTGATATTTCCAGCTTCACGAGCTCTTTTGTCAACTGCCCCAGACCGACCGATGTTTTCACTTCCTGCAAGATCAACCTGAAAGACAAGAACACGTTTTTGTTCTGTCTCAAATCACCCTGAAGAATGCTTGCCTCATAGCATTGCAGAGGTTTTGTTCAAATACTTACTAAATTTAGCTTCCCAATCTTCACAAGTTCTTCTCCATCTAGTGTTGTTTCTTTCATATGGATGGTAATTGAAAACACAGAGTGGGAACGGCTATAAAAGAATTCCGTTTCAGACAGACATTCCATTAAAGCCAAAAGATCTGTTTCTACATGATACTGTTGCAATTTAGGTGTCTGTGCTTTTTAGGGAATGCATACACATTTTTAATACACAAAGTTATTCTACCAAGTGTATTTTTATGTGTATACATATGGATATGATACTTAAAAGCAGTGAGGAAGCAACTGGGTGGTGTTTGCCCAATCCTGGTAAATTTTATCTTATTTCAAGCAATAGCCAAGTGTTTATCTTTGTTTAAACTTGTAAACACAGACATGTCAAGAAAACTGGCTTGTAGATTTTTTTTTTTTAGTCAATGCACCAAGAACAGTTCTACAGAACATGAAATTAAGAAATTAAGTTTGCTTTATTCAGACTAAGAAAATCAGCAAGTAGCTGAAAGCAATATTAAAAATTTTGAAGTTCAATTCTGTGTTCATTTTCAGTAGTACAGCTTAAGATAATTTTAGCTCAAGCTTATTCCTTTAATAAGTTTTTACAGTTGGAAGCTGACAAATAGAAAACCATAGGCATCAAATTATACCAGTTTGATCACATGGAAAACAGCTCGGGCAGAAGGAATGCTCAATTCCCTGTAGCATCAGATGAAATTAGCTCTGTGTTCTAACCTGCAGTAGTCAAATACCAATGCACCAACAGACACATGTGCTCAGTATATCTTTAATTGCTCATGGCAACTCTGGATCACTCCTTGTTCACAGTGACACAGGTATCACATCTGTAGTTCAGGAGTCAGATATCGGTAACCATCCATGATATTTTTGACCAGTGTCTCCACTACACTCTGACTACAAGCTGCAATTACATAAACTAGTCTGCATCGCCATACAAGAGTCCCCTCAATCTTAACCCTGAATTCCATAATCCAGTGTGCACGCCAGGGTTTGAAAAGAGGGTCTTGTGTTGACCTATAAAAAAATAGATCTTAGCGGTATTTTGAAACTCCAGCTTCAGTAACAAATCCTAATATACCTTTTTCTACCACTGGTGAGGAGAGGAAAGAATACTTGAAACTCTTACACCAAGTTCTTATTTAGTAAGCAGGATTCACAGAAAAACAACACATCCAACCACCCATACAAAGAACAACAAAGACAACCCACCTCTAATAAAGGTATATTCATACACCTATTAGAATATCACGCCCTGTGGGGTCAAAGAAGTTCTAACTATGGCTTTCCAACCCACATTTGGCAAATCTGAGCTACCGTGTATCATCTCAAGGTTCGCATTAGCTACAACATCTTTTACTTCTTCGGTAAGATCCTGTTTAATAAAACAAGAAAAAAGCTCCTGACATGAGAGAGATTTGTACCTTGAATATGCATTCAAGTAAGTAGCTGCAGTTGTTCTTTTTGCTGCACCCCTTTCCAGGATCCGGTAGACTTCATTTTTGTTGTGTACAGTTACTTCTTCCAAGCCTTTAATAATTACACCCCTCTGTGAGAAAATAACGCATGCTCATACATCTCTCAACAACCCCGAAAGCTTTAAGATAAATTCTGGAAGACAGCACTAACCTTGTTTCGAGGGTCGTCAAACATCTGTAGTCTCTCTCCAACATCAGGAGTAGGATTCAGAAGATCAAAAAGCTCCTCATTATAGATTTCCAGAAGAGAGACTTTGACTGAAAATTCAGTACCGTTCTCTGTGAGTTTTTCAAATATTTGATGCAGTGTACGGGGTATTATACCTGCTAACGGATCCTAAAAAGTGAAGTAAAGCATTTAATACATAAAAGTATGGAAAGAGATTTGGGGGGTGTGGGGTGGAATTTCAGCAAAATAGTCTGATTTGATGTAAATAAGAATACCTCGGACAAATATCATCTCCTGTATAAAAATCACCAAGATGCATAAGCGGCATTAAAGATGTAAAGTTTTGATTTTCATATAAATGAGTGAGACCATTTGTTAGTTTACAAACATTTAAGGAAAGTCACTTCAGGATTCAAAGGCATGAACTGTAGGTTTTCTTTAGCCTTCTGCAATATCTAGCTGAACTATAGTACAGACAAGAGAATTCTCAGGACTGGAAATGTACCTCTTCCCAAGTATATTCCTCATTGGGTGACCGCTCCCCTTCCATTGTGAAGGTCTTGCCAGTACCAGTTTGGCCATAACTGCGAGAATAAGAGATTAAATTGTAACAAGAAAGTAAAATTCAAATAAATTCTCCTGTTAATAACTATCGGCTTACTTACGCAAACACTGTACAGTTGTAGCCCATAATAACTTCATCCAAAATAGGACACACCACACTCCGGTATACATCAATCTGCTTTGCCTGGGCTCCAAAAACCTGTTGAGGCCAAGACAACACATGCATTTATCCACACAGAATCACACAGCACAGTCATCGGACCTGATCAGAGAAATGTCCCAGCTTGACAAGCAGTTACCATATCAAATGTGTAAGTCTTCCGTGATGTCTTATCCGTCACTCCTCCAGTGCGGACACTGACTTCCTTTCTTGCTTGGTCACAGTCTACAACAGCATAGGAGCTCGCTTTGCGTTCTGAGGCATTAAAAGGCCTAAAAAGACAGGAGTCAGGAATATCAGGTTGATGCCATTGCTAATAAGAACATAAACTGACAAAGCAGTAATATCACTCAGGATCCAAAATAATATAGTCCAGTAAAAGGAACATAAAACTTTTCACTTAGTTTTTAAAATTGCTTAAAGAAACACAATTCGGCAGTCTCCAGACCTTGTTTCTCCTGCCAGCCCACTGTGGGACAATACAAGTATCTAAGGCTTTTAGTTTGTTTACATATGTACTTTTTAACAAATCCATAAACACTTTTAAGATCATTTAGATGCGCATACAGCTATCTTGAGTTAGAAGCTGTTACTCAATTGTGGGTGTGTGTGGAAGATTAAAGATAACAAATAGTTAAGAGCCTTCAAAACAAGAAAGAATTACTGATGACAGTTCAGGCAGTAGTGAATCAAGCCAACTTTAACGATTCCCTTTTTCACTTATAGAAGCAACAAAGCCTGCATCTCACACTGAGAAAACAACACTCCAAAGTACCAGAAATACTAACAGATCCTTCTAATAGGAGAACAGTGGACAGCAATATCAGAACATTTATAGTACAGATGCTTTCGAATAAAATTCTTGAACAAAATATAGTAAGACAGACAAAGTATCGGATTTGGGGGAAAAGGTCCACATAACTTCACATAAAACTCCAAATAAAAGGTAACAGAGATATCAGGAGTTTACCAACTCTTATTGCTAACTTTTCTTCCTCAACAAAGCACTGAGGCTGAAATGCTAGGTTCTAAAAGACCACCAGAGACTTCAGGGCAAGACTGACTGGTGACAACAGGTGATGACTAAATCTTGTTTACAGGGGCAAGTTACAGCTTTGAGACTTTTAGAAGCATAGGAAGCTGAACTTTGACTATGTTCTGCTCTGTAATGATATAACAGCATACCAAATGCAGGAGCCTTATGGTACAATAGCCCAGAGCTACGAAATCAGAGAACAATTCGGCTGGGTTGGAGCTCACATGAACTGCTAGACAAGCAGCAACCTGGAAGGCCACAGCGGCACTTCATCACAGGCTTGTTGTCCTCAGGAATAAAGCACATTAACATGCATATTAACAATGCTCATATACACTTTTTTACTTTCCAAATTAATGTTTTACCAAAACATAGCAAATGTGTTGCTTGAAAATGTTTTTGATAAGCTCAGGCACATGAGGCTTTGGAAAGATGCCATTATCTTAATATCCACCTACCCACCTGTAAGGAAAGTAGAACCTGACAGATTCAGAAGAAAAAGGAAAAGCAGAAGGAACGTTTACTAGCTCAAACTCACTGAAACTCTATTAAAAAAAGGAAAACCGCAGAAGAGGCAAGAGCGACCTAGAAAATTTTTAGGGTTAAAAGACTAAATCTTGACACAAGACTTCATCTATGAGTTGCAACAAAAGCAAAACATTACACTGTGGACAATCCAGAGACTACTGTCACATTGAGCATTACGTTTAGTTAAGATGTACACTGATTCTTAGCGAGACTATTCCAGCACAACTGATACTAATCAGATGAAGAAGAAACTGATTGCTTTTTGACAGTACTTCAAACTCAATTGCTTAAATAATCATTCTTCTTTTGCAATAGCCTTGATTTCCATCAACATCTTCACCAACTCATTTGTTTCAGCAGCTTTTTAGTTGTGATGCAAAAACAGGAGAAAAGTCACTTTGAGTTTTTAGAAGTATAAGCATGAGGATGTAACGACTGCAGAAGGCACTAAGAACAATAACATGTAGCATTTGCAGATCTAGCTCAGAACGCCCGCACTCCCAAGGGTATTTTGAACAATTCTTAACCCACTACCGGTATTACAGTTCTAACAAGCAATGCTTGAAGAATGTTTTAAATCCAGTATCAGTCTTTGAAGTCACCTCAAAATTACGAGGAGAGCCTAGTTTCACAGTACATTAAATTTGTTACATCATACAAAAAAAAAATTAGTTTCAGCCACCGAGAAAATCGGTGGTTATTACTTAAGAACTTGATCTTCATAGCTTTTTGTCTAGGAGTCTGCATCACTGAAGTTATGGAAAAGATGCAGGAATGCGGGTGCAGCAGTTCTGCCAGCTCTTAAACCGTAGCAGCTTCCCAGAGACTCTCGTGGAAAACAGAAACTCAGTTTCGGTTTTCGTCACCAATACCGGTCACACCAACTCACTTCGCTCTTCCCAACCTTCCCGCACCGCCTCACGCTGGCGCTGCGCCCGCTCCAGACATTTCTGCAGCCTTTCGCCTTCTTAAGGTGCAGGCGACTGTTCACGGCAGCCCCAGCGCTGCGGAAGCGGCCGCTGCAAGGCACGGTACCGACCCGGGCCCATCAATAAGGCCGTACTCGGGGGGACACCACGCCACCCCCCTTTCCAGAGCCGCTGGGCTGCGGAGGGCAGAGCCGGGGCCGCGACGCCCCGTCCGCGCCCTGCCACGGGCCCGCTCCGCGCCCGATGGATGGCGCCGCGCCTACCTGCAGCGCACCACCACCTGGATGTTCTTGCCCTTCTCCTCCTTCTTGGCGCCGCTCTGGGAGCCGGCGGAGGCCATGGCGAGCCGAGGCGCGGACCCTGCCTGGAGCTGACAACGCTGCTAGAACCAGACTGCTCGCCTCAGCCGCTGCCGCCGCCGCCTTTGAATCACGCGCGTCCCGCCGCAGCCAATAGGCGGGAGCGCGCGCGGGGCACCACGGGATGGGCGTTCGAACGCTGGCAACGGCGCGCGGCGGAAGTGTTTGCGTCACGGTGTCAGAGCTGGTCTCCCCCGCGCCACTCTGGCGTCACGCCAGCACCCGGCATGCAGCCGTTTGCCGCCGCCGGGGGAGCTCCTCTCCGGTCCCGTCCCCCGTCTCCCCCCCCCGCCGGGGGAGCTCCTCTCCGGTCCCCCCCTCCGCCTCAGGGNGGTGCTGGCACCGGGCTCCGCGCCCGCCCCGCTTTGCTCCCTTTGAACTCGGCTGCTTGGGCAGTCGCACCCCCCAGCTCCCGGCAGGCGACCCCAGCCCCGCGGCTGGCCCTGCGGCAGCATCGCTCTGCTCCTCCGCCGTGCAGCCCGGAGGTCGGAGCAGTGTCAGGCCCTCAGCCCCAGCGGGAAGGACGGGGCCTGGGAAACTCCTGGTAGAGGGAAGGGCACGGTGCCGCATTCCCTGTCTGCGGCCGGCAGGTTCAGAAAACATCAACGCTGAAGACTTTTGCCTGCTGATCCAAATACAGACTCGTGATGAGGCAGAAAAAGAGCTATGAAATGTTACAGTGATTAGGAACAATTTTTGTTTCCAGCCTTTTTGAGTGCTTTGTTTTCTCCATGTAAGGCTTTCTGGCTTGCGTTCCACTGAAAACAGTGCAATCTTAAAGTATATATAGCATATAAACACATTACCTGAAAAAAAACCACCAAACTGCTTGGCAAGCACAGACATCTGGAAGTTACTAACTGCAAAATTAATTACTGCCCTTCAACATCAATCTTTAACCTTTTGGCCTCAAACCTATAAATAAGACAATGCATCTGTAGAAACAGCCTGTAACAAAACAATTAAGATTTATATGCCTAGACAACTATGGAACCCATATATCCTAACAGCCTCAAAGCTCACCTTTCAAACCAAGACGAGTTCAGTGGCTGATGTTACCAAGTGTCGTGGTTTAACCCCAGCCAGCAGCTCGCTCCCCAATGACAAAGGCATGTGCACCATCTGTGACAAGGTGGTGTGGGCTTTTTTATAGCGAAAAAAGCATTACAGAAAAATTGATCCTAAAGGACAATTTTTCACTAAAGCTTGCCAACAAGAAGTCATTGTATTATGCTGATATTCATAGACAACGTCTGTCTCAAAAAAAATAAAAAAACCCCAGTGTTTTCCTAGGATTTCTATCAGATGACCTGCACAATNCCAGCGGTGCTCTGGCCGCCCCGGACGGACTCGTCCGCTCATCCTGCGGGACAACCCAGTGTCGGAGCGAAGAAAGCCCGTTAAAGGCTCCGGGCGCCCCGCACCGCCTCAGGAGCAGTGTCGCTGGGCCGCCCCGGCCCCGCCTGGCGGCTGCCCCCCGGCACGGGAGCGGCCGNAACATCAACGCTGAAGACTTTTGCCTGCTGATCCAAATACAGACTCGTGATGAGGCAGAAAAAGAGCTATGAAATGTTACAGTGATTAGGAACAATTTTTGTTTCCAGCCTTTTTGAGTGCTTTGTTTTCTCCATGTAAGGCTTTCTGGCTTGCGTTCCACTGAAAACAGTGCAATCTTAAAGTATATATAGCATATAAACACATTACCTGAAAAAAAACCACCAAACTGCTTGGCAAGCACAGACATCTGGAAGTTACTAACTGCAAAATTAATTACTGCCCTTCAACATCAATCTTTAACCTTTTGGCCTCAAACCTATAAATAAGACAATGCATCTGTAGAAACAGCCTGTAACAAAACAATTAAGATTTATATGCCTAGACAACTATGGAACCCATATATCCTAACAGCCTCAAAGCTCACCTTTCAAACCAAGACGAGTTCAGTGGCTGATGTTACCAAGTGTCGTGGTTTAACCCCAGCCAGCAGCTCGCTCCCCAATGACAAAGGCATGTGCACCATCTGTGACAAGGTGGTGTGGGCTTTTTTATAGCGAAAAAAGCATTACAGAAAAATTGATCCTAAAGGACAATTTTTCACTAAAGCTTGCCAACAAGAAGTCATTGTATTATGCTGATATTCATAGACAACGTCTGTCTCAAAAAAAATAAAAAAACCCCAGTGTTTTCCTAGGATTTCTATCAGATGACCTGCACAATTACAGTGCAGGTATGGAGGCCTCACACCTAGTACAATTGTTGCCAGTAAACATTAGCTAAGGATTAATAAAGGTTATAATAATGGAGAGATATAATTAATACAAATTATAAGTTTGGGTGAGACTTCTTCAAGGCTTAGTAACTCCTGTTGCAATTACCAACATGCTACACAGTGCTGCAGCCCTAAAATGGGCTACACAAGGGTCTCCACGTGCGATTACCAGTGAAGAATTACCAGCCTGTAAGCCTCTTTGTATTGAGCATTATCAGAGTTTAACTTTGTTTAATATTACCCATGACACAGGAAAAAATGACTGGTTAATTGCATACTTGCATTAAAGGGGAGATGACCTGCACCTCAGATAAACCTAAAACAATTTCTAGCATTTGAACAGCCTCTCCAGGTGGCCAGTAATATTCTAAACTCCATGTTACATATACAGAAAGTTAAACAATAAGGACTCACACACACTGCTCTGGTATATTCTCAGCTGAGAACACGGTTCTTAATCAAAGTAACAGGATCGTTATTTCAATTAAAGATACAATAATCTACACAATAAAATGCAATACAATTAAATTAAAGCTACAACAACTACCTTGCTGTTAAAAATTAAGGACTGGATGGATACGTAACATGATTAAAACCAGAATTTGTTTTAGCTATCTAGGGAAAACACACAGAATAAAGGATCTCTTTTTTCTGCATGTATACCAGATCACTGTCCAACACAGACACAGATGGTAGCACTTTTGGATCTTTTTATAGTTATAGTCACCGTAATAAAGAATTAACACCACACATTGGAAGGTGTATGCATTTGCATAATCATTGCAGAGTAAAGCTAATGATTCTCCATACATTTACCTATTTTCAGTTAAGGTATGCAGCTGGATGGCATCCTTTGCATAAAAATAAAAACAATGAATGGGAAAACTGGAAACACAGAGTCTTGACAGGACTCACTGAAATCAACGGGAAATGTCTCCTTGCTATCTTTGGACTTTAATACTTTAAAATGTAACTTATTTTTATGTTTTTGTACTGAGAGCAGTCAACAGACTATCTTTTTGCCTTGTCATTAAATTTCCACTATTTTGGAGTGGAAATAACAATCATAAGCTATGCTTTTTTCAGCACGAGGCCAGTTTGCTACAAAGACCTTTTATATACAATTGTAATTTGAATTTAATCCAGAATACTTAGCTAAGTGGAAAAATACGCCTCCATTAGAAGCGTATAAAGACTGTACCTACAACTTTACACTTGCTACCTCCGAGCTTTTAAGAGGAATACAAAATACTGAGTTTATTCTAAATTACTTGTAACCTGCCTACTCTGACAGGTAACTTTCCCTGCACTGTACTATCACATATCCTGAAGAGGGATCTCCACAGTGCTACTCCATAAGGCTTCTTGATGAGAATTCTTGAGCAATTTTTGAACTCTAAATCTTACTGAAGTTCTTTTGATCTTTGGACAACACGTGCCTTTCCACTAGGGCAAATGTACTAAGGCAGCAGGACTGAAAGCACCAATTGTTATGAGCAATTAAGGTTTCATCAGGAAGAACTCTTAGTTGCCGGACTATACCGAGAAAGGAATTTTACTGAAAGTCCTCTTTCCTTTTGCTGATGGTGTTATATTAAAATATCTTAGAAACATGGAAGATATCCAAAATAGCGGATGGGGGTAATGCTTGCTAGCATAAACAGAAACAGAAAGGGGTTAGATTATCAGAGTCAGTCTGCTCTGAATAAATGTCAGCGCCATTGAACAGCCGCTAAATAAGCTTACAGTGGAGAAAATAGGTGTAAAGTACAGTAGGTGTGACCTGTGTTGCGCACCTCTGCTGCAATATTTGTGTTAGATACATAAGGAGGTGTGAACTTTCACCACCACAGAAGCAGGAGCACTTGCTTTACGTGCTGATATTAGCAGACCACCACGATTTTGCTGATGCAGTCTGCCTCGCCTTCCCAGAATCGTTTGTGTATATGCTAGGCAAAATCTACCGCTAAAGGCAGGATTTATCAGAGCAGCTAAACATACGCCAGGCCAGCATTAGCTAATTATCTACATTTGGCTAGCAAACTTTCTGTCAGGACCTGAAAAGGGAATGAACTGCCTGAAACTGTACTTTGTAATGACAGTGGTAACTGATACAACATGCCTGCAACTTGTGTTAAAACAATAAATGCAGAAGCATTTACACTATATATCCAATTTAAGAGAGCAACTCCAATTCCTCTTAATCCCTCAGTTGGTTCAGAGAGGGAGGAGAGAGATCACGGAGCGGCACTAATCTGGCAGTGTGCTTTCTGCCAGACACAGGCAACACTACCCTCTCTGATGCACCGGCGATCGCAATGGGGCGGGAGGAAGGTTTAAGATCTCACCATTTATCCTGTCCTCTTTCCCTCCAGCCTGGTCTTGACTTTTACATACACTAGGAAATGGAAAAAACCTAGGCTGCCTCAAACTAGAATCCCACAAGGACAAAGATATCCTTCATTTTCATAGGAGTTAACATATCGTGTTAAAATTAGGCTCCCACACAGTTCTAAATCCAACCAGCTAATTTAGGTTAAGACTACCGACTGCCTTGCTCCAGCCAGGATTAGTTAACTTGAGAGACAGTTCTGTGTCTAAACTGAGGCTAGAAGTGTGGGTGTACTTGCTGTAGACACGAGTGTGTTAAATTGGGTAGCTCAGGTACTGCTCTTTTTAGCAGCACAGGCCCCAGTGGCAACCAGCAGCCAAACGTCTGCCCAAATTCCCTGACAGGTGGAGTAGCGAGCTGCCATCTCCAGCAGCTCATCTGACCAAAGCCAAGCAGTTTAATTACCTCCAGCACTTCTTCAGTCCCATCTTTGGGTGCAGAAATTACCTTAGCTAACTTGTCCGGTCACATCGTTGTGCCCTTTTATGACAGGAGGAAGGTGCTATGGTCTCCCAGCTGTGAGGTACCACCGGGAATATAAAGCAAGTAAAGCTAGTAGTGGGGAGGTGTGAGATGGCATCCCCCGGGTAAAATCGGACATTAATCGGACACGCTCTTCTTTATTTTTTATTTATTTTTTTTTTTAAGCTTTGAGAAATATTATACAGGAAAATAAATACATCTGATGCATTACCAGAGCTGCAAAGAGTGGGCTGTTCTAGGGTGGGTCTTCTTTTGCCTAGAAAAGGAGTGAAAGCAGCCAGCCACAACCACGGCTTTCCCTCGTGGAAATCTGCCCAGAACATCCCACAATCCCCCCGAGAGCTCAGCTGCAGGGCTTTGTAACCCCCCTCCGCCTCCCGCGGCGTTACACCCCGCAAACCCGCCCCGCGGGGTCCCAGTGCCGCGGGCGGGCCCGCTCTCCCCTGGGGCGCGGGAGGCTGCGGGGCCCCAGGAGATCCGCAATCCCTGCCGCTCGGGACGGCACCGCGCCCGCTCTGCTCCAATTACGAGGCGCCTAATTACCTTTTGTCTTGGCTTTCGCCGGCAGGAAGCGGCCGGGCCGCAGGACGGTCCCTTCCCGGGCGCAACCCGGCCCTTCCCCGGGGCCGCCCCGCCGCAGCCCCGGCGGCCCCCGCCA
>VXBW01005380.1:169157-194523 GCA_013400375.1 Thinocorus orbignyianus
TGCGGGGCCCGGGGCGGTGTGCGCTCCCCGTCCCGCCGCGGGGCGCAGCCGCGGGCCGGGCGCGGCTCCGGGCACCCGGTAAAGTTCTTCAGGAAACAGCTGGGCGAGGGAGAGGGACCGAGCTCTGCGCTTGTCTCTAAGGCTGTGTGCGTTATTTCAGTAGCAAACCTATATTTAGTGCTGCAGGAGAGACATCAAAAGTAGCATCTTTGGCGGGAGACAGAAAGGAGTGCGTTGTGATGACTCACACCGCCAGGGCTCCGGGGCCGGGGTCGGGGGGCACTGCTGCTGCCCGTGCGGCTGGGTGTGCCGCAGGGGGGTCAGGTAGGCTGCAGCCTGTTGGGGAGCGGGGCTCCGCTCGGGCTGTAGTTTCTCCGGCTGGATTGCTTCTCTTTAGGCATGCTAATGTATGCAGTATTTGGTCTTCACTTTATATATGTGAGTAGGCCTGTTGTGTTTTCGTACTGCCTACAATCATCATTTAGTCATCCCTTCAGTTTTAATTGTGAATTAGGATTTGCATAAATAATAATGAAATGAGAGCAGGCACAGTGCTTTCACATGATGAGTGTTTGTTGTTTTTTTTTAAGATGGATGTGAAAATTAAGACTCTTTTTTTTTAATTACATCTTCCCTGCGTCTGAATTTTGTTCATACTTTCACCTTTTTTTCAGCTTTAACTTTTTGTTCTCATGCAATTTCTAACCTTCACCTGCACATCAAGTAACAAGATTGTTTCTCGGTTAGAACTTCTTATCTTCTCCTTTTTATCTCATGTGCAGCATTGAAATTTATCTATTCTGATTGGGGAGTTCCTAGAAGGGTTTGTATTTGCATGTTGCCGTGCCTTTTTGCTCCCTTTCTCCTTTCTGTCTTCAGTTGCTTGTAGAGCTGTGGCTTAGTCCCTTAGATGAGATGGGACCTTTTGGATGTAATGTATTTTGCAAATGAATACAAAAGAAGTTCCCTACCCTGTTAGGTCCAGAAGAAGGAAGAGAAAAGGGACAAAAATTTCATTGCCTCCAGTGTTTTGGAGACTGGAAAGTCTTGGACTGGAAGCTAGGGGTCATTGCAGGTTGTTGTAGAAGTCATTTACTAAAAATACTGTCACACCATTTGCGAAACCTCATGTTGGGTTGATATTTTTGATATAGTAATTGTATTAGATACTCTCATAATAATTTTGATAGATTGATCTTTTAACAAGGTAGAAATTCAAAAGTTTGTAATAAAAATGTCTGTAGAGGAATCGATTTAATTGGTTCTGCCTCTACAGTTACCTATTCATATCTGCGTTGTCTGTCAATGTCAGTTGTCTTTATGTTCTCAGCTTTTCTGATGTCTGTAAGTTGATAAAATATGCTTATGAGATAGCACTGTATATATGCAGTAAGGTGATTCTTGATGGAGTTTGTTTGAAAGTGGCTTCACTGTAGCTTTCTGTTTAGATCTGACCTTCTGCAGCTTGTTTTTAGAATGAGTCAGAATTACAGTTTGCCTGAACAACAGAAACGGAAAAAAATGCTGTGGAGTTGAGAGTTGACTTCCAGCGTTAGCAGTAAAACTGGAATTGGATTGTCCAAAATCATAAAAGCTAAACCTCAGAATAGGTAAACAGCCAGGACTTACTGTGTTGAAACACGCCACTGACTCTGACCTGCTGGTTGCTGTAGGTGTGTTGGTTGTGTCAGAGCTGTAGTGTTAGATAAGCGATGGCTTTTCATGTGGGATTACAGTTCTTTTCATAATTCAGAATTCTAAAGCTCTTTCTGATGTTGTTGCTAGATCAGATTTTTTTGACAGTTCTCTCATCTTTCTTGTTGTTATGCAGCATAACTAAAGTTTGAGTCTCATCTTGTTTTTTTTTTAATTTAGACCTCACAAGTTTTTCTTTTTGAGGGTATAAGACAGATGGTAGCATAAAGCGTTAAGAGAGTTGGCTTTACAAAGAGTCTTTGGCAATCTGATGTGCTACTTGCAGATAAAATGTATGAAATACACATCAAAATATGGTTAGAATAAAGCACAGAGGTCTCTCCTGTAGCACCCAGGTTTATTTTTCCCAAAACGTGCGGGGCCCTGTGGCAGACAGACACCACTGCTGCAACCTGCAAAGAAAGCAGGGAAAAGCACGAGGGAGGGAGGAAGAGAGGATGAGAACCACTGGCTCCCAAGTGTTCGGTGCATAAAGCAATTGGTTGAATTAATGAGTACATTTATGAGGAAAATTGGTAGTACACGCCTTCAAGCAGCTAGTTGTGTAACGCACAAACTATAGTCTTATCAGTCTTGCTCTTAGCAATTTGTGACTGATGAAAACAACAGTGCAAGCCAAAATACTGTGCCAGATTTGTGAAATCATTCTGATTCATCATATCATCTAAAGATTAAAAAAAAAAGATAATTTTACTTAAATTTTAAAAAGAACCAATCTTTCAAAAAATTAAAGGCTTCAGAGACCTTTTGGAATTTGCCTAATTTTCAGCAGTCTTGTAGCAAATTGAAACAGAAGTGCTAGGGAAAAATTTGATTTCAGTTGTTTTCTATTTCCGGTGAACCTGGATAAAACTTGTTTACCCTGGAGTGTGTGTTCTGATGGATTGTTTGGGGCAATTTGTGAAGAGACTGGAAAAGTAAGATTTAGAAATTTTAAAAAACTTGTTATCCTTTACATGTCTGAAATCAGATTGTATGAAATCCTGCCTTTATGTCTGACTTTTTTACCCAGTGCTTTGGAAACTGTGGAATGGTCAAGTTAAGGAATGTAGTTTTAGGGTGGTGAATTAGCTTTACGGTGTCTTGATTCTATATCCCGTCCTGTTTGAGCAACACAAAACTGTTGACAGCACACGTGGTTTTACTGCTCAGGCCGGTTACTCTGCTGGAGCCTGGTCTTACCTGTGGAGCTCCCAGGGCCCTTGTTTTTGCCAAGTCCACACGTGGTATTGTCTCGCTAGTGCTGCCGGTAATTCCTGTACTGCCTTTCTACTGTCTGTCTGTCTGTCCCATACTAGGTTGTGCTGCGGCGCTGGCGGCAGGACCTGTGGCAGGCTCAGTTTTACTGTGGTGGACGAGGAGCTGTAGGAGTTGGACCCGTCAATGAAGGAGCAAGGTGGGCATCTGCCCTGCCACCATCAGCAGGAAGAAATTTTCCGCGTCGGTTACTGGCAGAAAGCTACAGCTTGAGGTTCTGAAAGTGCCTTCATTGTAGTGAGACTTTCAGATTTTTTTCAAAATTAACTACATAACAAAAACCTTATAAATATTCATCATCTTCAGACTTGCCTGGTGTGGCGTGATTAGTTCTTAATAACTTGGTAGCACTGATTATATCATTATGGGTCTTTGTAGTTGAAGCTTTTGTGCATAAAGTAATATGCAGAATTCCTGGTGAGTTTAAAAGTGATAAAACATGCTAACGTTTTGAGGAGTCTGTCTTGCTGTGTATGCAATCAGGTTTATTTAGATCAGCATCAGGAAAGTGTTGGGATCTTAAACATTCTCTAGCTTTGTGACAGTCCAGAGAAGATTGATGCTTTGTGGATGTTGTATAATGTGAAGTGTCTCTCTCAATCTCTAAATATGTAAAAGGAGGCCCGCTAGGTTTGTCTACAGATGAACTTGTAAGAGGTATGGATAGTCTCCTGAAGTATCCTTTGTGGTAATGATCAGTGGAGTTGATTTAAGTTATTGTTTGTTGGAGGGTTTTTTGAGAGTACTATTTCTCTGCTCCATTTGTGNTTTTTTTTTGCTTTTTGTTTTTTTTTTTTTTTTTTTTTTTTTTTTTTAAAATTACACTTCTGGCAATAGAAGTTAGTAAAAACATTTGTCTAATTTTAGGAAAAAAAACCCTATACTGCCTACAGTTTAGTCTAAAAAAATAAATTTAATTGCAGCATAGACGAGAAGTTAAGAGAGGAGGTCGGTTGTTGGCTGACTTACTGGTAATGCCCCTGTCACATCCATGGATGTCACAATGCCACTGAATTCTGCGGATATCGTGAGGGGAGGTATGTGCAGGAGAGGAGGAGGAGGGGTGACGGCCTGTAGAAGAATGGAGATTTATTTTATCCTGGCAAAGCCTCGAGCTTGCAACTGAAGAAGTTCATGGCCTCTTCTGGAGCGCTCAGTCCGGAGCTGTCCCTGTAGGTGAGGTGGGGAATCGTGGGCCCCAGGCCAGAGCACGCCGCTTCTTCCACTCCGGGCTCTGGCAGCTGAAGAAACCTTGCCTGTCAGTCTGTCTGTAAGAGCTGCAACCAAGGAGGATGGGTAAATAACACAGAGAAGGAGGCATCAGTGGTGGCTCCCTGCAGGAGAGAGCAGAGGGAGCTCGACAAAGGGTTTGCCTCACTCTGGGAAAGGGGAGGCAATTAGGTTTGGAATTAAAGAAAAAAAAAAAAAGGGGGGTATAAATAAAATACGGAACTTGGAACAGGTGCAGAATGTGAGCTGGAACACTGCTGTGGTCTCTGTAGTAATTCCAGGACTCGGGTAGCGGGTGTGCTGCAGTCAGCATAGCGGGTGTGTTCAGAAGAGGGTGAAACTGGGCTGGAAGCGAGCAGTTGGGATCCTGCTATACACAAGTGTAAACGTAAAGTTAGTACGTTGGAACGCCCGCAAGTGTGTCCCTAGTGATTTGGGTTCAGCTGCATAAAACCTTTGCGAAAACCCCAAACTTCAAGGGAGGTGATAAAAACTGGTAGCAAGTGTCCAAATCTGTCGAGCTGGGAGCTGTTTGCTGCCCTTTGTCTGGTTGCTGTGAACTGGTGGGAGTTCGCGGCCCTTCATCTGGATCAGACCCGTGTGCCAGCATTTTCACTTCAATACGTGTAGCCAGTCATGGCGAAAAAAATCTTGAAAAGCACTTTGCAGTTTGTGCTATGGGGGTCATATTTCTATTAGCTAGTAATATTCATGCGTTGAAGCAACCCTCAGGAGTTTCTGCTAATTGGTTTTCAAATATGGTACTTTAATTGTTCAAACATTGAACTTAGATTTGACTACACTGGCAAATTATTAATTAAACTAAGTTTACGAAAATGACTTTGGAAGATTGAAATAGTTAGGCAGAATCATATACCACTTAATCCTGCTGTGCCATACTATGTTTGCAGGTGGAACCTGGCATCCCCAGAGAGCCTTGCTGGTTCCAAGGCACTGCTTGCCTGGAAAGCATTATGAAAACAGGGCCTTAAATAACAGAATATAATTCTACTTCAAAGTGCTGTAATTTAAATTTCAGTGTCTGTTTTAGCATGCTTTTCTTGTACAAGTGAAGTAATTTTGATGACGAGGAAGAGTGTTTATATTTCCTAGTAATTGAATAAGGACACTGCTCTCAGTTGAAGCATCCCCCGTTCTTTTTTTCTTTCTAGCTTTGTCATCTTGCCACCTGTAATTTTTGAGCCAGTGGAAGAATTCCCGGTACCACAGTAAGGCTTTGTATTTGTTCCTGCTCTTTGCTTTATTGGGTCTTTCTCTGTTATTTCTGTTTTATGAAAGCAGCATGACAGTATTTCTTCTAATGACATTTTTATTATGATATTAGCTCTGCAGTAAACATAGCATCTAGCTTGGGGGTGAATTTCTTTGCTCTTGACCATCTGCATTCAGTGCTCACTGTAATGGCAGCGTGGCAAGCAGATACAGTGCATGTATTTCAGGACAGCGTCTGAACCCAACTTTAGGAATTAAGCTACTTTTCAAAAAACTGCAAGAAATACGGAGTTCTTTCTCTTCCCATTACCTTTCTTCCTATCGCCAAAAGCAGTTCTACTGTCAAAAGGTGCTTTGTAGTGTTTTAGGATCCTCGGGTGAAAGAACCGAACGTGGTATTTCTTCTTCTAAAGAAGTTGTACTTAAGAGAACTTCAAAGTTGCGCAGAAAAGCACTCGTATGAGAGAATGTTTAGTACGATGTCTTACAGTTTACTCCTTAAGAGAAATTAATTGTACGCATACTCCATCTTAAGTGAAATTCTCTTTTCTAGCTATTGTCTTGTAGTAACATAGCACCGTGAGGAAGGGTGCTTAAGCTATTGGTCTTGTTCTTTTGGCACGTTGCTTTCCAGGGATGCTGTGTAGTTGATCTGTTCCTACTTTTAGATGAGTTGTCTGGTGCTAAAATTCAGTTTGCAGGGAAATAATCCTGGGTTACTCGCGCAAACCCATTTGCAGTGGAAGAGGGTGGTGTTGTCACGATATTGCCTGTTGAATAACAGTGGAGAGAGAAGTTTAGGTCCTTGGTTTGAAGGCTTAATTACCAATTTTGACCTTTTGAAAATTGTGGGGTTTTGACTACCAAGCTGGGGGTAGCTTATGGAGGAGACAGAAGTAGGGAATGATAATAAAATAAGTGGAGGTGTACAGCTTCACAAGACATCAATTGAGATCTCGTAAGATTTCACAGAATCTGCGTAAGTCGATGAATCACATGGGAAAGATGAGTCATCTGAACAAACAGTGAAGTTCTGTGACTTAGTGATGTAGTGTAGAAATATCAAGGAGGTACCAGATGACAAGGAAATTGTATAACAACAACAACAACAAAAAAAACCAACCACAAAACAACTGAAACTTGCAAAGTTTCTGGTGTATATGCATCTTACGATAAACAACTAGTATCTTAATGAGATGGAATATTTTAGCTGAAAACCAAGTGATAGGTGTTCCTTAGCAGAGGTGAAATCAGGAGATCCAGAGACCTCCTTGCTCTCCTACATACTTACATTTGTCAATCCAGTAGAATTGTGTGCAAGTGAAAGACAATTAAGAACATTTTAGTTACTGGTTTTGTTCTATGAAAACTAGTATCCGTTCTTGCTTCCTAAATTGTACGCATTGTCTCAAGCTTAGTAGAATATTTATACTTAGGACTATGAATTTAAAACGAGAGGCATCATTGACATCATAAGCATGGATTCTATCAGTGCTGGTGATGCAGAGAAACAGATACTGCTGTCCTTGGAGCATTGCTTTTGAATGGGATCTTTGTTTTTTCAGAGGCAGGAAGCCCACAGGTACTCCAAGCATATCAGCCTGAGTACAGGGTTAAACCAGTGGATAAATGACAGGTTTAAATGAGAGTGTAGACATTTAAATTTAAATTCAGCATTTCAGTTCCTGATTAGTGATTACCTTTTACTGCAGTTTTTTAATGAATTCATAGTGTGAAAACCATGTTTTACTAGTGGAAGTGTTTCTTTCTGAAATGCATTGAGCTGCATATTTTAAAAATTTGCTTCATATTGCTTATGGCTCTTTCTCGGAGACATTCAGATTCTGATTATTTGATGAATTTGTACACAGTGCTTCTGGGTTGATTTTTTTTTTAGCTTGTTTTATTGTTTTATATAAGGGTGCGTTATAACTCAAGTCTATTTAAAAGTTCCAAAGTAATATTTTAACTTATTTCAAAAGTATTCAAAGGTCTAATGCTGACTTCACTGCTTTTATTTTTTTTAACAATGATAACTTCTCCAGTTTACATATGCGTCTCCTTCTTCAAGCATCAATCCAGTCTTACACAAACTAACTCTGCTGCAGGTAAAATCTTAATTTTCTGTTTGTGAAAGACTGTTTTTCACTGATGAGATGCTAATAATTCGTAATTCGCATCCTAATTCACCGTAGACATTGTATTTATAAGCTTTCTGTCCTTAACATGCTGTTAATAATGAGCTCTCTCAGCATCATTATAATATGTAACACCAGCACTGGTGACTGAGCATCTACTGGCTTCACGTTGGCTGGTTTTATACCATAGTCTCAGATGAATAAATGGGAAGGAGAGACTCCAGAGGGAGAGTAGCTTTCAGAACTGCTTCCTATTTTGAGAATGATAGGGCATTTTAGGAAGGATATTTCATTAGCTGACTTGCTCTTTCATTTGTAATTTTAACCCGTAAATAACGACTTCCCCAAGTTGTCTGTTGTGTATCTGCTGACACCAAGTATCCAGCCAGTGAGTGAGCCAGAGAACTCGTTCATGTCACGACTGAAGAGCTGAAACAAGAAGTATGTTGACAGCTGTGCAGTCCTTTGTGTTCCGCATGCCATATGGTCTCAAGGCTTGTATGTAGCCTTAAAACTTGGATGAAGTGCCTTGAACCGTAAAACATGAAAATGGAAAAGTAAATACTGTGAAACTCCTTGTTATCTCTTAGCACCAACAGCTCGTGCAGAATTTCTTGTGCCTCTGTGCCTGTGGTGGTGGGGACTTAGGACAATCAATTCAGCTACGACTAATGAAGCGTCTGTCATAAGTTAGGTGGTAATGGCAAGCAAGATTTCACCGTAGGAAAAGATTGAATGTGGTTGGTATTATATATATATTTATAACAAGCCTTGTTCTAAAACCCTTCCTGTGGAACAGGGTTAGAATTCAGTGGCTGTTGCGTACAGGAGCACACCACACGGTTGGCTTAGAGCATAATGCTCTTATTTCCGGTTTCTGGGAGTTGCGTGTTGGTTTTTATGTGTGTGTATGTGTGGCTTGTTTAGGATTTTTAGCTGTTGGTGGTTTTTGTTTGGTTGTTTTTTTTCATATGCAGCCAAACAGTGACACTTTACCTCCCCAGATATCCAAGTCCGAATGTCTCACCTTTTATGTGGCATTTAAAAATATTGAATAACCAGTTTGTACTTCCAGAATCATACTCAGTTTCGTAGCACTTCAAAATTATTCCATTGAAGAAGCACATCTTGTAGCCTGTGTGTTAAACTAACAGAAATGGGAACATGTGAGCTGGTCTGTTTCTGTCTGTCAGGGCAATTCTGCAGTGTGCTTGTGTCTTTATGGCGATATTGTAAATGGCGTCACCCTTTCTTGCCCGAGTGTACAAATCCAGTGATTTCTTAGTAAAATTTTGTTTATCTGACAATTGGAAGGTTGCAGTATTCATAATATAACCAACAAATTCATATCCACTAAATATTTCCATGAAGCCTGAAAGAATACTCGAGGTAGCAATATATGCTTTGCTTCATTTTGCTTCTATCGTAATGGAGTAAGGGGATGATATTTCTTTATTAAGTTATTTTTGTAATTACTGTTAGTATGAAACTTGATGCGTTCACTTACATGACCTACAAGGTCATCGTGCTACTTGGTCTTTGGCTTTTTTTAGGTTATTTTTTAAACAATATTTCTCAGGATCTGAACTATAGTTCTAAGCCAGTTCTATGAATTCTGCACAGACCTAAATTTGCTCTCAGTGTCGTCCAGTATTCTCTAACGTAATACTGAAATACTAGAGGGTTTAATTAGAACTGTAAATGAAATTTCTTCTGTTTTCTTTAAGGTTTCAGAAAGAGACAGACAACAAAATGAACAATCCAGCTATTAAGAGAATAACAAATGAAATTATCAAATCACCTGAAGATAAACGAGAATATCGTGGACTGGAATTGGCAAATGGCATTAAAGCTCTTCTCATTAGTGACCCAACCACAGATAAGTCTTCGGCAGCACTTGATGTGCACATAGGTATTTAATGCATGTTGGATTCGTTGTGTCATTAATAAAAATGCTTTAAGTTTTGTAATCTTAAATTGCAAATGAGATGACAGGTGTGGTATCCAGTTGGCAGCCTAGCCTGTTATTGTCATTTAGAGTTTCTTTAATTCTTTGACATGTCAAGTTGAAAATTATTAGAACTAATTAAATTCTCTTATTGTACTTTGTGTTTACTCAAGTGTAGCTCAGTCAGTAGAAAGACTTCTTTTAACCATTAAGTTTTGTGTTATGAAAGATCTTTTGTAAGCAGAAAAGGGACGAGTGTAAGTGTGGTTATTTCAGACAGCTCCATCTGTCACGTCAGACTTCTTTTTTTTTCTTCATGTTGAGTTGTTGATGTGTAGAGGTGAGAAGATGCTGTAGTGCTGGGGGAGTTGGAGAGGTGCTCCTTGGTTCCAGTGATGCTTAATTGTGCAAAGGGAAATACTGGAAATAGAAAGAGAAGGCAGTTACTTTGACTCTGGAATAATGGAAGTCTTTTCTTATATCTGAGGTACTTCTCAAGCTTGCATAGCTTCTCAGCTGCTTGCTAAGTGTGATGTTTGCATATACTGCCTGAGCATCCTTGCTAGTTACCTAAGCGTCTTGCCGTATTTGTCACGGGGACCTCTTGCTGCTGTTGGTGTTAGGACAGAAGTAGTAGAGTACCCTTGAAAACTTCTGGCCTTTTTTCTTATGGAGATGGCTGTCACTGATGATTATCTGGTTCACGGGATCCCACGTGAGGTTTTGTTAGGTACTGTGACAGTAGTACCCAGCTGCAGCATCCAGTTCCTGCGCGTGTATTGGAGGAGCTGTTGTCGCCTCCGCCTCTGCCCTCCCATTGCGCATTGTTGAGCGCTCCAAAGGGCTGCCAGACTTAAACTTACACCTCTCTGGCTTCTGCTCTTGCATGTCATTGTGGTGGTATACTTTGTCCACCCTGACACCGACTAGCTGGTCATCAGTAGCTGCTTGTGTTCAGGCAGCTACAGGTTATCACTCATCCTGTAAACCACAGGGTAAATACCTCCATAATTGCAGTTGGCAGTTGCTGCCTCTAAACACAGGGCAGTTATTAAAGTCAAGGCATAGAAGTCAGAACATTGTGATCTGCCAGGTCTTTGCAGATTGAGTCATGGACTTCAATTGAAAAATTGTCTCTGTGAGGCAACGTGGGCTGATCTGGAGAGGCAATTTGAGACACTAGTTGATTCAGCTACTCATTCTACTGTTTTTTTTCTTCAAGATTGGGTTCAGTTGACTGTAGCCACACAAGCGTTGATACAATTGCCTGAGGCAACATACTGTAATATAAAGTACTTCAGAAGACTTTACTTCTTAGTATTACTTTTTATGAATGGTTATGTGAAATTTTTTCCTCCTGCAGGTTCCTTGTCTGATCCCCCCAACATTGCTGGGCTTAGTCATTTCTGTGAGCATATGCTGTTCCTGGGGACCAAGAAGTACCCAAAAGAGAATGAGTATAGCCAGTTTCTTAGTGAGCATGCTGGGAGCTCAAATGCTTTCACAAGTGGAGAGCATACCAACTATTACTTTGACGTGTCACACGAACATCTAGAAGGTGCACTGGACAGGTAAGCACTCTATTTTATTTTATTTTTTTTAATGTAGGTACTATTTGAAATTGTGTTAAAGTGGTTTGTTTTGTTTTTTTTTTTTTATAGTTTTATCATTATGATATCAAAGAAAGGGTTGAGAGCACTATCATTTGTTAAAACTGATACTGATAGTTTTGAGTTCAGAAGTTCCGCTCGGATTTTTTCAGCTAGGAGAGTTTTTTTCTGGGGCAGAATTTTTGAAGTTCAAAGATTGTATTTACACTTAATATTTTTTGAAATGTGGACAGAGAATATAATCATGAACTTACACATACTCTGTATTATCAAATACTTTGCTTCCCATAGGACCCTTATTTTGTTGACAGCAGAAGGAGGATGGAATCTAGAAATAGATTTGGGTGCCTTTAGTAAAGGAACTCACTGAAATCTCTGCATTTTGTGGGGGGGGACAGAAACTGAAAGGTGTATAGTCAGTGAGGTAAAGAGTGGATTTTTCCCGTGGATTTTCCCTTTGAATATCTGAAAAGACTGATTTGATTTGTGTGATCAAGAGAGTCTAGCTAAACTTCAAAACAGTAGAAAATTTCAGAATATGAATTATGATGCAAGGTCCTTGATCCTTGGAGTACCTTATATGATGAATATGTTGTTGTCTGCATTTATAGTTAAAGAAAATGAGAAATACAGCGAATTGGTGTCAAAACTGCTACAGAAGTTATATGTTTTGCATTAAAAAAATACTATATTCAGCTGTTTTCAGGAGCTGACTACTTTTCTGTTACAGTTTTATATACAGTACTCTTGACTTCAATTAAATTTTTTCTGTTCAGATTTGCCCAGTTTTTCCTGTGCCCTTTGTTTGATGAAAGCTGCAAAGACAGGGAAGTGAATGCTGTTGATTCTGAGCATGAGAAGAATCTGATGAATGATGCCTGGAGGTTGTTTCAATTAGAGAAGGCTACTGGAAACCCCAATCATCCCTTCAGTAAATTTGGAACAGGTTTGTCAGACTGTAATTATCCATCCATTGGAGTTCTGTGTAATGTACATAGTATTAAAGACAGACTGAAACAATTCCCTTTTTTTCTTCTCCCTACATGTTTGTTATGGTGCTTTATCACATTTTCCACATGGCAGACCAAACAGAGCTAGACAAAAACATAGGCAACAGAGTGATCCAAGACGTGGTACACTGATGAAGCATCTTTTATGATTCTGATAATTACTGCAGTGAATGCTGTTTTCCAATTACTGGATTTGTCATTATTTGGTGCTGTTAGGTCTTTGTGCATAACAAAGTGGATGAGCTGTGTTTAAATTGTTGCTGGCTACGTGCTCTTTTTGCTAACTTAGTATTTCATTAGGACTAGATGACCGACTAGGCTGAATCAGAAAACTAACGTGAAAGTTACTGAGTCAGAATATAACAAAATCTTAAGCATAAGCCACGGCAGTAGCAGGCAGATGGATAGAGTGGTCTTGGACAAATCCTAATCTTACAGCTGTAGTTTTTTTTCCAGGCTTTGTTATTCACAGAACACTTAGTAACAATATGAAGTAAACACCCCAAAACCTCAATTTAAAAAGCACTAAAGCAAGATACCATAGTTATGGTCAAAACCACACACCTTTGATGCTCTAGCAGAAGTAAAAGTGTTTTTTGTTTATTTTTTTTTCTTTATAGAAGTTATTTTCTACATTAATTTATTTTTGAAACTGTCAAAGTAACAGGGCTGTTAATTTATGCACTGCACTGCTTGAGTGTGTTTTGTGCCTGGGTCTTTGCTGAATGAATAGTTGATGCAAATATTGGCTCCAGTATGTTAAGGAGTGTCTGTGATGGCAGGACTTGTGCGCTGGCCATACATGCACAGCAGGAGTGCTCTCACAGCTCTCCCTTTCTTGCTGGTTTTCCTGTAAAGACACGAGTCAACTTTTTTTTGCTATGTTTTCTTGCCATTGTCTTCCTCCTCTTCCCTTGCTCTCTTCCATACCTGGCCTGGTTGTGGCTTAATGGAATTACTGATTTCAAAGTTAACAGATAGAGTATTAGTATATAATCAGAGTATATTCGTTTAATATACAATATGCCAGGTTATAATCTGTGGCACACGATGCCGCAAATAATTTCACACAGTGATTCCTGTGATAGGAGAGTGTGTGTGTGAGTAAAACCTGTTCCAAATGTGCCAAAGAAGAACATTTTTCTTCTGAATTGGAGCCTGGGCTTGCTTGCACTGATTCGAAAGAACCCGTTCAAATTACGACGATTAATTTGGAAGGCTCAAACTTCCTTGATTCTCTAGGAATGTGCAGATTGAGAGTGGAAGTTTTTATTGTTTCTGAGGTGAGACAGTACTGGTCCAGTTTACTTGTGATACATAGTAACTCTTTTTAAAATTACTGCCCATCTGGAGGCAAGTAGATTTATTACTTTATTTTTGTGTTTTGATTTGTGAATTCACAAACGTCAAGTGCTGTTATTTTTTATTTTTTTTTTTTAATGTTACAGGAAACAAACTCACTCTGGAAACTAGACCAACCAAAGAAGGAATAGATGTAAGACAAGAGCTATTGAAGTTCCATTCTACTTACTATTCATCAAATTTGATGGCTATTTGTGTTTTAGGAAGAGGTGAGTTTTGTTCTGTTGGTTGAGTAAAACTTTGCATGTATTTGTGTTTAAAGGAAATGAGGCATATGCAAGTGTCTGAAAATCTGCAGAAGGGGGGAAAAAAGTAGAACTTGTACACACCAAACGTAATTTTATGTTTAGCGAAGTCTCCCAAGCAACTTGCAGTGTGTTTGTGTTCATATGCCTACAACATAAAAAATGAGCTGAAAGTTTTAAATCCGTCACCAGTTGCTGTCATTGTGTGTTTGTGTGCCACAGGCTGACGCCTCTCTGGTTTCAGGCATTGGGAGGGCTTTTGATACTGTTCTCGTGTTCTAGACTTACGCTGTCACAACAAAAATGTCTGCTTTATGCTGTGGAAAATGACTGGTAAAGCCACCTAAATTCAGGATTTTAACAAGAATTTTTGTATTTAGTAGTAAAAAAATCCGTATGTGCAAATTGCAGAAATGCTTGCATGGGAAAAAATTTTAATACTGTTTTCTCGTGTTATTGATACTGTCAAATTTCTTTCAACTTGAGTTGCCCTTGTAAATATCAGTATAAAGGTCGAATGTGCATTTTGCTGACATGGGTAAAAAACAATGGTCTTTAACAGAATTCCATGCAGGTCACAACGTTTTATTATACAGTGACCCATCTGGGTTTGCACCGTTTGGCTTTTTTCCCTGCGTGGCTCTCGGTGTGGTGTAGAGGCACACCTATGTTGGGCAGAGAAGAGTCCGCTTCCTCAGTCGAACTGGGATTGTTCTGACCAACAAGGTGACTGCATTTTGAAACCTTTCATGGATTAAGGTTGTACTTTGAGACATCCGTGAAATGCCCATTCTTTTTCTTCAGCGCTCACCCTTTGAAAGGCATTTGCTAAAAAACTTGACTGTTGAGTCTTACTTATCTTATTCTCACTTTGAGAAGTGCTCCAAAATGCACTTCTTTAAGCAGATAGCTATTTCGAAGGCAGTATTTAAACAGAAGCAGTATAGGTCAATTTAGGTGAATTCAGTGTGCATTGAGTGCTGGAGTCATGGACTGAAACCAGAATGGATGTAAAAGTAGAATGTAAAAGTAAAGAGGTCATGGTCACATGTGCAGTTTCAAGGTGATCCTGGCTCACAGTGCGCTCGAAGTGCGGGAGGTGAACTGAGGCTGGAGAAAATCCAGATTCTGGCAAAGGTGCTTTCACTCTGGAATACTCACAGCCATAATTCCACGTTCCTTCAGCTGCAATGTTTCTTTTTGAAAACGTGCAATATCTGACACACATTTTCTTCAGTTCCAGTTTAGATTCATCAGTAAAATTTAAAGATGTCTTTTTCCAGTTACAGGATTTATTTTAATCATGGTTGAAGCCTTTTTTTAATAAGCGTGGTGCTTATAGCACGTTATAGTTCAAAACTCCAGTATTAATATAGATTTCCTTTCTGAAATTAATCCTCAGTGTATCATTAAAACTACTTTTCTGTGTGATTCATGTCTCCCCCAAAGAATATACAAAGTCTGAATTTACCAGAATCCTCAGATAATGATTATGCTTTTTCTGATGTTTCTGTTTTCTAGAATCCTTGGATGAGCTGACTTGCTTAGTGGTAAAGTTATTTTCAGAAGTAGAAAATAAAAATGTCCCTATACCGGAGTTTCCTGAGCATCCTTTCCAAGAAGAACATCTCCGGGTACGTACAGAGATGCATTGAAGTATGTACTTAAGTGAAACCACTGACGCCTCAGGAGTACATTGTGCGCTTTGGTGCCAGTGCCCCTGTTAAGCTCCATATTTCTTAGTTTTCCACCCACCTTTCCATGCTGAGTGCAGTATAGTTCTGTGTAGTTTTTAGTAAAGATTGTACATTTGGTTGTGGCTGTAAGCAACTGAGAGATTATTAATTCTCTTTTAGTTTGCATCATGAATGGCTATAGAGTTGCCCTAAGTTTTACATACCTTTACTTTTGAGATTTTGTTGATATGTTTGTAATAAAATGTGTGTGTGTGTGAAAGAACACAGCATGTACTCCTGAGATGAATGAAATAACGAGCTTTGTTTTGTTTATTTTTCAGCAACTTTACAAAGTGGTACCTATTAAGGACATCAGAAATCTTTATGTCACGTTTCCTATACCAGACCTTCAGAAGTATTATAAATCAAACCCTGGCCATTACCTTGGTCATCTGATTGGGCACGAAGGTCCAGGGAGTCTTTTATCAGAACTTAAAGCCAAAGGTAAGTCCTCTGAAGGTAGAGAATCACACAGGAATTTAATACACAGCTTTTTAAGGCTTAGCTGCGTTTCACTTAAAAACGACCTTTATATATTAGATTTAAAGCCCCCAACTGTTTGAGTAATTTGAGTTGTAAGTTGTTTTGTGCTTCATTCCTATTTCTGTGGTGTGTAAAAACAAGTAACACGTGCTGTGACTACTGAGGCTATTATTTCTTGCGCTTCCCTTTGTCTGCTCCTGTTCAAGGGCAGTTGTATAGTGATCTCATCTGTGTTCTTTCACTGACTTAGAGACTACTATCAGGTCTCTTAATGCCTGGAAGACTATAAGAGGGTATTTTTTGCTATTTTTCTTTATATTACTGTGTTGCAAACAGAAATAAATTACCCAGTAATCAAATGATCTGTCTGTCTGAGTCTGTCATATCATTCCAAGCACAAAGTTGGTTAGACGTGACTTGTGTTGTGTTTAACTTGCAGTGTTGCTATAGGTGTTAAGGAAGAGAACATGTAAAGTAGTCAAAATATAAAAAGAAAAGAGTAATTTAATGTTGCTGGGGCATCCAAAAAGTAGCATCAGTTGTTACAGATTTGTCTATGTAATGTATTTTCTCTTTGATTTCATAGGATGGGTAAATACTCTTGTTGGAGGACAGAAGGAGGGTGCTAGAGGTTTCATGTTTTTCATCATTAATGTGGACTTGACAGAGGAAGGACTGTGTAAGTGAAGCAGTGTGTCTGCATTCCATTTTATTCCTGATCTGAGGAATTTGTGTTTGTATCCAGAGAGGCTAACGGTGTTTATAGATTGAAAGCCAATTTCTTTTCATTAACTGCTTTTTCTTCTGTCTTTAGATCCTCTCAGTATGCTAACATACTACATCTAACCTAATAAATCAACTTACTTAAGGTTATAATAAATAAAAGTATTTAATTAAATATTTTAAAGTAAAATTTCTTTAAAAGAAGAGCTGTTTATACCTACTTTCTTCATACGATTTAGACCTGAATTAAATTGTATTATAAATCAGTACCTTAACATAAGGCATGTTTAATTAGCTAGGGATTTTAACACTTGTCTTAAACTCACATCTGAAAAGAACATGTTTACCATTGCCAGTGCAATTGCACTTGTACTTAAATGTCTTGATGTGACAGAGTAAAACCTTACATATTTGTGCTCATCAAGGTTTTTCCTTTGTGCAGAACTGATTGAATTATTAAGCAAGTATTTTTTCTTTGCAGTGCATGTCGAAGATATTATTTTGCACATGTTTCAGTATATTCAAAAACTGCGTACAGAAGGACCTCAAGAATGGGTTTTCCAAGAGTGCAAGGTACAATGATTGAAACTTGAAATATGTAGTGGGTTGTATTTTTACAAATTTTTGGATTCTAAGTAGAAACAGATTCCTTGGGCTTGGTAATAGCTTTTAATAGTCACATGGTAACTAAAGTTGTTTTGTATGATGCAACGTGACACACATGACAAGCACATTCAAAATATATTGTGTTAATGTAGATGTGAAATGCTCTCATAGAGATATGAGTTGACATTTTACGATAGCATAATGGAGGGGGAGGAAGAAATAACTTACCATGTTTACAAGGACTTTGCATAACCATCACAGAATGGTGGGGGTTGGAAGGAACCTCTGGAGATCATCTGGTCCAACTCCCTGCCAGAGCAGGAGATGGAGTTGAGGCTGACTGGTCTGTAGTTTCCTGGGTCCTCCTCCTTGCCCTTTTTGAAGACTGATGTAACATTAGCTTTCCTCCCATCCTCAGGCACCATCCTGTTCTCCATGATGTCTCAAAGGTGATGGAGAGTGGCTTCTCAGTAACATCTGCCAGTTCCCTCAGCACTGTCAGGTGCATGCCATTAGGGCCCATGGATCTGCGATACCCAGCTTGCCTAGCTTAGTCTTCACTGAAGGTGGAGCTGGGGGAATTGTTTGCTGTGAGGGTTGATGTTGAATTGGAAAATGGAAATGGCTGGTCATCTACCCCTCATCTTCCTTCATACAGTGAACGTTGTACAGGAACACTGTATTGGTTGTATCAAATATGGTGTGTTTTCAAAGAACCAGGAAATTTAAATAGATGAGATACGGGTCAGATCTCTTGGTACGAACAGGACTTTCCTGACTTGGGTAACATGTCTCATCCTGAAACTATCTGAGATTGCTTGTGGGTTTCGTGCAACTTGAATATTGCTGAAAACTTCTGTGTTAGGTACCTGTCTAACTTGCTAGACAGAGGGCACAACAAAACTTCCTTTTCTTATGTTATAAAAAGGAATTAAGTAGGCAATAATTATTCTTAAAATGGTCTTTAATACATGCTTTTCAACCCTTCCTACATTGTTTCCTAGGATCTAAATGCTGTGGCATTCAGATTTAAGGATAAAGAAAGACCACGAGGTTATACATCAAAGCTTGGAGGAATGTTGCATGTAAGTGTGTGTGCGTTTTTTTTTGTTCCTGTATTTTTTGCAAGATGCAGTAATCATTTAATAGTATGTTTGGTTATACTCTTCGGAAATGCAGGTATTTGGGAAGGTCCTGTGTACTTTTTGAGCTTAGGAAGCTGATATGCTGTGTAGATCTGAGTTCTGGCAGACAACAGGTCCTGTTTCCTTCACTCTCTCCCGATTTATACTTCTATGCTTGGTAGAATTATTTTATAGTAACTGGAGTTGCTATTTGATCTGTTTTAGCATTTCTTAATGTACTTATGTACCTTTCTGTGATGTGTCTACCTGATAGCTAAATGTTCTCTAGGGAAGTATTAGAGAAATACTATCATGAACACAAGCACTGTGTTCCTAAATGCTTCCATAGTTAGCAATGCTAACACACTGCAGTGAGCAGGATGTTCTAATTCAGACAGCAAATCAAGAATGTTTGACGCTACTCACGTGATTACGTATCGGTACCGAAGGAATCATCATGTACCTTACACTTAGTTCTCATGCTCCTTGCAAAATTCAGTTCCCTCATTTTGCTTTAAAGGAAGATTTAGTCAGGTTTTTATTTGTCTAGTGGAATTTATGCAACTTTTATACCTTTCAGCCATTCTGCATTGCATAGCTCATGTCTACGTCCACTCAGAGGTATTTCTGGTTTCTTTGCAGGAATTCTTGTTAATGCTCATACACCTTTAATTTGTGGAGTCTAAACCAGCTGTTTTCAGTTCTAGAATTGTCTTTCTGTTTATACTAAAAGCATTAGCCAACTAAAAACACTTAAATGGATATTTAAGGGAGCTCCTGTTTGAGACGCTGTCTTTTGCTTTTGTTCTCTCCGATGCATAAAATCTCTTTTACAAACGCGCTTCTGGAACAGTCTCAGTGGTCTCTTACTTGTCGGGTCATTTCCAATGACAAGGAAGTTGCCAGCAGGGTTCCAAAGAGCAGGGGTTCATTCAGGACGCTGCTTTCCTTTTGCAGCCTGAATGGTAATTCTGGTTCTGCTGTTAGTTGCTTAAACACTAACAGAGAAATAACTTTTCTAGTTTTCTTTATTGCCTCTGAGTCATGCTAAGTTTATGCTTTGAATTAACCGAACTAGAATTGTTTGATAATTTCATGCCTTTATGAATAACAGCTGTTTTTCATAACTTGGAGAAGAACTGGTGTATAAGGTAGCAGGAGTAAAACTAACATTGTAAGTTGTTGCGTATTTACCAGAAGGATTTTAAAGATCTTTTTATTTGACAAAACAGAAGTTTTTCTTTATAATACATTTGTGCAGGTCCAAGGAGTCCTTTGCTGTCAAATAATATTTCATATTTGCCATGTGTAGACGTGGCGTTTTCCAGGTAGTTGTTTCTTGATTTGCAGCGCCCTTTTTTGCGGTTTTTGTCTTCTTAATTGTATAATCTTAAAAATTTTGTTCTAATCTAATTGTCATATTTAGATTGGTTCAGTCTGTTTTATTTTAGTTACGTTATCCTATGACCTTGATGAAAAGTAATTACAGAATGGTTGGGGTTGGACTGGGCCTCTGAACGTCATCTCGTCCAATCCTCCTGCTCAAGCAATACAAGAGTGAAAAGTAACCATATAAATTTCTGTGTCTGGTTCCAGTTGGTGGACAAACTGTGGCCTATGTCCATAAAGGAAATAGTGTAGATTTTTGGTCACTGAATCTGTATTGTCTTGGTAATTTCAGATTAGAAGTGAATATGTTGCTTAAAACCACGCCTTCAGATTGCATATTCTGCGAAGCTGTTTATGCAGAATGTAGTTAAATGAACATTCTTCAGGGCAGGATGGATCTTTTGGACAAGACCTTTCAAATTCTAGATATTCGGCATTCACATTTGAATTTTTCGTGTCGCAGGTTTGTTTCATTTTACACACACACAGAGCACAGTTTTGACATCATTTCACTGTAGTCTGACATACAGTGTATGTAATTCAGAAAGCCCTTTTGTAATTATTCTGGTCAAAAAAAGTGGCAAACTGCAGGTGCTTGGCACTTAGGTCACTTGGGATTTGTCCTGTGTTAAACAGGTGAATATCAACAAAGTTTTCCTGTCAAACACACTAATAATTTTCAGAGCTCTTTTTACTGTTTTTTTTTCTTCTTGAGTTGCAATATACCTTAAGAGGCTTTCAGTTTGATCCTAAATAAAAAGTTAGAATTGAAACTGTGTAAATTTATACTATACTTTTAGATAATTTAAATATACTTTCCTTTAAATTACTGTAAATAAGAATTGAATTCTTGGGGAATACTAAAACAACTTAGTGGATTTTCTGTTTTGGTTTTTGTTTTTTTACACTTTTTCTCCCAAATGCACTCCAGTGCATTTAAAAATATCCTCCAGGGGTCAGCATTTGCCATGTTAGTTTTACTTTAGTTCTAAACAGTATTTAAAGGTGGTTGACTTCTATATTTAGACTTAAAATATTTCAAGAGAAAAGAATGGTAATATACAGTATATAAAAGTACCTGCTATAGGAGAATATGTGGTTGCGTAGTTAGAGTACTGCTGTATCTTGTTTGGTTATAAAAGAAAGATTTTGAGACCTCTGTGCACTTCTAATTTGAAATTGCCAAAGTTATACAGATTCAGTGACCAGAAGTACACAATTCTTTTTCCTTTACAAAACAGTATTCTTTTTCATGCTTAGTCTTTGTCTAATTCATCTGCATGTTTCTGGGCTTTGTTTTCTAGTATTATCCTATAGAAGAAGTATTGGCTGCTGAATACTTGCTTGAAGAATTCAGACCTGATTTAATAGAGATGGTACTGGATAAGTTGAGACCAGAAAATGTTCGGTAAGTTAAACTGCAATAACTTTTAATTTTAACCCAAACAATTGTAGGGTCCTGCACCTAGGGAGGAAGAATGCCAGGCATCAATATCGGTTCAAGGCAGACCTGCTGGAAAGCACTTCTGGGGAGAAGGATCTGGGGGTCCTGGTAGACAGTAAACTATTCATGAGCCAGCAGTGTGCCCCTGTGGCCAACAGGCCAATGGAATCCTGGGCTGCGTGGGGAAGAGTGTGGCCAGGAGGTGCAGGGAGGTCCCTCTTCCCCTCTGCTCTGCACTGGGGAGGCCACAACTGGAATCCTGTGTCCAGTTCTGGGCTCCCCAGTTCAAAAGAGACAGGGAACTACTGGAGAGAGTCCAGTGTAGGGCAACAAAGATGCTGGAGGGATTGAAGCATCTCCCTGATGAGGAAAGGCTGAGAGCTGGGACTCTTGAGCCTGGAGAAGAGAAGGCTGAGGGGAGACCTTATCAATGCTTCCAAGCATCTGAAGGATGACTTGAAGGAGGATGGAGCCAGACTCTTCTCAGTGGTTCCCAGTGACAGGACAAGGGGCAATGGGCACAAGCTGGAACACAGGAAGTTCGATTTGAGAATAAGGAGAAATTTCTTTATGGTGAGGGTGGCAGAGACAGCCCAGGGACGGTGTGGAGTTCCCTTCTCTGCAGACCTTCAAGCCCCACCTGGATGCCATCCTGAATGATGTGCTCTGGGCAATCCTGCTTTAGCAGGGGAGCAGGACTGGATGATCTCTGGAGGTCCCTTCCGACTCTGACAATTCCCTGATTATAGGAAAGCAGATGAAGTAATGGAAACACAAATTCTTAGGTGTTTCTTACAGCTCCGAAGTAACTGTCACTGAAAAAGGGCTGGTTGTCCTGTGTGTTAATGACTCTGCTCCCCTTGGAAGTGAGTGTTCTGAAGCAGACACAGCTCTTCTATTTGGACAGAAACATCCTTTCAGTCCTTTCTATGCAGAATGTGTTCCTCAGACTGAAACTGTCTTCAGGAATATACTTAATTAGCTCAACTGTTACTGAGAAAAAGCCTAGCAAAATGATCTTGCCATTACTAAATTCTTGGGACATTTTATATGGAATGCACTAATATTCATAATTTGGAACTAGGTAAGTAAATTGGAAAGAGAAGTCGTCAGGTCATGCATTGAGCAACAAACTAAAATAACAACTAACTGTTCCTTAATTGTTCTGTGCATTGAACAGGACAGAGGTTCACTGGGATGGTGTGAGAATTTGTGGATGTATTTATACGGATGTATAATGTGGTAGAATCAGTTACTACAAGGTTGCTTGGGCAACAGTTACACCTGCGCTTTAGAGCCTGGATTTTCTTTTTCCTTTTTTTTTGTTGTTGTTGTTGTTGTTGTTTTTCGGTGTGGTTCTCTTAATATATCTTCTGTGTCTTTTGTAATAAATTGTAATATTGAATTAGTGTTGTAGAGATACTATGAAAATATATGAAAGCACAGGAACATGCTCTCATGCTTCTATACATCAGTCTTACTGTGTTGGAGCAGCTGTTTATCCAGTGTTTCAGAAGCAGGTATATGATTATACAAAAAATAATGGGTTTTTTTGAGGGGGTCTGTTTCTGGATGTGTTCCACACTGAAAGGTTCAGTGTTGGACATAAAAGGACAGTGAGGCATGCGTTCGTGTATTTGTAGAGTTTCTATTTTTCAGACTCCTGAAATTACTGTGAGTTATTTAGAAGTTTGGGCACTAATTTTTCTCTATGTTTGTATGACAAAATCTGTCTTGTATATTCATTTAGTTTAAGATGCACATTGATTTGTTTTCAGAAGATGGTATATTTCAAATAATTATTGGATAAAGTAGGATAAAATTGGATTGCGAACTGTATCTGCAAATGTCACAGGGTTCTGGAGTTTCTAGGGGGGTTACAAGTGATGACAAACTAAAGGGAGCTGCCGATGTCAGTGACAGTGGTTGCCATGGTAATTAATGCCCTTTAAAGAAGGGCCTGTATGGTTGTGTGGGGGTGTGCATCTGTGTGTGATGTGTGTGGGATACTGCCACCAGAGCTTGAATATTTCTAGAGATCGTATTTTGAACAAACGGTACTTATATTTGCCAGATTCTCTTTCCTGTTGTATTAAATACTTCTATTTTGAATGTATTTTCCTGTTAATCTGCCGCTCAGATTCTTGGAAATTTGATACAAGGGCTTGCCTTTAACATAAAGACTGTTTTTAGTAATTAAAAGAGACAATATGTAATTATTTCTTCTCTGAGGAGGGCTTAACCAAATTCTGCATGACTGTGAACTTTTAACTGGTTTTAAAATTGCTGACAGGCAACTGGTAAACCATTTTTTGTGCTTGTTTAGCAAACAAGCTACAGATGCTTAATCAGGGCTGATGTTTGTTCTAGCTTCAGGGAGCTTTGAAACCTGGCCCTTAACATTGCAAGAAAACACTCAATGTCACCTCAGGGGGTTAGACCTTTTCTAATACCAGTCGGGTCTTTGCTATTACCCAGAGAACTTCCAAAGCATCTGCTTGCTTAAACTTCCCAGAAATTGCTAGAGGAAATTACTAGAGGTCATTGTGCTCATGGGCTCTGTGGCAGGAGTGCCCAACGCGGGCGCCGGGTGCCAGTTGCCCTGCTCGCCCTGCGCCCAGGCTGCTGGCGTGAGGCTGGGAAGCGTGAGGGGTGCGGGCAGAAGGAGAGAATTCAAGTCTGTAGCACAAGAACAGTGGTGACAATTTTAAGAAGCGTGCTTTTCTCAAACATGTAGTAAACAGCTGTTTCAGAATGGGCTTTTAGTTAATCGAGTCCCGTATTTGCGGTTGCAGTTCTGTGTTCCTCTACATCCTCGGCTGAAAAAAAAGAAAAGAAAAGGGCAAGGTAAGAGCAAGATGAGCAAGAATCTTGTTGGAGAGAGAGAAGAAAAAGGAATTCTAAACCAATATGGAATTTAACCGAAATTTATTTGGAATTATCCTTCAGGACTGATTGTGTTGTCTCTTCACTTTACCTGGCTTCAGAAATAGATTATGATAATTACGTAATTCTAAGCATTTGAATAAAAAACCCCTAAGTATCAGGAAGTAAAGGGCCTTTCAAAACTGGGATAGATGTGACTCTGTGGCCTCTTCAGTTTATTGTTAAAGAAATCATATATTCTTTTTACTGCAGAGATTTCAGTAGGGCTTAAAGGTAGTAAATACAAATAGGTTAGTTCACTGAAGCTGAACTCCCCACAGCTCTGCCCTCAGCTGTCCTGCTGACCTTAAGTATGTGCACAAACACCCAGAGCCTGGTGAGGTGCAGTGGGAAGGGCAGAGTTGGGGCGGGCACCGTGTCCCAGCCTGGGTGGCAGGAGGTGCAGGAGGCTGGTGGTGATGCAGCAGCAGTGTGCTCTGACTGGGAAGGGTATGCGGTTAAGCTGAGTTTTCTCAGCTGTAAAAGTCCTTTCAGTTTTAGTGGGAATTAAATGTTTTTATTCAAGCGTCGGTGTTTAAAGATCTGAGCTAGATATTCCTAGTTTCATGTGAATGAAACAAAGTATTAACTTGTCGAAAAGGAATGTAGTACTATACCTGCTTATTTAAGCACTTACCTTTTGAAATGAGAAGTAGAATGAAATTAACTAGGAATTTTTTCATCTTTTACCTAACTCATACTTTAAAGCGTAGTAAAATATAACAAGGATTATAATGTTACAGTATCTCTTATTTTAAATTGCTGGCAAGATGAAGTAGTATTTTGGGGAAAAATAAAACCAAAACCAAACCTCGGTTAAATATTATTGACAGTGATTATGTGGTATGTTACAAAGATTTTGGGAAATTGTGTCTTGCAATGATTGAGCTCAGCCACTGATTTGAATTTTTCTTTTGTATTGTTTTTTTATTTATAATTTTATTTTCATAACCCTATTGGAATTCACTATGCTGAGGAGTTTTCTTGGCATATCTGTGTTGGGGTAGAAGCGATCACAAGAGGCTACTCTTCAATGCCTTTTAAAAAGTTTAGCTTTTTGACTATTATTTTCTTAACCAAGTGTGTTTTTAAAAAGTATGGAAAAATATCCATACTCGCAGATGGTAGCAAGTATCCATATGTTCTTCTGTTTGACTGAACCAGAACGGGAAGTTTTAATATTCCCC
>VXBW01005380.1:194557-210434 GCA_013400375.1 Thinocorus orbignyianus
TAGTGGCTTAATTTCCCCAAGAGAGAAACATTTTTAAGATGTGAGTATCATTTTTACTTGTTCAAACTGCTTTGCATTTTGCCAGCCATCTGTGAAACAAGGGAATAGACTTGGCATGTGTCGCAGTTTTAGCTGAAAAATGTAATTTTCCCGTAATTTCCAATACAATTTTTCCCCCTTCGTCATCTGCAGCATAAGCGTTCTTATTAAAATTTAAGAGGTTAGTGACTCATCAGATTAAGCAACTAAAGAACGTTTTTCCCCTTGGTAGTAAATGGGCTTTTTTTCCCTCTCTTGGTATCAGAAGTGCAACACGAGTGCTATCCTAGAGGGAAGAAAAATAAAATGAAAGCCAAAAATGTTGATGCAGAAGTTTGTAAGGGCTGGAATTTCACAGATACTGAGCAGAGTTATTTCAGTGCAGTCGGTGATGCTGATCCCTGATGATAAATATGCTACAGATACGGAATGTATATGTTTGGGTGGTGGTGTATCCAAGTATAGATTTCTGAAAAACAGTTTGTTTGTTTATTTCCCCCCCATGAACTGCTGTGTTTGCAGAGACTGTGTTTCGTTGAAGCCCGAGCAGTAACTCTTCCCCTGTTTCCTGTGAGATGGTGTGGAGGTGGCTTTGGGTGGCCTCGGTTGTGTCACGTTACTTGTACCGATGGTTTGGGGGGAAGTTTCAGACAGGTCTAGGCATTTGCTGGTTTTGTCTCTGCCATGTTATTTTATGCATTTGAATAAGATCCATGTAATTTTTTCCATTGTTTGACAATATCGTCATTTGGAAGACAAAGTTTAAATTAATTCCTAAAAAAATAGGTCACCTGCAATTGTTCCTTTTTAATTATAAATTCATTTTTTTGCGACAACTTTGCTTTGACATGTCTGTTACTAATACTACAAATACCGTGGTCTCTAAGGTCTATTGTTTTTTCAGCCTTGGAAGCTTGAGTTCTGTTCTGTAAATCTGGAACATAATCTTGATAATCTTTCCTGGAAGTACGTCCATTTTAAAGCACACAACACTCTTCTGCAGGTCTGTCACTTCTAGCTTCATTTTAGATTTCAGGAGAGTGAGAACCAAGGTGGTGCCTGGTAAATCTGTGTGGGGATGCAGAAGTTGTGCTTGTTCTTGAAAGCTGGCCGTAACTGAGGCTCGTGACAGTTTGTGTGTACAGGAATGTACGTACAGAAGCAAATTGCCTTTTCAGTTTCAGCAGTGCCTCATGTTCACAGATGCCTCGGAGCCTCATTGCACTGGTTGAGCTTAAATATTTTATAAGCAAGTTCTATTAAAGATTGCCTGCCGTGCCTTTCCAGTGTGTTCCAGTGCTGCCTTAGAGCATGGGGTTGTCCATCCTGCTGCACGGCACAGTGGGGAAATGGAAGGCAAGAGAAGCGTTGCATAGTTGGTAACTTTAAAGATAGATTACGATACACTTAAATAACTGCGTAGCCTTGTACTTCTATCTGTGGGGCTGCTTTCCCCCTTCTCTTCTCCTGCCTTGGTGTTTACTGCTGCTGGTGCTTGTCTCTTGGTTCAGGCTGTGTAGGTTTGGGGCAGGTGAGGTGCCTTTCGGTTCGCTTCACGTTGCTGTGGGTACGTTCCAAGAGCTCCCAGTGTCAGTAGTTGTTCCAGTGGTGATGTGGGGAGTAGGGGAGCAGGAGGGTCCTGTGAAGCAGAACTGCTGGAAGCATTGCCACACTGATTTCCACAACTGTATTTTCTATGCCTTGAGCTTGAGCAGAGAGTTATTTTTAACTCTTTAATTTTAGTATGTTTCTACTTCGTTTGGGTGCTTGGATTGTCTCTGCTGCTTGAGCATGGGTAGGTTGGAGAAAGGGCAGAAGGAGGGAATGCTGGATAACAAACATCTGTGTGTTACAGCATAAAACACCTCTGTGGTGTTGCTCAGACCATGTGGGTATTGAGATTTTATCAGGATAATCTTTTATCTTAAGACTCTTTGTCTCTTTTATTTTTAATGTAACAGACCAAAAGGCTTGGTGGGTTGCTCTGAAATTCTAAAAGACTTTATGGGTTTTATAGTCTCTTGGCAACTTCCTCTGTGCATGGCAGAGCTTTTGCTCACTATCTGTCTAAGTTAAAATGCAAAACAGAGTATCTCTGTGGCTCATTTTAGTGTAAACAATGTCTAATAGATTTCACCTTGTTGACCGAGCTCATGTCTGCTGTGTTGCAAGAACAAATATTCTCTAAGATTATGGTGCTTAGTTCTTTGTTGAATGTTTATTTAGTATTGTTCCTTTGGTATAAAAATGTAACGTGCAAACAGATATGAAGCTTTATTATAGGAAGTCACAATGAAAACATTAACTTTTTCAATTGCCATTTGCAACAAGAGATGAAATAATGTACATCTTGAATAGGGATGTTCTCATTCTGGTTTGGATATTGCATGACTTTTGCAGAAGCAAAAAACCAAAGGGGTGAAACAGGTATAATCTGAAACGAGAATATGAGAACGATAGGAAAATAAGAAACTCTCTTTATCAGATTATGAATGGGAGGTCGAAACTGAAATATCATAATCTGAAATGCTAGATCTAGAGTGGAATTTCTATAGTCAGTATTTTCACGTGTCTGTGTGTTGATACAGGTGGTATGAAAAATGTTATAGTCACTCCATTAATTTTGTAGAAGATCCCGACTGCTTTCAGATTTTTCCAGTGCGAGGACAAAGTCTTAAAAATAAAAATTGTGTGCAACCGTAATTGTGTGTAACTCTAGGTAGTGACACTTAAAGAAAACAGAAAATTAAAAGTTGCTGGTAACCTGATTTCGGAGTTGAGTGTGGGTAGACTTGCTATCCAAGTGTATTGTGTCCAGGAACCTTTCCAGAAATAAATGCACTCTAGTGATGGAACAGAAACAGTGCTGTGAATAATTTCTAACAGTCTTTTCTCAGACTCATTTGTGCTAAAGTGCTTTGTCTCTTTGTTTTCAGAGTTGCAATCGTTTCCAAGTCTTTTGAAGGAAAAACTGATCGCACAGAAGACTGGTATGGAACGCAGTACAAGCAAGAAGCTATATCTGATGAAGTTATTAAGGCATGTAAAAACTTTTACTGTGTTCTAATATCTGCAGGTGAAAGACAGTGGTAAATTCTTTGTCTGTTTTTCCATTTAGCTGAAGGGAGAACTTAAATCTGCTGCTCTACGTAACATGAAAATCGTACAATGAGTCTGTTTAAGATTACAAGAAGTAAATATCTTACATTAGTTTTAAGTTTCAAATATTCACTACATAGGACAGATCCATTTTGATGGTTTTAAACCATGTTAAGCACAGGGAATGTTATACCATTTTTGCTATAGAAGATCCATAATGTGCAGTGTCTACTTAAAAATGTAAGCAGTGACTTTTTAAAACTTAGAAGTCTATATTAAATGTTAATGAACTAATCTGTTCTGAAGCAAGGGATCTTTTTACGCTGCTGTATGTAACTGTGTTTCTGAAATTGATTTTGCAATTTACAAAATGGGCATATTTTGCCAATTAAATGAGCTTCTAAAAATCAAAACTCCAACAAAGGAGGTGGGCAAATCCTTATTGAGACTTGTTAGTTATCTATTATTTTAAGAAGAAAAGCCTGTAAAATACACCTTAGAGCTAAATTGGATGTGCCGAGCATGCATTGAACAGATGCTGTGTAGAGCTCTCCTCTTCTTTAGGTTGTCCATACCTATGCTCTTGATTAGAATTACTTAGTATTATGTCTTAGTGTTTAGTTTCATGCCTTCATTTAGAGCTCACAGTAGCAGAGAAGACGAGACGTGGAACTGCTTTTCAAATTTTTTTTAATTGCCTGTCTTCAGCAAGTGTCTCGGAGCACTTCATCCTGCTGAGAGACTACTCCAACTGGATTTCCCAGATATTTCTCTCTTCCCCTGTTGTCTCAATATTATTTACACATATGCTAGAGGAACACATATTTAAATCTTTTGTTACAGCACGAAATAAACAAGTAGATATCCGTTAATTAAGCAGAAATTCTGCTTAGCCTCATTGTTTCTCCTATTTATCTAGAAATGGCAAAATGCTGACCTGAACGGGAAGTTCAAGCTGCCAATGAAGAATGAGTTCATTCCTACTAACTTTGAGATTTTGCCGTTGGAAAAAGATGCGACACAGTACCCTGCCCTCATCAAGGTAAGCTATCTGTATTTGTTTTATGTGCCAGTTAACCTTTGGGGAAGTTAGCAGTTAATTCCTATGTGTTTTTAAAATACAGATCATGTCATATTCCGAAGTATAATGAAAAAAAAAGTACAAAACTTAATTATATTAGAAAGACAGTAGAAAGTTCGTTCTTGCTCAACTGTGGTTTACGACTATTTGGGCTCCTATGAAAATGAATCTACAAATGACTTGAACTCTCTTTATCCCTTTGAAAGTGTGTTCACTATGGATAGAAATAGTATTAAAGTTGCTTCTTCATCAGAAGGGTGCCTACATGGGATTTTTGACCAATGTTCAGTAAGTCGTGGGTAAGGCAATCCTTTTGTAGCAGTGTATGGAAGAGGCTTCTGATTGCATAGAAAAAGGGAGAGGTGTGTGAACATGTAAATAAACATCACTCTCCCATTTCCTGGGAGCATCGTTTAATGATTTTGGTACTTTTAGCAAATCTCAGTTTTTCTCAGTACCTAAAATGTAGTAAAAATTTCTTCTCGCTCCTAAAGCGTAGTTGTCTTTTCTAACGCTCATCCCTGTGCTAAGTGTGGTTGGAGGATGAACAGGAGAAGCCTTCTGCACTTGCAAGTTGTGCCTCAGCTTGAATGCAGCTTAATTTTCTGTACTTGATGCAATAGCCATTATCTGTTTTCCTGCATGTCTTACTTTCTCCCCAGTGGTACAACTGTGCCACTGTCCTTTTGTGAGCCCTGGCATTTGTCAGCAAAACATTGCAAGAACTAAATCAGCAGAGATTAGTTGTACCAAGAAAGCAATTTTTCTGCTGTTTTTTATGCCTGAGTGATCTTGCTATGGACTAGAGCGGTGTTGTGGCGAGAGAGGGATGGGAACAGGATGGCTCTTTTCTCTGGCAGAATGTCACGGGGTCACCTTTGCTGTAATGGCACATTTACCCCAAAACCCCTTGGGAAGGAGGGCTAGGGGCACGCGGGCGTTGGCCCAAGGAGTGGTGACCGTGGGCTGCGACCGTGAGTCTCCAGCTTTTGGCCCGGGTCTGCGGGACTGCAGACAGGCCCTGCTGCCCATCACCCTGTCCCTGCCGCAAAACGCCTTCTAAACTGTGCAGTGCCAGTTTAACAGGATGAAAAGTTTGTTGTCTGGGAGAGAAACCGTAATTTAACTTTTTAGTACGAGTCAAATACTCTGTAGAGGAAGGTGTGCTGTAAGAGATGGAAAGAATTTTTTTCTGTGGAAAAAGGAGGAGGAAAATACAATGCCAAATCTGAGAAGCAAAGATCATCTGCTGAAAAATATGAGAGAGAGAAATAATTTTACATCTAAAAATTCTCTCATGTATATCAATTTAAAGATGAGGTATTGGGGGTTGATGTTACGTAGAGTTGGAACAGAGAGTATCTGTTCCATTTCACGGCTTTTGTGGGAGAGAAAGCAGTAGGGGAGGTTGTTTAGATTCTTTTCTGTACTAGGAAATTAATCTAAAAAATTGTGGTGACAGGTCTGTAATTAATTAGAAATGGTGAAGAGAATGTATTGCAGCTAAAAGTTAGGTGACTTAACAAAACCTCTTTTCTTGACACAGGACACTGCTATGAGCAAACTATGGTTCAAGCAAGATGACAAATTTTTTTTGCCAAAAGCTTGTCTCAACTTTGAATTTTTCAGGTACGCAATGTTAAATGTATCACATAAGTTGCTCTGCAAAAGCTTCCTGTCTGTTGGGAGTCTGTATTTCTGTGACGAAAGCTTTGTTGCATGTGTTGAGGCTTGAAGATGTTTCTCCTCACTCAGGAGGATGCAGTAAGCTGCAGGCAGCAGGGAGCCTGGTGGAAGTTACCCGGTAGTTGAGTCGCACGCGGTTTGAGGTGCTCCATCTGTAGGAACAGGAAAAGTTTATATAGGAAGATTTTTAAAACAATTTTCCTTCTGTTTTGTTTGCTACACCTGAAATATGCCTGCCAGTAGGAGCTACTACATACTACGGTACCCCTCCTTAAAAATGGGTGTGCATTATTATTAATTAATGACTAAATCACAACTATTTTAAGATAGGGGTTTTTTTCATAACATGCTATTCTGATTACGGTTTTAGATTGAGATTCTATTTTCATTTGCATAATGCAAACCAGTATGCTGATCCCAACAACTGATTATTTTTGTTTGTTTTTAGAAGAAACAGAGTATTATCAATGAATGTGGGATTCTCACCTCAAGGTGCACGATAAAGTGCTGTAATGTTAATTCTGGTCTTGCATTATTTTCATCACGGGAAAATGATCTTTCTTTTTTTCATCTGAGTAAGCATACCAATGATGTTTCTGTTCCTTTCAAGTAATAATTTCTAACTTTTGAAATAAAAAGCCCAGCTGTCTTTAGAGCACAGCTATTTCTGTGCTGCTTTACTGAATATGAAAACAATTTCTCCTTTGGCCCAGCTAAATGGCTCGATGATGTTGCTGGAAAGGCTGTTACGGGGGCTCTTGTAGGTGCACTGTCAAGTTCTTGGTTTGAGTCAGCACTTTAAATTTTTCTTGGCAGAATTTTAGATAGGGTTCAGAGAGTGTCAAATCTTGGTATTGGTGGTGCTGGTTGGGGAAAAGAGGTTGTCTGGGCATTTCCTCTTTCTACTTTTTGAACATTACAACGGTTTCAGCTTCTGTGTATCGTGAAATGGAAGATCAGACTGGTAACTGCCCACCTCCCATTCAGAGAACTACGATTGCAATACTTGGTTGCCTTTATTTGTACATGGCAGCTTTCCTTTGTACAGTGTTTGGCCAAAATCCAAACCAAGATTTTATTGATGGACACCGAGTTTGTTACACATATGTGAGGTTTTTCAAAAATTAATTCAAAATGACCCGTGAGCAATCCAGTCTTTATACCAGTTTCTGAATGATTAAAAGACAAGAATTGATTTTATGTGGGGCATGCTAAGGTATAGGCACACGTACCTGGTTTGGGTTAGAAGGGACCCTTGAAGGCCATCTAGTCCCACCCCTCTGGCATGAACAGGGACACCTTCCACTAGATCCATGGGGACAGTCTTCCGCAGGTGGATTTGTGCTCTCACCTCCATAAACCCTTTTAAAAATCCATGAGTACTTGAGCTTTGCTGCCGAATGGAATGGAATGATTTGCCTCTTTCCTCTGGGAATGGTTACAGGGAGAAAGCTGGCTTTTTTCTTAGGGTTGGGGGTTCTTTCCTTTAAAAATAAGATCATAATTGTATCTGAATGGGTGTGAGGAGATTTTGACAATACTGGGTACATCATCTCCTAAAGAAGTTGTGAGGAGGTTTGTCTGGTTGTGATGGTTAAGAAAGTTTTGTAGTGAATCTCTCTCTCTTTTGAGACCGGTCACGTCACACTGATGGTCACTGGAGGAGATGGTGAAAAGTGTCATGTTTATTCGTCAGAGAATGGAACTCCCCGTAGCTCTTGCGGTGGGGCGAATTGGTGAATAAAGCCATCGTAACAGCATGAGTTTTCACAAAAAAGCTTTAGCTTCAGGTCTAGAATGACGCTGCTGGGAGCAGAGCGTGGGAATTTGTTAGGCTCCCGGCAGCTTTGGTAGGACGGAATAAAGGGAGGCTGTGGCCTGAGCACCACGGGCTGTCGGAGGAGTTCCTGGCCTGGGTGTTAGGGCAGCTCCTGCTGCCTGGGGGGGTTGCGGGGCAGTGGATGAGGGCGGTTTGTCCCTCAAACGCACAAACCTGCTGGGGAACAGTCCAAGCATATGAACCTGGAGAAGTCGCCTTGTTCCCAAATTGGAAGTCCTTCTGGGGCACAAGCCTTGCATTAAAGAAACACTGCAGGAAAAACCTCTGACACCCTGGGACTTGTTATCCAGCCTAAAGGATGCTGATAAGCTTTTCCTTCTGATGAATTATGTCGTAAGAACTCAACAGGTATCCTTTCCTTTTAAAAAAAGGAAGCAAAATCACAATGTAATGTTCTGTTGTTTCAAAAGCTTTCTGAAGGTAGTCACAAACTCTCCAGGTTTCCCAAGATTTAGAGACATGGATGTTAAAAATGCAATGCTAATTATTTTTCCCTGGTTACTTGCTACTTTCCGGTTTAAGAAATATTTCAAGCGACTTCTTCCTCAGTTCCTGGCACGGTGACCCAGCATCAACACCTCAGTGTTGACTTCTGCTGTGTCCATCTGTGCTTGAAGTGGAAAGCACTAGACTGAGAGTTTTCAAATACACTGTCAGTGATTGAGTTGTTCTGCTTCCTCAAGTCTAGTCAAAAAAAGGTAAACTTGAAATAAGCGTTTATTTACAGAGTTGTCAGTAATAGAAGGCAGCTCTCAGAACAGCCTTGTTTTCTGTTATTTTTTCACTTGAGGATTAACAATTTTGTAGTCTTCGTTACCTTTAAAGCTCCCTGTTGGCCTTTGCCAGCTAAATGGGTATATAGGAGTTACAACTGTTACGAGAGTAATCACTCAGACTGATTAAGTCTCTATTCTAGTATCAAAATGGAAAAGAATATAATGAGTGTGGAGGCAGGTTTAGGATAATGTAGGATTGACCTACATCTTGCTTTGAATTCAGTCTTAATTAAAAAAATCAATAATAATTGGATTTGCATCATTGGGCGTATTGAAATTGCTCAGTTTTGGAAAATTCCCATGGTAGGGAGAAATGCCAAAAGCAGTCTTTTTTTAACTGACCTGTTCGCTTAAGTGCAGCAAAGGAATTATAATGTGTCTTGATTTATGAGCACAAATATGAGAATATCTCTGGAATCTTCACAGTATTTGAGTATTGCTCAAACCATAAGGAGCTAAGTAACTGTTTTCAGGTATGTTCATATTTGGCTTTGAAATAGGAATCCTTCATAATGGGATCCATCAGCACACTCTCAGTAAATGCTGTTTCCTTCAAGCCAAAATTAAAAGGCCCGGAGAAACTGAGAAATAATTTTAAACTGCATGTTTTACTGTCACCATTTTCTTCCAGCCCATTTGCATACGTGGATCCCTTGCACTGTAACATGGCCTATTTGTACCTTGAACTGCTCAAAGACTCCCTCAACGAGTATGCATATGCAGCAGAGCTAGCTGGCTTGAACTATGATCTCCAAAATACCATCTATGGGATGTATGTAAGTACCCAAATCAAGGAAGAGCTTAGAACCTTAAAACTGCTTCCACTCATCAACATTTTTACATTGATTTGATGGAAGGACTATTTTTTTAAAAATGGGTCTAAGGCGGTTATTCCTTTTTGATCTTGATTATTAACCATCCTTTCTTTAATTTGAATTTTCAGTTGGATTTTGTCGCCTTCAACAATCTTTCCATTCATCTACGCAAATTTTCTCCTTTATTTTTCTATCATTCATGAAATTAACTAGTCGTGAGACTTGTTCCTCCATCTTAAAAAAAGAAAAAAGCAACCCTAATCCAAGCTTACACGTGTATTCCAGTTTGTCAGATACCTACTAAAAGCTTTCTGACCGACGGGGCAGAAGGCCCCCTTGTCCGGCTACTAAGTGAGTGGTGCCACCTCAGCTGTCCTGTTCAGGGACCACTGGTCACGAGGCTGCATATACATACTCTTCAGTCATGTTTCTTCATCCATTACTTTGTCACTGCTTGAGGTATCAAAGCATTTCTTTTGTTTTTCTTTTTGTTAGTCGCTACATTTATGCTGATCCTCTCCATTGCAACATGACATACCTGTTTATCAGGTTATTGAAGGATGATTTAAAAGAGTATACATATGCAGCACGCCTCTCAGGTTTGGTCTATGGCATTGCATCAGGAATGAATGCAATATTTGTAAGTAATGACACCGCGCAGCAAGAGACGGAGCAGCTTGGCAGTTGTTGAGCTTGGAGAAAGCATTTGACTTCTGCGTTTCTAAATGGGATGGTTAACGTGGTTTTCCTTGCAAATGTCTCATGCATTAAAGGCAAAGCAAAACTGTGTTTTAATCAGTGCTGAGTGACCTGTTGGAGGTTGTGGTGCCTAGTGAGCACGTGTGCCCTGCAGTTCCTGCCCTGGTTCACACCTCTACTTGCTTGCATGGTGATCTTGAAAGAACTGATGCTGGTTTCTGTATAAAAAGATTAACTTTTCTGTTGAATGAATCTCAGCTTTATGCATTTTGTTGTAATTCTCTAATTCTACTGAAGTGAGCTGCAGAAATGGATTGTGCATGTGTTCTTTAGAATGCAATGCTGGGTACTTATTGCTATTCATCAAGTGTTTGTTTTTATTACATATTTTATAATCTGTTTCAAATTACCATCAACACTTGTTAATGAGTTGTTAATACTGATGATATGACACATGATTATTTCTTACTCAGTTTCTCCTATGAGATTTACAATAGGAGGTTTTAATAGTCTTTCTTGAAATTCTTTTAAAAGTCTTTTTTTTAACTATAATTTTATACCAAATGTGTTTTGAAATTTCCTGTAGAAGTATTATTTTCCGAAGCATCTTAGTTAGAGAATATGCTGTATGCTGTCTTTACATTTTCTGTATGAGAATGGGTGCTGCATTTTTATTTTATTTTATTTTATTTTTTCTTCAATGCAAATCTCATTTCCTGGTAGCATTCAATTAACTCACTGGGAACATGGTTATCTCTTCTCAGTTTCAAAGGCTGGTGACGTTTCCACAGTCAAGTTAATTCCTTTAAAAAAAAAAAAAAAATAGAAGGGAGTGTGTGCATGTAATTTTCTTCATTTTTAGTCACACTTTAGAAGAATTGAGTTATTCTGAGTATTAGCTGTTCTTGTTCTAGGGTCTCTGTATTCTACTGTAAAGACTCCGTTTTCACATTTACTCCATTTTGTATCTGGGAGCTTCTTAATCTTTTCTGTATCACGAGAAGTTTTATAGTCAGTGGGTGTAACTGGGCAGTGGTGGCATTTCAAACGAGTGCAGGTGCTACGCAGCAAACAATCGCCCAGTGACTGCTGGACAGTTTGGGTTCTTCTGCTAATTTAGGATATCAACCTTAGTCATAAATCCATCTATGATAGCTTTTTTTTTCAAGTTCATGATTCAGGTATATTTCAGCAACTATAGAAGAAAAAAAAAAATCTTCCAACTGGGAAGTAGGAATTCACACGTGTGTTGGTTTGTGTCTTCAAATTTAGTTTTACCCTTAATTAAACTCCACGAATCCAATGAAGTTCCTGTTTGGAGATACCAAATTTTGAAGTTTTTCCCCCCAGCAAGCCTTCTATTGCCTTTTTTCACTAGTCAAACTTCCTGTGGCTTGATGCAACCACATAATAATTTGTAAGTTTCCGTGTGTTGTTTTTTTATAAAAACGACCAAGATATTTCATTTATACTTTCAAAAAATGTCCATGATCAGGTCAGTATCTCTGGGGACTGCAGCCAGCCCCCCGTGGTGTCCCAGCCCTGCGCCATCCCCGGTGAACCCGGTGCTGGCAGCGCCCTTCTCCGGTAGCACCACTTTGCTCCACTCACGAAAACTATTCTTTTGAGCAACAAGATAAACATGAAACCAGGTTAAAGGTAAATTGGAGAGAATACTTAAGAAGGCTGTGAATCTAGATTTCATTACGAAAATGAGAAACCCAGAGCAAAAGCATTTCAGTACTCGCCTCCAAACCTATGGTTTACTGGCTGGACTCAATACTTGCAGTCGTTAAAAATCTGTATTCTGAGTACAGTTTGCTTCCATCAACATGGTATTCCATTAATTCCCTGCATTCGTAGCTCCTGGGCAAATATACAATATTGTATTCATCAGTTATCTTTCCATGGGGAAAGGGATTTTATTTCAGAATGAGTTAATGTTGAATGATGTTGAATTTAGATGTTGAGAAAGGGTATTGTTCATGGAGTTATACAAGACTTGATAATTGTTTCATTCTTTTATCTTCCACGTATAAAGCGAATTGTGCACTTTTTCCATAGCTTTCTGTAAAAGGTTATAATGACAAGCAACATATCTTGCTCAAGAAGATCATTGAGAAAATGGCTACTTTTGAGATTGATGAAAAGCGATTTGAAATTATCAAGGAAGCGGTAAGCTATTTGAGAAATTTACACTTTGGAGTAGTTTAAAATTGAATGCATTGACTTGAAATGAAATCTGAGAGGCAGTTATCCATGGAAATAGGGAGTGAAATTCTGCCTCACTGGGACTGCAGAAGTTTTTTTTCTTTTGTCTTTTTTTGTGGCCGTGAGTCAAAGTAAAAAAACCCAGCCCGCAGGTCTGTGAATGATCTGCTTTGGATGATTTTCTTTTCATTTAAGATATTTCCCTGATTGTCACTACAGTTTGCTTGAACTTTGTATTGTGCCTCTTTTGTCATTTTATAGACTTCTGTTACACAGGCCATTTGTATATGTCAATTAAGGCCAAAACACAGAAAAGCCCGGTCAAATGGGCAAGTGGTGGTTTTTCCCCTCGTGCCCATGCCCGACAGGTACAGGAGGCACCAGCCTCCGCTGCTGTTTGGGCCAGGGAGGACTCAGTGAACACACAGCAGGACTTCTCAGCAGCTTCCTGCTCCCTGTTTCTCTTGTGTGCCCTGAAATGAGTTACTTTTCTCCGGGACTGGAAAAGATCCCAGCTTGCCAAATTGTTTGTTCGCACTTTCCATTTTTCTGGTAGAGGAAAAAGGTTTGCTTGATTCGTGAAGGTGCAGCTGGACTGGAAGGAGCTTCTTTGGGGAAGCTCACTGATTCTTCTTTCGTGCCTCCTTTATCCAGGCAAAGAGTGAAAGCAATTTCCCAGTTCCTCCTGCACTTTTCAAACCAAGTCAGCCCATGGAAGGAACTGGGAGCAAAATACATTTTTGATTAGCTGTATTCCCCTACTACTGAACAGTTATCATAGAACGTGTATTTCCTGGGTAGAACAACTTTATCTAAATACTTGTTTAGGTCCAGCTGCAATAATTTAATTTCCAGCCATTGATTTTGTGGAGAAGTGTGATTACATGCTTGTTTCAACCATCTTGATGGTTGCTGCTTGATCCACAGGCTCAGAAACCCACACTATTGCTAGGGTAATTTAACTCGTCTTCTTTTAACAGGTCTAACAAGCCAGAGTGTGTTCTTGACATTTGAAATGTATGGTTTTGATGGTACAGAGAGTACAAGATTACTATTTTATGTTTAGAAATAGAGCTCTGTGCTTTGAACGTAATTATTTTGTTTTAGTACATGAGATCACTCAACAACTTCAGGGCGGAACAGCCTCACCAGCACGCGATGTATTATCTCCGACTCCTGATGACAGAAGTTGCTTGGACTAAAGATGAATTAAAAGAAGCTCTAGATGGTAATGTTCTGCCAGCTTTAAATTTTATTATTTTTGTCTTTCCTTACGGAAAATGTCTTGTTGATAAACCAAAGAAGGTACCCGTTTTGAACTCTGCCCATTACTCAGGTGAAGTCCCTGCAGTGCCAGACCTGGGCTGCCACTGGTGGGTGTCAGTGCCTCTGCACGTGTCCTCCAGTTTCTAGAGAGTCTGGTGGTTCAGGCAAAAGGCCACAGACGCCAAAAGCTGCAGGTGAAAGCTCAGGCAGAGCTGGAGCAGCTTTGTGGGTGGGAGCCTGGGAAGGGTGAATCCAGCACTCGGCCAGTGCTGCTGGAACGATGTGGCCGTGGCTGCTGTTGTGCAGACGCGTTGGAGCATCGTACCTCCCGATGGGTGTGCTGTTCTGTCCATCCCTGTGTCAGGGGATCCCCACTGCTGTTGCTGTAGATAGTAAAGAATTGTAGATTATAAAGAAAAAATGCGTAATTCCTGTGGGTAATAACAGTAATAACGAGTAAAGACCATTGTGGTTTTAACGAAGAGCAGGCAGCCCACTATACTGACGTGTAAATTCCACCCCACCTTCTACGCTCATGCACTCAATGTGACCATAATCTTTTGCATTATTAATCAGCAAAGATTAAGATTAAGATTATGCAACAGTTTAATTATTAACAGGTAAAAATTAAGATTAGGATTATGCAATGGTAAAGCATTGATTTGGAATCAGGGGAAAATGTGGATATGAATTTTTTACTGATGGTCAGTAATTACGAATGGAGATGAATTACTTCAGGATGAACATCCCATCCGTTCACCCATCCTTCCTCCCTCTCCTGTTCCATTGATTCTGTATGTTAAACTGTAATTTGCATTCTATATGGAAACTGCTTTGCCAAGACAGGCAGGCACAGAACCTGTGTGTATGTGCCAATGCACACAACTGCACGAATGTTTTTCAAGCTACTGGAGTGTGTGTATGTGTACACAGGCACAGCCGCAAAAGTATTTCTCCTGTGTGCTGTTTGTTACAGAGATGCTGTCAAAACACCACATTTGAGCTGAGGTTCTTTTTTCGGTCCAGGCAGTAAATGCAGAGTGTGTTTCTCAAGCTTTGGAAGCCACGTGCCGCGTGCGGATAGCTGCGGCTTTGTCCTGGGACACCCCTGAACCAGAGCAACTGTTTTCTCTGGAGAAAATGCTTGTTCGTGATTGGAAAGGCAGACTTTTTTCTTCTTTTCTGTTTAGAATCTGGGTCAGACAGCACGTGGTTTCTAAGCGAGGCAAATTACATGATGGGTGCTGCTATTTAGACCCAGAAACTTTCCAGGGTTGCATTTTTATAGAGAGATTCACTTCTTCATGACAATGAGGCTGTGATTCTCCATGAAATGCACCGTATCTAACGAGTTAGGTGCTAATTCATGTAAAAGTGTGTGCAATTGATTAAACTGTCTAAATATCTATTCTAGATGTCACTCTTCCCCGCCTCAAGGCCTTTATAGCTCAGCTGTTGTCACGGTTACACATTGAAGCTCTTCTCCATGGCAATATAACAAAACAGGTTGGTGTGATACTTTCTTTAATATTTTTTATTTAAAAGCATCATAAAAATGGAAGACTAGTTTAATCTGAGATTTTAAAGCAGTTTTGTCAAATGTGGCTTCATAATTTGACTTTGTACTTTGTTATGGGACACCGCAGTGTCACTTCTTCCACTTCAGATTGATGAGGCGCAGTGCTGCCCTTGGGTTGCTTTTGGAAACTTAGTGAAAAAACAACTTAAGATCTAAACATTTTAAGGTCTGTGTTGTGTGTCGTTAGTGTGACGTGATGTGATGTGATTGAGCTGCATAAGGAACAATGTGCTGCAGATCCTGCTTTTCCGTTTAGAAGTTTCAGGCTAATTACCAAAAATTTAGGAATCCAGGATCTTTCAAATGAAGTACCTTGCGCAGAGCGAAACGGGAATGGTGGGCCAGGAAACGTTTGTTCTGTCTTCCATTAAAATAGCGATGGTTTGTCTTTGCACAGGAAATATAACCATATCTTTGAATATGTGTACCAATACCAGCTGTAGAATCTTGTACATTTTCCATCCTTTTTTATAGGGCTGGTGTAGCAGGATTTCTGTGTTATACCAGCTCGGTGATACTGTACGTGCAGGAGACACCGTAAACACTGCTCACCATGCTGAGTGTGTGGAGAAGAAAGTTAATGAGTAAGGAGGGGAAAAGTGGAAAGATGAAGGAGCCAATAGCACTGGATGAGCAAAGTTTACTTTTTTTAAGCATCTCTCTCAGATTTTTTTTTTTAATAGAGTATTTTTCACATGGAAAAATGTAAAAAATAGTCTCAATTTTCTGCTTCTTTATTTATTACTGGATAAAGTCATAGAATTTCTTACACATTATATATATATA
>VXBW01005380.1:212193-253738 GCA_013400375.1 Thinocorus orbignyianus
ATCAATAATTGGAAGGCCTCACCCCTGCAGTTAGGTACAGACGAGCTAATAATCGTTAAAAATCCTCTTATGTTTTCTCTTCCAGGCTGCGTTAGGAATTATGCAGATGGTTGAGGACACCCTCATTGAGCACGCTCATACGAAGCCACTCCTTCCCAGTCAGCTGGTGAGGTACAGAGAAGTGCAACTTCCTGACAGTAAGTTAAATTATTTACTTGCAGTTTTTTAATGGACGTTAAATTGAGATTCTTTTTGCTAATAGCATTTTAAAAAGAATATTACTCTGTTGCTTGGAGTTTGTTTCAAAATCAGACTTGAAATTGTTTTAAACTTCAAAAATGTCATTAGGGTGTGCTTTTTTGTTAATGAAATCATACACCAATATAATCATATTCCTGTTATAAGTGAAAATTAATTTCATTTATAATCTGTGTGTGTAAATCAGGAACGGGATGATCCTGAAGGTCACTTTCAACCCAGACCACTCTGTAATTCAGTCCTGATTCACGTGGTGTGATTGATGGAGATAAGAGCCCTGTCCCACTCTCTGCTCTACACACGTACTGTACATATTTGTAAAGTACCACTCTCTGAGCACTTTTGAGTATGAAGTGACCGTTCAGTGGAGGGTTGTCCTGGACATCTCTTGCTTTTTTGAGAAAACTGAAAGCTCTTACACAAGTAACTTTGTTTTTTTTTTTTTTTTTTCCTAATATAAACCCATTTGATCTCCTAGTGTTGTATGTGATTTTACTTCCACTGTGGAAAAAAATTCTTACCTACAGGAAAGGCTGTTCCAGGAGTTGCTGGGAGTTCCATGGGAGTGATGACGTATGTAGCTGTACGGCCAAGGCCAGTTGCCCAAAGCTGATCATCAGCCTGGGGGAACAACCAGATCTCAAAGCAGCTGTTGGTATTAGAGGGTTCATAAACGTTTCTGATAAATTGTCTTTAGAAACTGTTTACCCAGAAGAGGCAATGCAGAATTCCATTCCAATTCCAAAAGCACTTGTTTAAGGAAAAGCAGCCAGTTTCAATTTACTTGCTGATAGGCTCAAGCTCTGACATTTCAATGTGTAGAAATAATCTTTTCTTTACTTGTTTCACCAGAAGTATGCTGCGGGCGGGAACTCTGCTTTTATGGTCCTAAACTGCTTGTTATAATCCCATCCCACGGGAGATAGACCATTATCTTTGTACTGTAGGCTGTAAGAATATACGTTTTAAGGAACTTCAATGTTTTGTCTTCTAGGAGGTTGGTTTGTATATCAACAGAGAAATGAAGTCCATAACAATTGTGGCATTGAAATATATTACCAGACAGACATGCAGAGCACTTCTGAGAATATGTTTTTGGAGCTCTTTTGTCAGATCATCTCTGAACCGTGCTTCAACACTCTGCGCACCAAGGAGCAGTTGGGTGAGTTCTGCGGCGCGATGCTGTGCCCCTGCGCACACACCCACGGGAGGTCGCGCTCACGCAAGGCAGGACGAGTTGTCCTTTCCCTGTTTGGGAGTGATATTTGAAGGGCACTTGGTGAATGTAAATCACTTTAACTCCTGGTGACTCAAAGGAATGGCACCATGTGCAGACTCTAAATTGAGAAGAAGCAAGCATAATTTCTTGAGGTAAGTCTGAAATCTCTGAAATCAACCCTGGCTGGCTTAAAAAAAGGTCACTGACTGTACAGAAAAAATAATATCTAGAATTTTTACCAAAAGGAGATCAGATCAGTTTCTGAAATTTTAGATGGTCTTGAAGAATCAGTAGTAGTTTGGTTCTTCTTGCTTGTGATACTGCTGCCCGTGATGATTCATAAGCCCTACCTTAGTAATACTGTTGTATGGGTAACTGTAGGCTGCTGCGTCGGTGAAGACCTAAGCACATTCCAGGCTTTTTAAGAGTACAGCTATTCACCAATAAGTGCAGGTAATTGTTACCTGACTCAGTAAGGCTGGAAGTGGTAAGATTATTCCCAACAGGGGAGCAAGGCTTTGCATGGCTGACACTGATGGGAGGGAGTATGTTTTTCCCAAAGGCGGGAGGCAGGCGAGTGTCTCGGGGTGATGACTGCAAACTACCAGGGGTATTGGGCAAGATTAGACTTTTTGTAAGCAAATGGCAGGATCAACCAGAACCATTTTCACTGTAGGGATTTTAACTATCTGAGTATCTGCTGAAAATGGAGTAGGACCCGGATTATTCAGCAGATTTTTGGAATGTGCTGGTGGCAGGTTTTGCACAGAAGTTGGAGGTAACGGCTAAAGAGGAGGGGAAAACTAGGTGTGTCCAGTGCTGTGTAACCACCAAATGAGACAGCCTGCAGGACTTACGAGGGAAAACAGTAGAAATACTGGCAAAATTCAATGCACTTCATGGAGTTGTTTGTAAGATCTCTGAGAAAGACAAAGGAAAAAGAATTTAGGAGTTAGCAGTTGGCTAACTGGTAGAGGTAGTATCAAGAACTTACTCAAATGCATTAGCAGTACAAGAAAGAGGAAGAGAAAAGATGTCAGTGGTGGGGAAAAAAAAAACTTGAAATGTTTTAGGGTGACTTTTTTAGTTTCCAATTAAAATGTTAACTGTGACCAAATGATTTCCAAAATAAATACTGGTGATCAAAGTCCGAGGCTTACCTTTGAACAGAAAAAGAACAGACTAAAGGTTGTTCAGGTACATTACAAGTTTTTAAAGAGTTTAGACGTGATGTACTCTACATTACATTTGAAAAAAACCAAATTATGAAATAGTGGACGTAGAAGTCTCATGACTAAGAATTTGTGGATGATAGATGAGATACTGGAAAAATAAACATGGGTAAATACTGTGTTTCCTTAAAAATGAAAGAAGAGCAGGGAAATTACCAATCAGTCAGATTAATTCTAATTCCTGGAAAACACGCAATAATTTATCAAAGCCTTTCTAAATTCATAGCAGGTAACAGGGAGACTGTTCTGGGCGAACTCAGGTCAAATTAACCTGACTTCTCTTTTTGCAAGCAGAGTTGGGCTGTATGGATGGAGGTAGTGGTGTCGTGTGCCTCTTGATAACATGAAAGGCGTGTAGTGTTCTCAGGAGCTAGAGAGCACACCTGGCTGGGAGCACCACACATTTGCGTGCAAGACTTTGGAAAGCCATGACTTGGGGAATCGATAAAAATAGTCCCTTTGAAAAACAGTGTTCTACAGAGCTTTGTTGTGACCCGATGCTATTCAATATTTTCATCAAAACTGGGAAGATAGAAAGGTGAATGTACTTAACTGAATCTTCAGGTAGCACTGAGCTGGCAGAGGCTGCGAGCACGTGGGAGGGCAGAAGTAGAAATCAAAATCAGTTTGACATTTTGGAAACGTGACGTGAGTGAAGGCAAGATGCCGTTTGGTAGGAGCAGTTTGAGGAGGAGTGATGGGTGGCATAAGCAGGAGCTGGGAGGCGGTGAGCAGCCTGCGGGTGGGAGCGGGGCAGAGAAGGTGCATTTGTGCCGCTGGGCAGGCGCAGGGCGGGTGAGCAGCGGCTCCCGGGGCACACGCAGTGAGACCCCGGCATTGCTCCAGATACTGAATCTGGCTTTGACAGCAGCATCGAGGAACAATCAGAGGGCTACAAAACAACATTTAAGAGACTGAAATGTGGCACAGTTGTCATTAAAAGAGGGGAAGAAGATGGAAAAAAAAAAGGCTTGGCTGTTCAGATAAGCAAAAGTTGCCACAAAAAGGAAGGGGATGATGTTTCCTCTGTATCTAATTGATAAGATGAGAAATAGTCATCTTACATGGCAGCGAAGAGAATTCAGATTAGATATTATGGGAAAAAATAGTAATAATTTCCTAATATTGAGTCTAATGAAGAACTAGAGTACAGCCTCATTTCTGGTTACCTTCTCCTGATGACAGAATTCCTTTTGATCTGTCTCGGTCTGCCTCGTCTCCTCTGTACCCCTTCCCTGAATTGCTCTTTACCTCAGGGAATGAAAGATGTTTTTAAAAAAAATACAGTGACATATTTTTAAAACTTGCATTATTTAATTTACAATACAGAATTAAGCTTAGCACAAAACTACATTCCTGTCGAACATACCATTTGGCAAACACGCCAAACTAGGAATTTCTTTTAATTAGTGGCTGTTCTTGTTTTGCCCAGGTTACATTGTGTTCAGTGGCCCACGTCGAGCAAACGGCATTCAAGGACTGCGATTTATTATCCAATCCGAAAAGCCACCCCACTATTTAGAAAGCAGAGTTGAAGCGTTCTTAAAAACTATGGAGAAATGCATAGAAGACATGACAGAAGAGGCCTTCCAGAAGCACATACAAGCTTTAGCAATTCGTCGTCTAGACAAACCAAAGAAGCTGTCTGCAGAATGCGCCAAGTACTGGGGAGAAATCATTTCCCAGCAGTATAACTTTGACAGAGGTAAGACAAATTATGCTTCTGACCAAACCGAACGCTGTAGTTTGGCTACGCTTTTGACTGGTGAATGTCATATTCATTTGGGGACAAGTTAAACTATGACATGGCCCTTGACTGATACAGTACATTTTTTGTGACCTGTATCCTGTAAGTTGTATTTCTTCCTCTTGCCCTGAGAAAATACCTCGTTTCTGGAGCCTGTGCTCTCGCTGCGATAAAATAAACGTGTTCCTGATGTTCACGTGTGATGGGGACAGCAAACCCCCCATGGACCTTAAGGCTCAGTGAGACGTGGAGCAGGTCCAGGGCTGGAAGTGGTTTGAATGCAAGTTCCCCTCTCCCATAAGCTCAGATTTCTTCCTGTGATGTTCAGGCACCTGTATTGCACGTGTGCCTGACGCTTGGCTGAGGTGCACTCCCACACTTGGACATTCCCCTGGTGCACACCTCCACGCACACCCTGTTCTCTCCCCACTGCGCACCCTTCTGAGGGAGCGATGGCAGAGGCGCCAGCAGGTACCTTCACTAATGTCTGACCTGGCTCAGCTTGGAGTAGGCTTGAGGAAAGAGCAGTTGTTTTGTTTTTTCATCCATGATAGTTTAGAGATTGTAAGCTTGTAGAAGACTGAGATGCAACTTCTGTTGTTATTACTGGCATTTACTCGTATTGAGATCCTGCATAGTATTTCAGTTGTATTTTTCCCTTTTTCACTGTTGTTTGAAGACTTTTTGAATCCAAAATACCGAGGTATATTAGTAATATAGTTTCTAACATTAAAAAAAATAATTCAGTTTTAGGCACTGATCAGCTTTTCCTCATATTTTCACGTCTCAAATTTATTCGCAACTATAATTTTCTGTCTTCTGTGCACAATGTGCCTCGTTCTGTATCCTGTGACCTTTCTTCTGTGCTTTCAGTGCACAGTGTCGACCTTCCACAGGAGAAAATACAGGCTTGTTGGTCGACAATGACTAGCAGAACTGTTCTAATACTGAAGAACTTTAAACTGTTGCTAGCTTGGTCTCTAGAGAATGAGGGCTACTGGTGAGGTTCCATCTCTGAGTGCAAGGAGTGACGTGGAAACTTATCCCCTCAAGTTCTTCTTTTGTGTCTGATGGAAGAGTTTCATTTTTCTCTGCCATGTGTGTTTCCGTTTATACCGTATCTGGATCTGTCTCTCTGGAATTTCTTACAGCTGGCTGTAGCCATATCATGCCTAAATCCAACTCAACTTACTTTTTCTCTTGAACTTTTATATCCTCTACCCACTAGTAATTATATTTCGGTAACGATGCTAGTAGGACTAGAATTGTCATGGTTAAATTTTTATGGTTTTATTATTACTACTTTTACTGTTTTACTTAATTTAAAAGTGTTCTCCAAAATGTAATCTAGTTTTCCAAACTGTTGATTTTTCTTTTTTTTATTTCCTCCATGTAAAACTTTATTAATTACTTCCAGCCTCCCTCCCAGACTTGCTAGCTGCACACTTGTTCTCTTGCACGCGTTTCTTTCCTGATCTTCCCGCCAACCCTCAAAAAAGCAAGCAAGACTACAGCACAAAGCGTTCCCGCTTAGGCGGCAATGATACCATTACGTGATTAGCTGGTTACAGTCTGATTGGTATGAGGTGATGCAGCTACTGACACACATTGTCCCCAGATACCTGAAATGTAGTTATTCCTCAGTGGGTGCCGTTCCATCCATTACTTAGAAGTACTTTCTACCCAAGTACATCCTACCGTCCTGTGTCCAGCTGGGAATAAAAGCCACCTTTAATCAGTCTGCATTAGAAATATGTAACGTTGACTTGAGATAACATACAGAAGTAGGCATATCTTTTTTAGCTACTGAATAACATACAGTGCAATCAGTATTGTTCAAATACACTTTTTTTTTAGGAAGTTCAACCAAATGTACTTACTGAAGTATAATTTTCTACTAGGCTTCCAGTGACACATTCGGTGATGTGAGTATTAGCTTGGAAGTTAACCGTGAAAAGCAGTCAATTACAGTGTCTGAGTGTCAGAGAAAAATGCTTTGAATAAGTAGTGTGCTAATAACCAGCCCTGATCTGCAGACTTGTTCTAATTTTTCCTCTTGTTGTGCAGATAACATTGAAGTGGCTTATCTAAAGACCCTGACCAAGGATGATATCATACAGTTCTACAAGGTAAGTTACTCATGTAGTTAAAATCTTACTGGGGAGAGACGTAGGTACCACTGGATGTTATCTGTGTGTACTGGGAGATCCTATACTGATGCCTTTTTAGGTAGATTATGTGTTTGATGCAGATACCAGAATAATAATTTTGTTTCCTGAATCCTACCTAGCTTAATGGTAACTAATGGACTGTAAAAATTGTGGAAGATTGAGTTTTGTGGTGTCTTTTTTTTTTTCTTTTTGTCTTCTTGCTGGCTCTTATTCTTCCCCTCTCTCATTTATCATTTCTTTCTGAATAAAAAATGTGCTACTCTGACCAAGCTTGGCCAAAATTGCAAATTTGTTCTTCTACTTTTTTCATTTCTTCAACCAGTAAATGATTCAACTAATTTTGTGTGCCAGAATTGTGAATGAAACAGACATTTTTAAAGCTTTGTTCACTGTAAATGAGTGCTTTATTTTTTCTTCCTCTCATAGTTAGGCAGAACAAAGGAACAGCATCATGATGCAGTGATTGTACATTGCAACTCAGTGTGAAGTTGCAAGGTGGATATCTAAAATAAGCAATTGAAATACAAGGGGCTGTCATCCCACCCCTGTGTCCTGTCTCATCATTGTCTGTCCCAAAAAACCGTAAAAATTTGGCCTCGTTCTTTTTGTTTTGTAACAAATTTCACAGCATTGATAAGTCACTGTATCACAAAGTGTAGGTGCTGTTTTATTCCTTACGGAGCAGCTGATAGCTCAGGGAATGCTTTGAAAGATATCGTAGGCATTTGTCTTTGTAACTTACTGCGTGGAGAAATGTTTGCTCACGAAGCAGCGTGGATATGAATGTATCTGTGTACTGTTTTTTTCCTTTTTTATACTCTCATACTTTTCATTATCCAAGGTCATGTTCACAGCAGCATCTATTTTTGTGAGATTTAGTCTTAATGCTTAAAACTGGTCATTATTTACGATGCACAGTGAAGACTAACAAACATCTTTGCTTTCTGTTGAGTAGTATGATAGCACGGGTGAAGAGATGCAGCAAATATAGACTTAGTACTTGGAATTTCAGTAGCTGATGTTTAATAAACATCTTGATAACTTGATCAAGTATCCACATTCTGATCGATGCAATTTTGCTTTCACTGAAGCGGCGCTATTCCAGAGCAGCAGTCCTGGGCCAGGCTGCTGAGCTGGTCCCGCTGAGTTTGATAATTGCGTTCAGGGTGATGTGCTTCCAGTGGCTGCCAGGGATTCTGCAGAAATTTTGGGTTGCATTCCTGATGCTGTGGTAGTTAATGGCTGAATTCCTGGTACTTCCAGTTAGTTTCTGAGTCCCAGCGTGTGAATTTCTTAACTTCATTGTAAAATAATTCAAAGTACTGTGTGGATGACTTCTACTAATATTTGAAAATTCAAATATTCCCAAAATTTCTCCCTCATTTTGCACCTTAAGGTAAAATTTAAATGCTCTCATTACTCCCTGTTTTATAAGTACAGTGTCTGAAGGACCTGATGTTTGTTTCTGTAGGTGCTGTTGGCAGTAGATGCTCCCAGGAGACACAAGGTATCAGTGCATGTCCTTGCAAGGGAAATGGATTCCTGTAAGTATTCTGCTGAATATTTTATTTAATCAGTTCCTGTTGAAGCAAGTCACAGCTAAAGAAAGGCATGTTATATGATACAAATACACTGTAAGAAAAACTCAGCTCTGGAGATTATATACCTTTCAGAGGAAACAGTATTTCTTCTTAAAGCTTTTCTTCACGTGAGTGCTTCAGATTCTTTGATGTTTGTGGCCAAGTTCTTCAGCCATTCTGAAGTACTTTGATTAAAACAATGTGTCTTAAAATAGCACTTCTTTTTTTCAACAGGATATTTTAAAATGCACGTAAAACTCTGTAATAGCCTGATGGTGGAAAAACAAAATTAGGATTTGCAGTTATCAATAGAACGTAGGTTTGTTTTTTTTCTGACAAGCAATGAACTCCACAATTGTATTCAAGCACTCTCAGAGGAAAGGGGGAGAAAAAACCACAAAAGAAACCAAAACCAATGCCAAAACAAATAAAACCCTCTGTGAATATCAGACCTTATATTTAAACTCGAGAAAGTCAAAGTTTATTCAGGTTGTATTTTCAGAGAATCTAGATCAGGTGTGCATTTTCAACTTGTTCCATTTTGGATTCAAGGAGGAAAAGGCTAAACGTGTCTCTGGTTAATATAAATAAACTGAGAGGAAGAACTTCTATGTTGTTTTGTGCGGATTTTCCACCAGTTTATACTGGACTTAAATTCCGAGGTGTAACTGGTTGCAAAATCAAGGATGTTAAAGGTTTGTCTGTAGAACAGAAAGGAGCTGGTAGCTGTGTGCCTGCTGTAAAACTCCTTCTGGTGTCATTCATCAGTAGTCTAGCAATTTCTACATTCTTTTTATGTGCAAGTGAAATGAACAAAGCCCACGGCCTCAGCACATGTTCTCAAGGCAAATCCTGGGTTGAGCTCTTTATATTTCTAAAGACAGCCATGGAGTATAAAATGTTCAGAAAATCTTGTTTGGAGATACTTTAAAATTACTAACCTGTGCTTAAATAGGTACCTGTCTTGTAAAACAGTTTATTATGTAAAAGGTATTGATTAAATTATGGTTCTGAATTAATTTTGATGATGTTAAATAGGCCCTGTTGTTGGAGAATTTCCATGCCAAAACGATGTGAACCTGGCACCAGCACCACCACTGCCACAGGTAAAGAAACGCCACACAAAAAAATCCCAGGCTGTTTTCTCAATATGGAAGTTTAGTGTCATTGAATATAAGTTTGTAAGGAGGAACAAACTTCTTGAAATTCCTGCTGTTGTGGGACTGATGCTTCGGCTCTTTTCCACATGTGTTGTCATCCTCAATAACAACAGGTATTTTTCTTGGGTTTTTTTTTTAATTTCTTTTTAATAGTCTCCTGTTCCCTTTGTTCCTTCTATTCCATTGGCACAAAATCTGATAGTCGGAGTTAACTGAGTAGCTCCACTGCAGAGTAAACTGCAGATCATTATTGTCTGAAAATACCGGTTGTACGTGATCAGATCTATCGAGTGCCGAGAAAGAGATGCATATGCATCAACAAATTTATTATCTTTGTTTAAAAAAGGCCCCAAACTAACAACAACAAAACCTACTACCTTTTGTCTCAAAGCCTAAAATATTAACGCGTGTTACTGTCAGTGTGTGAGCTGTGGAGGAAGAAGTTTGACCTGTTCTGTTCACAGAAGTTTTACAGATGCCACTGTGTAGTTAGATCCAATAGCAGTGGGCCGTAAGTGAACTTTCTCTAAGAAGGATAGTGGTATTTGTCTCCACAGATGCTGAACTGTTTGCAATGCCATCGTAGGTCTGTGTTCTTACTCAGTTGTTATAGGTGAAAAAATCATCGTGGGTGTAAATTCCTGTATGAATTATGTGAGAATGTATTAGCCATTATGACTGAAAAATGAAAAAGTTCCTTTGTTACTGTAACTGAAAGTGATAGCTTGTAGAATTGCTGTTGTTTTTGTGATCTTACCCCTTACCCCTTACTCAAGGGATGGGTGGGATGTTCTGAAGTGGAATTTGTAAATGAAAAGACCCGTGCATTTACAAAAGTTCCTGCCACTATTCACGATGCAATTACTGCATTATAGCTGCTGTTTTCAGCTACTTAGAATAGTGTTCTAGTTTGAGGTAAAACGAACCAATTTTCTGTTTCACGATTTTGCTTTTTTAGCTAGGCCTCTTCTAACTAACTAAACTCTGAAATTAACAGCACGTTGCTCACAAAACTGTTCACTCTCACAAAAGCATTTCTTTCACAAGGAATAACACTGTATTTTGGGTGATCCTCTAATCACGAAATGCACGTCACTAATACTGTAGAGAAGAGCCAGAAAAATGTGTTTTTATGTAGCTGTAGAAAAGTTCAAAAGCAAAAGTGGGGAAACTCTCATTTAAAGGTACTGAGCGGCCTTCTCTTGCCTGCGCTTCTTTGCAGCCAAGCGTGATTGAAAACATGACAGAGTTCAAGCGCAGCCTCCCGCTCTTCCCACTGGTGAAACCCCATATCAATTTCATGGCTGCAAAACTGTGAAGAGCCCCAATGGATGAAGAAATGCAAATGATCACTGCTGACGTGGTTTCAGGGGACTTCATGATGAACAAAATTATTAAAGATCGTTAGGAGAAATGGTTCTGTCCGTTATGAGAGTCCCGGATCCCTTCTTGGTTCATTTGGCGTTGGCTGTGTGTTAGGGATAGAGAGCATATAAAAATCAGTTGTGGTCGTGTGTCATTTACATTGCAGACAACCTGTTGAAAACCAAAATCAACTGAAACAATAACAATAAAAAACTTGTAGATGCAGTATATTTTTAAAATAGTACATCCCTTCAAATTTTCATTTTGATAATATAACCCTCCACAGCAAACAAAATTGCTTGAAATACTCTTGTTACTTCTGCAGAACACCCCTTAGTATCCCAATAACTATGCTATTGGGGTCTCGACGGGGTGAGAAAAGTAGGTCCTTTTTGGGATGGGGTCAATTTTTCTTAAAGATAGAGGGTTTCACTTTTTTTTGAAGTGAGGTGTTGAATGATACTTTTTTAATTGATCCTTAACGCAACCAACGTATTTTCTATTTAAGTTTTATGAAGAGCAGTGGAGGAAACAAAAAAAGGAAATTTGTCAACACAGTAGTGAGAGAATCGTCTTAATGAGAATAATTGAAGATATGGGAATGATTTTAATCTTTCTATACAAATTTGGAGACGTTTTATATTAAAACTAGTAAAATGCTGGAAGCACTTCAATAGCGCATCTTATTTTTGTTATGAAAAGTGTTGTCCCAGTCTCTTGGATCTGTCAACATCCTGTTCAGTCTTTCAGTGTTGCAGTGAGTTGTTTCCATTTGGTATACAAAATACTTTACTTGGTGTCATGTTTTGTTTTCGGTTGAGCACGTGCTGATGAAGAACTCGATCTGTTTTGCCTCATTGGTGTCAGCTCTGGGTCCAGCGAGGCCTAGTGCAGGCACCGTGAAGCCGGTGGCAGTTCTTGGCTCTAGAATGGGCCAGTGTCAAATGCGGGCCCCGTAACGGGTCAGACACATCATCGCTCTGGTCCCTCTTGTCCTTAGGAGTCTTTTGGGGCACCGTGGTGCTGCGATGGCACAGGGTGCAGGTTGGGCTACGTGACAAGGGGTTTGTTCCCGCTTCTTTGGATAAGGCTGTGCGAAACCAGAAGGGTCAAGGATTACCCTGGAATACTATGTGCCTATGTATTCTCTAATTCAGTAACAGAGTAGATGGTGTCTCATCTTCACCAAGCTCACTGAATTCCACAGAGCGATCTTGTGCTTGGGTTAGCCCCCAGACAGGAGAAGGTAAGGGAGCACATTCTCCTACCTTCTTAATGCCTAAAACCGATGGTAATTATTCAGACAAGACTGAGTGTGCGAAGCACTGAGGGTACAAATTCTGCTGGTCGGGGTGTTACTGAGAGCTTGCTTCTTAGTAAAAGAACCTGTAAGGAAGGGCGCGGTGTGACATGCTGCTGCCACGGGTCAGAGTCGTGGTCGGTGCCATGGGGCTGGTTTTGTCAGTGACCCGTGTTCTGCACCGGCTCTGAGGCCACATTCAAGCAGAGCTCCCCAGGGCACGGCCCTCAAGTTGTGGTTGTCTGAGAGTCTTTTCCCACCGAGTAGACGCAGCAAATTTAAAAGCTGTTTCAAAGGTGAACAGGACATGTTTCAACATCTTTTTAATAAATTTGGTGATAGTTTGTGACGTAACTTGTTGCCAGGGAAGGCCACTAACACGTTGTAGCCTGAGGAAGAAAAAACTAAACATAATATAAGCAAAACCAGTAAAGGTGTCTCTGTTCACCACATTTTTCATGGATCCTTCACATAAAATGGGTTTTTTACCCCCTTGTATTTTGCTTTTGTTTATAGTTTTCCTTCAGTAAAAGTTCTTGTATTATATATATTAAAAGTTTTGACAACATATTATAAAAATATATATTTTGAGATTTAGTATTTAAACATGCCACTCTTTCGGTGAATAAAATGAAATGGCTTCTATTGTGTGTAAAAATAAAAATATATATATATTCGTGGAATTACTATCAACTCTAATTTTAACAAGTTATATAAATAAATTGGAATAGCAATGTATTTAACACAAGCTCACAAATCATGTTTCCCAGAGGAAAAAAATGTAGAATGTCAAAGTTCTGTGACTGGATGTGGAAACCCATGTAGTTTTCCACCAACTCTTAATTGCTTTTAAGTGTTCTCCAGCATTTTACAGTTTCTGAGTTTGATATAGCAGTAAATTTTGATAAACTCAGGCATACTAATGGGTTCATTTTAATGGATCCAGAGCTGCAGTGTCTACAAGCAATAAAAAACTACCTAGAATACACTGTAATTCAATTTTAGTGCTTGTTAATTAGTTTATGTAAGAAACCATAAATTATTATTACATAACTGTAATTTTTGCAAGTGCTATTTTAAGCAGTTGATGTGGAATTGGGTGCATGTGACACAGCCAGTATGACAGAGTGCTAGAGTTATTCTGTTTACAATAAACAATCTGAATTTAGTGTTTGGAGTTCTTAATTTGTTTCGTTTTAATTCTTTTGCATACTGGTCATGTTACATCTCTCAGTTGTTGTGCGTTAGCTGTGGTTTCCTGCTCTGCGGTGCCTGGACTGGGCAGGCTGGGGCAGTCACTGCCCCCGGTGGCACCTTGTGTTGGGGCCACCTCTGGTGCTGGCTGAGTGTACGGAAACTTGGTCATACCCAGGTAGAAACGTTTGGACAGGACAGGATTTGAATTACCCGATCTGAAAGTGTAGTCTCAGCGCCCGGCTGCAGCCAGGCCGGGCTGTGCCCAGCACAGCTTCACAGGGCTGCTTTCCCTGGTTGATCCTGTGCTTTATGCACGCCGAAGGCTGACGTTGGGAAAGGCAAGGAGCAAGTGTGGTGGTTAGAGCAGTGCCTGGGGTCCATTCTGAATTCTAGTAGCACAAAGATAACTGGCAGGCGCTTCTGCGGCTCTGGGGGGCTGCCCACAGTCGTTCCTGGCAGGCGGCTGCACTGAGAGGGGCAGGATTTGTCCTGGCGTTGGCAGAAGCAGTTGGCATGCTCAGCCGAGAAATAAAGTGCCTGCAGCCTCCCTGGAAAACTATTTGTCCCCAACACCAGGGCTTGCTTTCTCTACTCCCAGTCATTAGGGGTCGGTGTAAATCTTGACTCACTGGCATCTGTCTTTTGCAAAAGATCAACCTGTCCAAATTTACTTAAACTGTTGCTGTTAGCTGTAAAAGAATGCTTGAACTTACTCAGATTATTGTTTAAGCTTGGATGAGAGCAGCCCTTATTGATCCTGTGTTCCACGGTGTAATCATGAATGTGGAGAAAGCACTATGCAGCTTTTTACCTTCATTTATTATTTTCTAGCTTTTATTTTAACACAAGGTCAGCAGAATGTTACCTTCTCTCTACCATTTAACTGGTTAGTATACTTCTGCTCTGGGTCTGCTGTAAAGTGAAAAATCGTTATCTTCTACACCATTCTGTGTAAGTTTTTTTCCATATTTTTTCAGTAGCTGACCATTGAACTGATAAGGTCATATACAGCGATGCTCGTGTCCTTCCCTTTAGCTGATACCTCACTTGATAATCAAATCCAGCTCTGAAATACACTGTTTTCGAGTCAGAGTGTAATCTTGCTGCTGCAGGCTGCACGATGCAGGTGTCTGTCTGCTGTTTTGGAGGAGGAAGGGATCCGACACCCGGGCACCTTTCTTACCTTGCATGTCACTTCAGAAGATGCCTGGCCTGCACAGATTCTGCTGAAAGGCTTTTGTTTGAATCATTGTGTCTACTTACCATTCAAAGAATTGACGTGTAGGTTACAGTACGTGCTGTTGGTGGACTCTAACGCTGGTAGTACGTGAAATCTGAACTGCGGTTCCAAGGGAGAAAGTCCGTGTACAAGGGCTAAAGGCCCAGCAGAATGGGAAGTATCACAGTTGAACCAACTTCCTTGAACTCAAGCAACTAAACAGAAGATTGAAAATATTGATGACTTCTGAAATTAATATTTCTAAGCCGCCCGAGGCTGTAAACTAGAATTGCAACATGGAAGGATGTAGACACTGCACAGCTGAGCGTTTGCTGCTGTTAACTTTTAGGACACCCTCTTTGGTGCTGCAGTGCAAAATTCTGAATTGAATTCCTTGGCTGTTTGTGTGACGGCTGAGGGGAGATGCACGGCTCCAAGAGGACTTCAGGTTTCTTCTGCTCTGAGCGAGGAAGTGATGAGTGAGAGGCATCCAAGTTTGAGTCCTGCACCTTTCTTAGGGTTCGCCCCCCATTCGCTGCGTGTTAGAAGTGGTTCCTTCTGCTCACCTTCCCCTTTCAGCTTCCCACTGCCAAGCCGCACTGTCGAGGAGGGGAGCAGGGACTCATGGTGCTTCTCTCAGGACTGCCAGAGATCCATAAACTCTTCACTGGAGCAGCAGCTGGAGCTCAGGACCCCCTTCTGGTCTGCCTCTGCCTGAACCCAGAACTGGGTGTCCTGCGGTACGCAGGGGCTTCTGTGTGCACATATTCTGGTGGGGAATGCTACAGAATTGGAACAGGTTTGGCAGAAGGGAATGAGGTCGTCCCCAGCTCCTGGGAAGTGGGGAAAAAATAGGCTAGAGAAAATTGTAAGAGAATAAAGAAATGAAGGTGATTTATTTGGTAACTGGTGCTGAGCGCTGAGCTGTGGCATACAAGAATATGCATTTTACAGGCAGCCTGTTGTAAAGAGTGAGCTCCTGTGATGGAGAGAGAAGGCGAGTGCTGAGAGTCCCAGGGAGGTGCAGGTCAGTCCCAGCGCGTTTTACATGGTTGAGGCCGAGTCATTTCAGAGCATGTGCAGAAATGGAATTCTGGGCTGTCAAGTGTAGAAAGTGTGGGTGTATACAAATCTTAGTGAAAGCTGAGACTGGGCTTTGAAGATTAAATTTTGGATGCCCTTTAGTGGACAGAGTTCTGGAAAATGTGCTGAGCAGTATTGAAGTGATAAGGCATGTGCTTTAAACCAGTTCCAACACAGAAGTATGTAAGCGTTTCATAACAATAGTGCTCAAAAATGGTTCACTTTGTTATTTTCTATGCTTTCCAACTTGCTTTGGAGTGAAGAATGTTTAGCAGGACAGGTTTCAAACCAGGTGGTGATTTGCACAGGCGTATAAAAGCCAGGGAAGGTCACAGCAGGTTAGTGCCCAAGGCTGCTCTGGAGTCAGTGAGCTATCGAACAGTTCAACATTTTCCCCACTTTGCTTTTATTGGCATTACAGTAACTTTCAGCCTGCTAAGACTTGTGCATTCCAAGCCTTCTGTAGCAGCAGGGGGGGAAGAGTGTTTCTTATGAACACCTCCTGCATGTGAAGCTCTGTGTTTCACCTGTGAGTTACTGGTGTCATTCACCGGCCCCTATCTGCTAAGGGTGGGGCTTCAGGAATGTGGAAAAAAATCTGTGCAGGTAGTTCTCCTGTTCACAGATTTGATTAATATTCATTTCCAGGTAAAACTGTGGGAAGATAAAAGTAATTGTGCCGCTTGTGCAGCACTAGATGTATTTCAGGAACACAGGAATCTATGTATAGCTGCATCTGGCATCTCCACAAGCCAGTGGTTTGGTTCTGGTCTTTGAGGACAGAGTCATTCCCTGCTCCTCTCGCAGTGCCTCTCGTCTCTGACCCAGGTGAGAGGAGCAGGTGCTGCCGTTGTCACTTCAGCCACTGTGTCATTGATGTCCCTTTGGCACTGGCCCACTGGCTGTGAGGTGCACACCTCTGCTGGGGTGTTTGTTCTGTCCTTAGAACTTACCTTCAAATGGGGCAAGCTTTGTCCCTACAATTAGGCATCTGTCGGGTGTCTGAGCCCGGAGAGCCGCGCTGGGTGGCTGCCGGAGCCCAGCACAGCAGGAGATTTAAGCAGGTAGAACTGTTTCAGAAATAATAAAGGTGCTACTCGACTGCAGCAGGGACAGATCTGCTGTTGGACACACAATATGATTTTATTGCTTTGAATAATCTAATAAAAATGTACCTTATGCATCCTTTTCCTGGAAGAAGCATATTGAAGAGTGGAATAGTGTGTAGGCTCTGTTTGAGTTCAAGAATGCATATACAAAGAATGCTTGTAGTTTCGATTTTCCACTTGAATTCAAATGTCAGTAATTATTAGTTCAAGGATCTGATGAATGTGAAAACACAAAAGATTGTATTAAGCTTAATGTGTACAAAATGTAAGTGTGAGCTGAGGTGCTCACCCACACTATGAGCCACTTAATAAAAATAATGATGAAATGGAAGATAATGCGTATAAATTGAAAGCAACTAGTTGCATGCCATTTTGCACTTCTTGTCTGATAATCATCTCTCTCTGTCACATCATTGTGTGTAAATTATAAATTCCTGTGGAAAGGGGTCACGTTATGTCTGTAAACTACCAATGCACAACTGTGGCACTGTACAGCTAATAAATGTATGAGGCATTTTTAAATGTTGAATTGAGTAATTAAGAGTGAATACAAGACCTTATTTTCAGGACAACTTGCAGTGTTTGAACAGCGTAAGTTTCTCTGAGCTTCGAAAGCAACAGGATGAAAGGCAGCAGAATCTCTCACGCAGAAAAGGCAGTTGAGATAAATCAGAGATTAAACCCTAACTAAATACTTAAGCTGGCTTGACAACTATAGTATGTTGGCCCTAGTTAATAAAATGTGTGTATCTTAGAATGGTTTTGGCATAAATTTTGACTAGTCACTTAAAATAATACTGAATAATGTTGGAATAGCTTAATAGTCTCTGAAGTCCTGTAATGTTCATGTTGTTTACTTTGAGATCCAGATTTAGGGTCTCCGCCTTGTCTAGAATAAACAGAGTTCTGTAGTTTTGTGTCTTGTTGGACTGAGCTTTAATTCAGCGATGGTGTGACAGAGATGCTGGAGGAGCTGCATCGCTGTTCCCCAGGAGTCACCCTACACTGTGCAAGCAAAAAGATAACTTAAAAGCCCAAGATAATGTACATCTACATTTATAAAGTGTGCATTTGCAATGTAATTATCAATCACTTTTTCTCAAGCAAAAGTAAATAATACCCCTTCCAAAACTGTGTGGAAAAATGTAATATATCTGGTTGTCCAGCAGTTCAGGATGAGGTAATTGTTCAGAAAATGAGCTGCAACATGAAATCAAAACTGCGTTTAGATTTATGTGCATGGTTAAAGACAACTGTAAGAGGTATCACAGTCAATAAGCTTAAACTGTTTTGCTTAGTCTGGTAATTTGTGGCGCACTGGAGCCATCGAGGCGTCCTCGTGCGCAGCGCAGTTAGACTGGTATCACCAGCGAGAGACTGCATGAGAAGGGGCAGCACAGACCAACAGCAGCTCTTTGCTATAAAAAGCTGAATTTGCAGTGTTTGTTCCTGGTTCTGAACACGTGAATGGCAAGAGGGGTCAGGAGAGGAGCGATGTCGTCGCTGGGGCCTTGGGCAAGAGGCATGGTTCTGTCGGTGAGCAGCAGCCACATCGTGCCTCCTGGATCTGCCATCCCTCCTTGGGTTCTGTTCCATATAAAATGTGAGTGCCTTTTCACGGTCAGAAAGGAAGCTTAATTGTATCTCCTCTTTTCCAGTATTTGTGTTTTATTTCCACCCAGTTGTCTGTCTGGCCAGGTAATGGCTTGTGCACATGTATTTTAAATTACCTGTGGCATCTAGTCCCTCATCTTAGTGGGTATGTTATTTATGGTGATGAAAAAGACTGAAAGACCTGAAGTTTGGTAGTTTCACTATTTTTTTGATTTTTTTTTTTTGGTCCCCTGTTGAGTCTTTAGAGCCAGGACTTACCAGATTTATTTCTTTTTGACCTGGAAAGTCAAGTAGAAGTGACTTTATTGACAGTAAATACTGAGCTCTTCAGTGCCATTTTTACAGTAACAAATTGAAGGGCAGGAATGTATGTTTCCTTTGCAGAGGGCTGTTCATGTTCACGATGCAGTTGTGCATATTCAGTAATTACTTCCTACTTCTTGAGCAGCTTGCCGTAAAGGAACACCGGTAAAGGAAGAACTGGGGTTGTTTTTGGCTAGGTGTTTTTTGGTTGTGGTTGTCTTTTTTAGGTTTTCTCATCTCTTTCAGAGCTTTGAGAAAATTTGCTATGCAAGAAAATAAATGTCATAGCTTAATTTGTAGAAAGTGTTTTTTAAGCAGGTATATATATTTTTTTTTAATGTAAAGTTTAATTTTAATTTCTTGGAAAACAGCACATACTTCAGATTAAAACTGTCAGCTTACCAGAGTCCCCACAGAGCGAGCCGCTCTCGTGGTACTTCCCTTGGCGCTGTAGTTAAAATTCTCCTTGGTGCTGTGCTGAGGGTCACAGCGAGGTGAGCTGTGCCTCTCCCCTGGACGCCTGAAAAACATTGCCTTCATTCCCTTGAGGAAAATCCTCTTTGTACAGTTCTATGGATAAAAAAAAACAAAACCTGAAGAGAACTGAGATAATAAATTACTTGGTCTAGTTGTCCGGGTTTTTCTTTCCAGACCGGGGTCGACCTGGCCCTTCCTCCTCGCCTCAGCCCTTGCTGCTGCCCTCACACGGCGGGGCCGGCGGCGGCAGCCCCTTGCCCCCGGGCACTCAGCTCGGGGCCCGGCGGCGGCAGCCCCTTCCCGCCCCCCCACCCCTCAGCTCTGTGGCCCGCTCTAGGGCGGCGGCGAGGAGCGGGGCTGGCGCCGCCGGGCTCGGGGCGGCGATTCCGGAGGTGCCGCCGAGCTGAGGCACCGTGAGGCGGTGAGAGGCGCCGGTGGGGGGGTTGATGAGGGCGGTTCGGCAAGGTGACAGGAATAGCGGGCGGGGGTCGCCGCCAGCCCTGTTGCCGCGGGAGCTGAGGGAGGAACAGGGGCAAGATGGCGGCGGTGACCTGCGGCGCTGCCTCTGCGGGCGACGGGAGGGCCGCACTTTATCTCATTTATGTGGTTTTATAGAGGGTGGGGAGGCGCCCCTGAATTAACAGGGGGTTTATCTGCAGCAGCAGTGGGAGCCACGAGGTTCTTCCGTGCATTGAACGTGACTGACGCGGTGCCCATCACTCTGAGGTACAAAAATCACACAGATGACAGGCGTCACGAGTGAGATTATCTAAATTCATCAGCGCTGCAGACCCCCGGCCGCTGCCAACTTCACACCCAGTACTGGGGAAGGTTGTACTTCTGGTGTGCTTGTAACAACGGGCACCCCGGAGAAGGTTGTGAAACAAGCAACAATTTTGCTTTCGGAGCAAATTTCAAAGGGTGCGGCATGCAGGGGGCTGTGGGAAAGAGTAAACGGTCATGTCGTGCTCCTAGCACACACTTGAGGGTTGTAGTTGTCAAGTGTTCTAAAAAAAAGGGAAACGACAGGGGAGGTGGGAAGCAGCTTTCGTCATGTGTCACTTCGCCGACAGACTCCCGTTATCTCCTGGGGAGAGCCACCGGGTCCATCACGTGCCGATGTGCCGGCGGTGACAGCAGTGTGTCACTGCGATAAGCCCACATCGGTGGTGTTTCCAGGTGCCGGAGAGCAGCACGGGAGCTGAAGCAGCACACTCTGCTCCAGTCTGTGTTCTCCTGACCAGCCCCTCCCCTGCCTCTGTAGCCGATCCTTCTCCCCTGGCCGGTTTGGGTCCTCGTCTCACCTGTTGTCCCCTGACTCCTTCACCCAGTGTCTGATCTACTGCCCGAGTCCTTCTACAGCTCCTGGGCTGTGTTACAGGTTAATGCCCACAATCTCTTGCCCGTTGTTCTCAGTGACTGCTCAGTCCACAACCTCCTTGTCCTTCCTTGACTACACGTGTTGTTGAACCCACATTTTTTTTTTTGTCTTTTAGTAGGATAGGCTAAGCACCTCAACCAGAAATCATGTGGAGTCTTCCCTACCACCTAATTTTCAATGCTCTGGTTCAAACCTTGAGACTGTCAGAGACCTGCCACAATTTCCCATTGTGACCAAACTATCACAGAGATAATCTTCCATAGTTACTTACTGCAGGCCACATATAATCATGTTTAAAGTTTGATAAGGTTCTTAGCAACTGAAAACACAGCCTGGCAACCTGGTGGTGGTCACAGCCCTTCTGTGTCAGGTGGGAGTGGGGGAGGAGGAAGTATTTCCTGGCAGAGCTCTGTAACTTAAGGCTTACTTATCCTTGAACAGAAAGGTTCCTGCATTAGCCTTCCAGAAGTTTGTACTAATAGTCTCTAGACTTTCTAGTCTGTGGGAAGCTGTGTACATGTACGTATGTGCAGACACACGAGTGCTGGGGAAAGAAGAGCAGTATGAGCCTTTATTACAGAGCAGAGGAAGAGAAGCTGCTTTGGCAACAGTAGGTAGCTCATTAACCACATACTTTGCACAGGGAATGAAGAATGGCAACGCACGAATCGTCTGCCTCTTTCTCTACTCTTTGCTGTGCAGCAGGAGTTCCCTTTTCACCTGAGTCAGGCTTACTGCAGGGTGTGAGCATCCTCAGGCTGCGCCTGGCTGTGGTGGATTGCTAATACATCTGCTTGGAAGGGGTGGCTGGCTTGCACACTGAAAGGATAAACTGCTTATCCTGTTTTCTGTAATTCTGTCACAGAGTGCAAAAGCCCATCTGACTGGTTTAACTTAAGGGAAAATACATGTCAATGTGGTTGAAGGAGACAGAAAATGGAGAAGGGACTCTGAATCAGCTGATTTGTATTTAAAGGCTATATTCTGCTTGCTCTCTCCTTCTAAAAATATTTTTTTCTGGTTTGGAGAAATAAGATAAAAATGATACCCTGGCAAGAAGTGCACAAAATCTAACAGATGAAAGAACATTGCAGAGATAATGTTCCTGGCTTGAGAGAAGTCCTGTCCATTAGAAATATACTCCCCTGAAGACTGAGCTGAGCTTTTGAGCTTTCAGTTGAATAATTACTCTGTGAGATTTGACATATTTTGAATTATTTAATTTCCCATTCACCAAAATTGAATAACATTGCAGTTGGTGATTTAAAATGTTGTTGAATTAATGATGACATTTTGTTAAAATCCCTTTTGTCTCTCCTTTGTCCGTTTTTTATTCCAAAGACCTCATCTAATGCAGAAAGTGTATCACCCCAACACAGAGAGATGAGTCGGAGATTTGTCAGCTCGAGTGGCCTTAGACCTACTGACGCCTGCTAACCCCTGTGGTGGAAGGCTGAAGTGATGTGACTTGCACATTACAGAGCAGGGCTCAGCACGCTGAAGCTCCCTCACGGAGCTGTTCTTTAGACCCTCACAGTCTTCTGCCTGGCGGAGACATGCCCCAAGCAGGGGGTGCTGCCACCCCCACCCCTTTCTGCAGGACCCACCACCTGAACTCAAGCGCAGCATTCTTGGTCAAAGCTGGTTTAAATGCTGATGCCTCATACCACAGGCAGTACAAATGCCTGTGATCTGCCTCATGTCTGAACTACAATTCAGACATGCTGCCCGCATTAAAGGAAGAAAGGCCAGCAGCCGTGACTTAGAGGAAATATAATTGGAAAGGAAATTACACCCTTGCTGATGATAGATCTGTCAAAGCCTTTTAGAATGCAGCACATTAGTCTGTAATGTTTCAAATTTCAGCTGAAGGCAACTTTCTCCCTTGTCTATATCTTGTAGCTTATTTTTGTGTTATCCCTCCAACTTTATTTTGCTCTGGCATAATTTATAGTGAGCTATTTATGGAACTAGAATAACTGTCAGCTTGCAGAAGGGACACAGTTCCTCCTGTACACAATGTTGGCTAGATGGCTGTTAGAAGGTTCCTGGCCCAATACGTATATCAGTATACTTGTACATGAAAGGAGAAAAGATTTGCTTCTTACTTCATTTTCTCCATTTTTTTTTTCCATCCCCTATTATAATGAGCAGTCTAAGTTTAATTTCAGGATTCTGTATGCTCTTGCTGGTTTAGGTATGCCATGGTTTACACTAAAATCATCAATACACTAAGCATGCTTTTTTTTACTTGGATTTCCTCTGACTAAGGTTCTAGTTGATTATTATTTTTAGATTATCAGAGTTATTGCTGTTGTATAAACCCCCAAGACACTCGTTTTCATTTAAAAGGGCAAGTGCATTTGTTTTGTAAGTGCACTATTGTCTGCACTTTACTGCATTAGAGCAATATTTATTTCAGACAAATGGTTCTTGCATTTTTTTATGTATCCTTTTATATGCTGTTCATTAACTTGAAACATCATGTCCCACAAATCACCTGTCTTTAATAGAATAAGGCATATTTACAATTTATTCGCTGCTGTCTGGTGGTAACTACTTTGTGATTAAACAATACTGGTTTTATGAGGTAAAGTCCAAAGATAAGACATCATCTAGATGCTAGGGCTTCAGGAGTATGATATGAAAGTTTTAATCGAAAAGTGAACTTATATTTTGGGCTTAGAAAAAAAGGCGAAGGCTGGAACTGACAACAGTTACAAACCTCTACTGCAAAAAACAGCGCGTGCTTATCACCTTGATACTTGCAGGCAGATTAAAAAAAAATCTCAGCTCAACAGCAGGTGCCCACAAGATGGAAAAAAACAATTTTCCCCTAGGATTCAGTCCTCAGACTAACCACCACCTGCTGTTTTTTGAGAGAGGAGTTATGCCTGGAACACTGCATTTGCATTGTGTCTGCTAACATCAAGGCTTAGCACAGGACAAAAACATCATGAATTTAGCAGAAGTACCACTTCAGATAAGTACAGGCTCAGCTGCTGCTAAATTGGCAATTATAACTAGATAGTCTCTGCTCCCCTGCCATCATCATTGCTGGGCTGGAAGTTTTGTCTCAGTTCAGTGAGTATTCTGTTTTGTAAGCTCTCATTTGTCTTCTGTGTGACAGCTTACAGTGATTTTGTTTAGCTGTACTGATGAACTGCTGTCAATGGAAAAAGCTCCAACCACCAGAGGCATATGAGAAGGATTAGCCAAAACCTACAATTCCTACACAGTTGGAAAATGGGGAGATTAACTATAAAAGGCCTGAAGTAGAATATGAGATCAGATCATCTGCTCAAATACTGCATGTGTTTGGGATTGCAAATCCATATCCAACTATCTTTTACCACCGACCTTTAAAAGTAACTTCTCAGCACAACCCACACTACTCTGGCAGGAGCAGCAGAAGTAGGAAAAAGAAAACAAAGCACTGGCAAGTCCTAGCATTTTACCTGCTCGGAGTCTAGATCTGCCTTCAGATAATGCAGAATTTTGGAATTCCAACATCTGCTCTAGGTTTCCATTGAAAGCACAGCTCTGACACGGAGGGATGATCTTGTTCCAGACATGATACGACATCCGTATCTCTTCTGCCAAGTGGCTGGTATGGTTCCAAAATACTGCCACAATGCTCTCATTTGTAACTTCTATTATTCTGCAGACTCACAGGCTAACTTGGTCTCTGTGAAGCTGCTGCACTGTGGTCTGGCTGCATTTTGGTGGGAGAGCCTTATAGTGTGCCAGTAAAGACAGAGGATTTTTAAATAAAAATATGATAACGGCTGAGGAAAGAAATGTATGAAGCTTGTCCAGCAGAGGAGGGTAGGCTCAGCTGCATGCTTAGAGCAGGTAACAGCTAAGGGGGCATCGGCATCGAGGAGGTGCTGTCACTGTGCAGTGATGGCAGAGGGCACTCAAATGCAGGAGTTTAAAATAGGAGGGGAGAGAGGAGAGGAGAGGAGCGGAGGTGCATCTCCTGCATATTTACATAGTCACAGTTTAGATAATTTGTGCCTTTATGTTGATGTAATGGAAGGCTAAAAGAAACCAAGTTACAGATAAGAAAGTACACAAAGAAAGTAATGGGACAAAAATTAGCCATTAGCAAAGAAAATATTTCCTACAGCCAGTATTCTCTTGCTCGATGAAGGATCAGTGTGTTCCCTAAATAACTGCTGCATGTCAGCACAACCCAGAGACGGGTAGGAACTTCCAGCCCCACCAGAACTTGTTCATGTTGCCACAATTCTTTTGCTTAAAGTGTTTGAGACACACATTCCCCTACACCATTTATTGATCACCAGAGAGGAAAAAAAAAAAGTAAATATAAATTTAAAACCTTAGAGTAATTCTTCCTTCACCCCAAGGTATTTCTCTTTAGGCTATCAACTTAAAATTGATTATATCAATCCTTAGACATGCATGAAAACAAAACACATTTTTCACTCAGAAGTTCTGCTATAGACTTTTGCTCAACTGACAAAGTACACTAGGGAGTGTAAAAATATTTATTCAACCTAATTCAACATAACTATAATTTTCAGTACTTAAAAACAAGGTTTACAAACAAGGTTTACAACAGAGTCATGACCTTCTGCTACTCAGGTGAAATAATTTTATAACCCACGTTTATAACTGTATTTTTACAATAGCTTTAACTTCCAGGAGACAGTGAGCTTTGCCATGGAACAAGTTTCAAACACTAATTTGCATCATTCAATTCTTCATGAAACTTTAAAAAACAGTAATAAATTGGATGAAATATATACAGTGAAGACCACTGAAAAGCTGTTTTCTCGAAATAAGGAATTCTGTAAGAAATACATGTTATATTGGTTCAAGACTATCTTACAGAAAGCAGCAACTGTCAGAGGTTGCTGCTCTATTTAGAATTTTATATAAAAGTGAGCCCACTAACACAAATGTAATCAGCAGACTTACAAAGATTATAATAATTCTTCAGTTACAGCAAGAACCTCAGAAGTATTTGATATTGATTGGATATATAATTTTCAATACCTGTATAGCTTTTGAATACTAGTTGGCCATTATATACACTTTTGTACAGTTCTAAAATATTACATCTCAGTAATTAAGATAAACATACTATAGAAAAGGTACCATATTTTGAATTTCTCTAACATACATTATTGCAGTCAAATATGAAGTCCCTTCTGCATTTACTTAATCTCTGGTAAAAAGAAATATTTACTTATGAATACTTTCACTAAAAGATTTTTTTTAAACCTTTCTCCATGCATTTGACATATGAACAAGGGAAAAACCCAACTTTGAGAAAATCAAGTAACTCCTTGTTAAAAAACCCCACCCTTCAAGTACTAAATCTAGGTTAGGTCTGGTATGAATATTAAATGGCCGTATTATGCTTGTCAGAATTGAACTTCATAAAACAGTTAATTTCTATTGAAATTAAGTTTACAAATGCATCAGATCACTGAAGTGCTAATGTCTCCCTCAGCTGGCTACTTTGCACATACTGTAACAGTAAAGCTTACTGTAGAAATAAATTTGCTTTATGCCACATTTAAGATTCCTTACAGAACCAAGCAGAGTTGTGGTCGGAGTGTCTGGCCCCAGTGGGTACCCCAGGCGTGGTGTGACCCCTCACCGCAGCTGTGCGGGCACAGGTACCTGCCTGGCTCTGGCCCTTGAGGAGGGTGCCCCAGTCTGTCAGTTTAAAGGTAGCTTTAGTGTCCAGTGCTGCTTCCTCACGCTGCTACTGCTCTTTCCACTTGTATGAATATTTCCATAATCAAAAGGAACATGAGAACTAAACAAGTGCCCTAACTCTTAACTATAAGCAACTGAAATTGACTTCCCCACATGTAAGTATTTTACATGGAGGGAAGAAATGCTATCTAGCACCAGTCACAAAACAATGAGAGCTCCATGAGAAAATAACACCAGGCACTGGAGAAGATACACCAGGACAGTGAAAATTACCAGTACTACAATAGTTGCCTGGAAGCCATGCTAGTTCCGACACCTATACACAGGCGGCTAAAGTGGACACGAGTCCTGTAGCCATCTGCCTTCTGCCTTCTCTGGCCACTCATCTGTTTACACTCCCTGTCTGATACCAGTGAAAACTAAGGAAATCCTTATTGACTGGTGTCGCACAGCCCCTTCTCCTTGGTAATGACTCACATTTGCTTTCGTAAAAAAATTCCCTTCGTTGCCTGAAGTGCTGAACTGGCTGACAGCATGGGTATGAAAACACTTACAGAAAAGGCCTACGTTTAAGTACACAATTTAGAATGTTCTTGTTCTGTAGCTGATGCTTTTTTATTCCCCATTCAACGTCTTGGCTCAAAGAAAGTAATTCAGAAATACCCAAAAATAATGAAAGCCCAGTCACATTCTTAGGTTCAGTGGTTGCTGAAAGGATTTACCCTGCCACAAGACAGTGCTTTATTATATTTAAAGGAGAAAAAAAAAAAAAGTAAAATAGGAGCAGCAACATATCACAATTCTCCACTAGTGTTCAATAATGATGGAACCAATACAACATGGAAAGCTGTTGGGTGAAACTGTCCAGCATCCAGAGATCACAGCCTTATGCTCCTTCTTGCTCAGGATAATTTAAAATTTTGCGGTGAGCTTGGCGCAGATATTGCTGCTGTTTGAAGTAAACCTTAAAAGCTCCTTTTATAGCGACAAAAGCAATTCCCCCCTGAAATAAAAAGATATGTTGAAAATCTGCACAGTTCGCTTTTAAATCATAACAAATGTTCTTTTCAGAAATTTCTGGCCAAAGAAGATTTATTTTCCAATCACATAGCATTTTCTTTTGAACTTTAACTAATTAGGACCATTCCCAGTGAGCAGCTCATAGTTTTCTGTTACACTTATTTTTTTTTTATACTTTAATTTTTTAATTATTCTGGAGTCCTCAACATGGAAAGGACATGGAACTGTTGGAACAGGTCCAGCACAGGGCCACCAAATGCTCTGCTGTGAGGACAGGCTGAGAGAGCTGGGGCTGTTCAGCCTGGAGAAGAGAAAGCTCCGGGGAGACCTTGGAGCAGCCTTCCAGGATCTGAAGGGAGCTCCAGGAGAGCTGGGGAGGGACTCTTGGTCAGGAAGTCTAGTGACAGGACGAGGGAGAATGGTTTTAAATTGGAAGAGGGGAGATTTAGATGTGCTATTAGGAAGAAGTTCTTTGCTGTGAGGGTGGTGAGGCACTGGAAGAGGTTGCCCAGGGAAGCTGTTGATGCCCCATCCCTGGAAGTGTTTAAGGCCAGGCTGGATGGGGCTTGGAGCAACCTGCTCTAGGGAGAGGTGTCCCTGCCCAGGGCAGGGGGGTTGTAACTTGATGATCTCTAAGGTCCCTTCCAACTCTGACCATTCTTTGATTCTATGATTAAAGTAACAAAGGGATTCTCTCAAAGAATTAGTAAACAGAAGCTAATATGAAAGAATGGATAATATAAACCCCAGTCTTCCTTTGCAAAGATTATTCTTAGAAAATGCTGACTCCTCATCTTCGTTATCACCTTTAATTACTGCTAAGATCTGCTTTTTACAGTTCCAGATACAAGTTTCAGCCTTGTCTGGAATTGAGGTTAGTTTCAGTCCTAAGGACAGACTCTTTCACAGGTGATGATTGTCCTCTGCCAAAATAGGCAACCTTAAAAAAAACCCTTCACATAATCAAATGCCACTTTTAAGCTCCAAATCAATTTATATTCCCTTCTATTTTTCCTCCCTCCCTTCACAACACAACACTTCATATTTCCATTTTATAACTGCTTATGAAACAAACAATACTGAGTCTTACCAAGATTGTCCTTTGTAAATTTGAGTTAACACTGCTGAACATCAGCTTGCCTACTATGGTGGCAATAGTAGGGAAAACTAGAGCTCCACAGAGAATACGTGTGGCAGAGACGTGATCTGCCAGAGGGTTGGCCTCTGCTGGAATACGAGGAACAGGACATCCAATGCCTGAAGGGAAGAAGAGATTTAGAGAGCCACCACCTCAGACAGAACACAGTGCTATTACAAAGCAACAGCCCAATTTCTCTGGGAACCATCCCTCTTCTCAGTGAATATTCTGTCCCCACTAAATGACTGTTATTCATTCTTACTTTCAAATAAGACCCGTGATCTTTAGTAGCTTGTTTTTGTTACTAAGGCCTTAACTGAAATCATGTTCCTCCTCCTCTTGCCTCACCTTTCCCTCTAGGTGTTATACAAAAGCAATCTAAATAGACTAAACATAAAACTGAGGGAAGATGTTACCTTTACCTAACAATGACAAAATCTACATGCCTGTTCCCATCCCCTAAAGGCAAAAATTCAATCTTGGTATTTCCTTTTAAATTTAATCACTTTACCTGGAAATATGCTGTTCAAAATTTGTAGCTTATTAGAGTATTTGCGCCACAGCCTGAGCACATAGTCCTCCCAACGAATCATCTTGCCTAATATTAGCATGACTGGGATAGTGGGAAGTCCAATCAAAAGAAATAAAGGATCAGCTCTCTCCATGACGTCAAGACCTTCTTTGTGACCCACAACCTGGTAAATACATATACAGTTGTCAAACAAAGACCACAACTGCACAAAGAATATAACTTATAAAAATTCTAATTTGCTTGGGGCTGCCCACACAAGTTCAAGAAAAAAAATAATAAAGAAAGAACAATACTGTTATACCTAATGTTATACCTAAAGTCTTCCCTTTGCATCCTTGGTGGCTTGGTTGTAAATGGCAGCCCTAGTTTTCAAGTCATTAATCTTGCAGAGAGCTGTAGCACAATCTCTTACCATCTCTAGAGAAGTTTTGTGTGCTTCTGTATGAGTAAAAGCCTAAACATCTGAAACATCAGGATAGCATGCTTTCCAAAGTGCAAAGAAGGACTTACAGTTTTAGAATAATTAATGTTACGCTCAGAAATTTATTAGATACTACTCTCTCAAGGTTAAATTGACAACAGGTATCTCAGGATGTTTTAGTTTAAAGTTTCTGTTATTTAAGAATACCTTATGGAACGGGGATTACAGTACTGACATGTATTGCTTCTCTAGACAATGCAGGAAGAGCAGTGGGAATAGCATACCTTCATTTGTATTTTATTTTTAAATATGGTTAGTGCTAGAATTTTAAGGGACAGTCATTACTGATGTGTCTAAACCTTTCTACTGGCACATAAAAATATAATCAGACTTTGCAGTTTATAAAACATACATATTAAAACTGCAACAGAGGAGTGCCTTATGTTTTCCTAAAAAAGTACATACTTTTAATTTTATATAAGTAACTGTAAGTCTCTAGCAGGACTGAGGACAAAAAAAAAATCCTGGCATTGTGATGCCAGGATACCACTGGCATCACAATGTCAATTCCATATTTATTTTTCTCCATCTGAAGTTCAGCCTTTAAAAATAGCTTTTGGGCTTCTCTCTGGCCCTTCAACTGAAGGAAAGGAGTCTGAAAGGCATCAGGAAACAAGTGGTCACAAAAGGGGTGGAACAGTTTTGCTCCACTCCTAGTTTAATCTCCTCCATTGTAAGCAAAAATAAATTCTCTCTTGCCTAGCGGGCCATCCATAGGATCAAAAAGCACTAAATCAGAGTAAACCAGCTAATCCTTCATACCTAGGATTTGACCAGCTGTTTAAACTAATGTTTAGACAAATCCTTGTTTCAAATGCAGAACAACTACAGAAAAGAGCATTTATCTTTCCTTGCTTTAGCGAGCAGCTAAAGCACGTTCTAAGAGAAGGAAAAAGGAGTCTTAATTGACTTTTTCAAAGGGCTGCTGTGAGAGCTGGTGTGAAGAGGGAACACGTGTACCTGCATCACAGTCACAGCTCCATACGTGACAGCTGTCCAGTAGATAGAGCCCACCATTATTCCAGCTGCAGCAAAGGGACATGCTTTTGAGATCAGGCGATCTGCAAGATCCAAAACGTAAACAACTGGACCTATGATAAAGGAAAAGTAAGGTTTCAAGATACATGCATATAGAAACATACTGAAGAAAGCTCTCAGCGTCTGTCACTGACAAGAACGCATGAACTTAGCAAAATACAAGTCTGACATCCCACACACGCTGTTTAAGTGAGAACATACACTTAAAAAGCTACTAAGCTAAACTTGTAGCTTATTTCTACCTACCATCTGGTTCACCGCAACATCTGAGAGATTGATCTATTGGTTAGAGCATTAATTTACCCACTGAAGCTGGCTAGCTTCCTTTGTGTTGAATTGGAAATGTCCTGTTGTAGAAGCCATTTTAGATTTAGTGGCTTTTTTGTTAAGATATTTTAGCTTTCCAAAAGAAGAAATACTAATTAGTTGTGATGTACTTCACCTGCATATCTTTGACAGTTTCACCTGAGAGTTCTGTCAGTAAACCATCCTGCTCTAAGGTAAAACAGAAGCAGTCAATACAAAAGATTCCTTCCGCTGAAAGATGCTGCATTCAGTATTTTTGAATATATCACTTCTCAAATGTTGGAGGGAAAAACCCCACACCTATTCAGGTTATTTAGTGCCTCTAACAACAATGCATTAAGAGTTTCATTGCTCTATGGACAATGGCACTTTCTAGATTTACACAGAGCAAGGGAATACCCTGCCCAGTAAAGAAGGGCCTTGCCTCTTTCAGACTGTGAGAGCACCAGCACTGCAAACACCAGAACCTGAAATGCATGTGTGGAAGCAAAAAAATGTCATCACCATGGTCCAAATCCACATTACTTTCATATTTGTCGACATATTCTAGATACAGACTGTCCTCCTGCAGCTCATATGCACAAATAGTTCTTGTTAGCTCCCTCCTACTTTTTCCTACCAAAATCGGTGAAAATATTAAAGTTATTCTCAAACCCAGCCTGTAGGTATTCTTCAAGTAACTAATCTGATGTCTTTTATCACAGTTTACCCACTATGGCTTGTAATTTTTTCACTACTTCTTAATCTTTGCTTTTTATCCTTTTTTTTTTTTTTTTTGAGTGGGCAGGTAGCATAGGAAAGGAGTGATCTTGAGCAGTGGTGTTAAATGACTTCTAAAGTCCTGATACACCAGATGTCCAGGACTCCCACTAGGTGAACTGCCAGACTAGTGAGCATGCTGTTCTGTGTACTGAACCTGTGTTGTGTGCCATCTTCCTTCTGACCTCCAATTAACTGAAACTGGGTCTGATCTTGCACAGAATTGAGAAAATTAGGTGCCAAGGATTTTTTTTTTTCTTTTTTACTTTTCTAAAGGCAGAAGTGTTGTATTTGGCATTCTCCAAATATACAAAAATCACTTGCAGTTCAGTTCTTAGCTTGAATAATCCTCATACATAGCAACTTTATATTCTTGTGGTTTTTGGGTGGTGTTAACTTAGCACCCTGTTCCCAAAAAGATTGTCTCTGAACAATATTTACACCAAACGAATTGAAAGCTGCACATTTAAAAGTACAGTAAAGATTTGAAATTCATATCAAAAAAAGGTCACAGAAAATTTCCTTCCGCCAGCCACACTGACAGAATTGTGACTCCCGTTTCATGACTTGGTACTTTTCTTTCAAGAAAACAGCTCTAGTGCAAACACTTTAAAAACAACCAGTTCTAAGTTCTACTCAGTTCAAGTCAGCCAAAGAAAACATCTAATTGAACTCACTCATTAATTTTATCAATGCTGATATTCTTGTAAAGCAATCCCAAATACATTTGGTTTGTGGTAGTTCCCCTCCCTCCCAACCTTTAAAAAAAAAAAAAAAAAGCAGGGTAGGATTTTCCATGCTGTTTGTACAGTGGTAGCATCCAGAGTCCTTGCAGAGGGATTGCAACTCTTTTTTTTCTCTGTACAGAAGTGTGTGCAAATGCCATAGGGGATCGCTGCCGTTTGAACACCTCAGCTTGTCTGCAGTCTCGGCAGCAGTCCCTGTACACGCAGCCAGGTCAGGGGCTGAGCAGAGCCGTGGCAGCCCTGAGCAACTTGGGCAGAATACGGCTCAATGTCCTGTATACCCTAACTCTGCTTGGAGCCTCAGGTTCTTCACCTACTACCAATGTACTTCAAATTGGGTGCTTTTGCCTGTGTCTTCTAGTACAGCCTGCGCTCTTTGTTTTACTAATACGCTTCAGCTTCAAGGAGAAGATGCATCTTCCTGTGTGTCTTATAAGACAGTAAACACCTCACCAACACCCTGCTTCAAATAACCCGGTCCATTAGTAGTTGAGCAAGTACAGTTATGAAGTTAATTTATTCTCAAGTTGAGCATCCCGTTAGTGATTAGGTACCAAAATTAAAGGGTCTCTGAAGAAGGAACACTCTACTTAAAATATGAAGAACTGGAACAAGCAGTTCAACTGTACTAAGAGTTATGTTTAACTTTCCAGGACAGACTTCTAAAGTGCTGAGATGTCTGTCGATGTGCTGAAAGTAGCAACAAGGTCATAAGTGAAAGTACTAACATGCACAGCAATTTACACATCTTGACTGTTTCCCACAGGCACTGAAAAAGTTATGTAGCTGTACCGTCTTGAAAACTTAGATTTGTTTGAAGAAGGTGCAGACAAGACACTCAGAAACTCCATCATATGTAGCGAGTCCTAAAGGGCAACTGGAGTTCACCTCACACATCTTGGCACGGGGATATGGCAGCAGCAATCTGACACTGGCAGTATTAAAAAGTCGCACCTACTGATACTAATCATTTAAAGAAGCAAGGTACAGAAATAGGTATAGAGTCTTGAGAAAAGACTAGTTAAATATTATTTCAGTAGTGGTTTTTTTTTTAAATTAGAAGTAGTAAGAAAGGAGAACAAATGTAACTTTCTTTTAAAATGGTATTAAGGAAGAAGCGGGAAACGAAGCGTCACTGACACACAAATTAAAGAAGGAAATGCAAAATACAAAAAAAATTTTATTGCGTAAAAACTGTTATGGTTTAACAGAGCTTTTGCTGCCAAACTTTTTTATTCATTAAACTGAAGCAATTATTGAAAAGGAACTTCGATTACTTTCAAAGTGGCAATAATATTTTCCTATTTAATAAAAGAAGTTCTCAGAAGAGAGGAAAACAGCTAGTAAGAACATAGTTACTACCAGTCTCTAAAACTTACATGACCTATCAAATGTGAAATGGAATTATAATTTTAATAAGAGGTGCCACTATGGGGAGATGTTTTGAATTAGTAAATACCTAAAGAGATACTCGCTGTTCCTTATAAAGGTATTCACTGATGTCTCCTCAAGTTGCTATGAGTTCAAAGTTACAATCATAGATAAGAGAAGTTGTGTTAGGGAGTGCACTTTCACAGAAATTTGGTTGGTCTTTTTCTTTTTAAAAAAAAAAAGTTTCCAGCAGCACATTAGAAGCGTTAATATCAGTAAGTCTCTGAACTATTATACCTCAGGGAAACTTTAGTTGTTAATTCTTTGCTGCTCAAAAAATTTTAGTTTCTTGAATGGTATGACTAGTAGTATCTGCAAAAGATACCTGCAGCAGCAGACCCAAGTCTCCTGGCAAGAGAGCCTGAAAACACATTCCTGTCCTCCCTCTGCCTGGCGTGACCGTGGCTGAGTTGCGTTGTGATGGAAGGGGTCTGGGTTACTAGAGCTACCAAAAGGCAAGAGTCTCTCGCTGGCTTAAGGTGCTGCAAGCTAACACACAACTGATGTCTGATGGACCCAAATTCATTATTAGAGTATAGTATAATGGATAACGTTATATATCATATTATATATATCAGATTGTATTACATAATACTATATATACTGTGTAATTAACAATAATTAATCAAATTACAAGACTTATCAATATACTAAGTGGAACACATCCAAAACTTTCAGAAGGTATTTAACTAAGCCACCACGTGAAACATGAACAGAATAGAGTTAGCTCTTTCTGTCTGAAAAAGGAAAGACAAGCTTTCAACAGAATTGATTCTGAAGGGGAAAAAAAACAAAAAAGAACACAGGAACAATGTAAAGAATCAACCCACTAGATTATGTTTAAAATTTCAGCAATACATATCTTACCTAGCTTTGGAAATACTATTAAATATTCGGCGTTGCACTGAGGACAGGCCACTCTGGCAGTGCTGTTTCCTCGCTGCTTTTCATCCACCCAGCGCTGCAGACAGGTCTGATGAACCCACTTGGTGGAGCCCCTGCACCTGCAGGGTCTCACCCACTCTGCTGTCCGGTCATCCTCATCCGTAGCAAAACAAACCCAGCAGCTTCTGCAATTACAGGAAGGGAAAGATTATATTTTCTGCTACTTTCACATGCTCAAAATCAACCTTCATATGTGAAAGCAGGCTGGTTTGGAATACGTGCGCCAAGAAGACATGATGACTGTTGCTTCATTCTTAATCACCAAAAATGTGTATTGCACCACAGTCTTGTTCTGTTATTAACATAATATTACAGACAGCTAAGAAATGGCTTTTAATACATTCTGAATTATAAATTTAACTTTTAGATAATTATGAATTAAAAAGCATCAACGGACCAGGATGGAGATGCTGAAAGCAACACAAAGATTTGAGGGTATGACGCAGCACGGCAGACACTGGGATTCATTGCACTCGATATCAAGGCGTTCTTAAGGAATGCAAGTTCTTGCAATGTTTATGAATTTCCTACTTACACCACGAACCCCCAGATTTACTGTTAGAACAATACAACAGAACTCTAATGATAGTTGTTCCTCTTCAGCAGCTTTCTGCTGTATTAAACATGCACTCATTCATTCCATATCCTAATTAGGTCTACAACTGCTCTAAATAGGAAACTTAAGATTTTTATTTTTAAACTAAAAGGCCAGTAAGGTCAGATGCCACCACATCACAGAAGTCTATCAAGTTTATTCAAATAGTGACAGATTTAAGCATGAATATAATCTTGCTACACTGCAATTTTAGCTAGGGAATTTTTTCCATGAATGCTTGGTAGATAAAATTCTCCTCAAGTTTTCTGTTAAGGCTAACAAGTTAAGAAAAACATGCATCTTTTCTTTAATTGCTTCATCCAATTTCTTGCAGGCAACCCTATCTGAAATCCTGAAAGACCCATGAAAATAATAACACAACCCTTTGCAGACAAACCTTTAGCAAGTCATAAATAATGACCAGTAGATTCCTTGTATTCTGTCATCAGCTTTATCTCTTTCCATTGACAGCAGCTATAGCAGAAAGGACTAAATAAAACCATTTCAAAACAAGTATCTTGGCTCTCGCTAGATTTTCCATTTTCTTGTACTGAATAAAATATGACCTTGATTCTTGCCACTGAATCAGGTTGCTGCTCAGGTAACCTGAAATAGAAAAGGCTGACAAGGTAGAACAAAGCATTGCTTCTGATAGAAACTCAAACCTTCTTCCTTGATGACTTTCTACAGAGCCAAATCAATAGCACTAATGCATTTCTGCACACTTTCTTGGCTTAAAAAAAAAAATCAAAACAAAACATACACAAAAATCATGGCAATATCTTTATTTCAGCTTTGAATGCAAGGTTACAAATGCCTTTTAGATTCAGTTCCCCAGCATCTAATATCCTCCGGTCTCAAAAATTATTTTCTGACTCTGATAACTCCTTTATTCCACACGGGTTTTATTCTGCCAAAGACAAACTCTTTTCAGGACATTGCATATGTCAAGAGAAAAGGGATGGACAGGAAGTTGCATTGAAGACCAGGGATCCTACACTCCAAATGCTCTCTGACTGATCTAGAAAGCCAAGGCCTGCCCAAGAACAGGTTTCTCCAAAGGAGTTTCTAATCAGCGAGGAAGCCATTCTCTCCTGTACATGGTTGGACTTGCAGGTCCAGCACACCAGTAAGATCCTCTGACACCAACAGACAATACCTCCAGCGGACTGCTTTCCTTTTTATTGGGTTACACTCCTCCTAAAGGTTACCTTTTCCCCCAAAACCGGTCTTAGATGGGAGAGAGGACAAGATCTAATTAATATTATTTAAATTAAATCTGCTTCAGTCTGTGGGAGCTCAATTAGCGGTGGGTTCAGCAGTCTTAGGTTAATGGTTGGTCTAGGTGATCTACAAGGTCCTTTCCAACCTAGATCATTCTACAAAACGGCTTTGTTTTCAAGCAGGCATGAGTCTGTGAGCAATACGAAAAGGAGTATTTTAATTGTATATACACTGTAAGAAGTTTGCAGAAATCTTTAATGCCCCAAGTCTAGCAGTTATCCTTGCATCCCCAGCATGCAATGGAAGAGAACTTTTGAGACTGGCACAGCACAACAGCTTCATAGGTTGCTTTCAAGTATTCAGTACTGCAAGAAAGAATGCAAAAAGTCTTGGAATTTTTTCCCCGATGTTTACTGGCACCCATATGTGAACAGCAAGCAAAACCAGAAAACTTCTGAGAAAATTCTTGCAAGACTTCGAGCAGGATCTAACCCTTGCCATGGGAGATGCTAGTTTGACCATGCATAACATGCTCTACAGCATGAGCTGAAAAGCATTTTCCCTCTCATTGCAAATCCTTCATAAAGTACAAGAAATTTCTTTAAGAAAACTTTTCTGCATTTCTCCTACATCATAAAGCGTACCGGTTTCCCTGAAAGCAACTGGAATTTCCTGATATCTTGCTAGCAGAGCTCTGCTTACACTAAGTGACTGAGGGGCTTTTTGCAATTGAATTTCACACCCAAAAAGAAAAAAGTGAAAAGGCTGAAACATAACTAACAGCAATGTCAGCACAGAGAGCCAGCACAGTGAGGTATGAAAACGTCTCTTTGAAGAAATGATGGAAGGCACTTGATAATTGGCCATAAAAAGGCTCTGTTCCAAAGGATGAGCCACAAGTCTACTGCTTGGAAAAGGCAATTTTTCACACACTTCTAAAACAAATTTTTATACAGTTGATACGACAGATAAAATATCTCTGGTGAAGAACAGTGATAAGCTTCCTCTAAACCTGCCAACTACGCTTTAAGTACTATCTGATCACATTTAAGAAGGACTAGGATGTTGGAAAAGTCAAGGGAGTTACCCAGCAGCATATGACACAGGCTGTTTGGAACTGCCTAAAATTTTAGTAGGAGAACACAGCAAACTCTGCTCTCAAAAAGCAAGAGAAACAACACACTTTGAGTGCTACTGCTAAACGCTTCCTTTTCCTGAGTCTGAATGAATCAGCAGGTATATGATTTGTCTAAAGGGGCACAACCTGGCCACAACAGAATGCAAGCCTAGCCTAGCTATCCCTGCTAAAGAGAGGGGAGTACCACTTCACCCCAGAAATGCCAGCTTACATCATCATGGTTCACGCAGAAGTTAAGTGTCCTGGAAGAGAACTCATCATGAAGACGTTGACAGCAGGATGCACACAGACCTACCTGCTGCAGTGGAAGAAGCCGGTTAGCAGAGGCAGGCTGCAACAGCAATATAGATGGAGCACCATTCTTTACCCAGTCTTTGACCCAAGCTCTAGCTATCAAACTAAGAAGAACATCATACACCATCCTAAGGAAAAAACCCCATGCAAACAGAGATATCAGTGCAAAAATAGTAGTCTTAGATGCTCCATCTTCACTTCTGCAGATCTTTTTGAAGGCAGCATGACACGACAGCCACATGCTGGCCTGGATAGTTTGGCTAGAAGGCATGTTGTCACCTCAAAACAAAGCCTAAAATCTTGAAAGGAAGTTCCCGAGAGTCATCTGACCTGATGCCCAATTCTGCTCTGCCTAGTTATCAAGGAAAGGTTGTAATGCTGAGTAAAAGAGGAGCCAAGCCTTTACCACAGAAGTAGTACTTTCATTGAAAACAGCAGAGAAAGGTTAAATGGAGAGTATCAAGCTATTGTCAGGTGTGAACATACGGCCACACAAGCAGTATCCATATAAGTTGTAGCTTCCTCTAATCACAGAATACCATCGTTTAAACTAGTTTTTTAAAAAGCTTTTAGTAAAAGTCTATGGGGGCCTAAAACCCAATAAGCAAACACATAAGAACAAAACATAGAATAATTAACTAGAAAGTGTAGCAGAAGGATCTTGTGATTACCAGAAGTTCAACTTATTTATATATTCTCAATTATAGGTGAAATTAAAGGAGAAATATTTTACACTTGAGTTAAGCACACTGTATAAAGGCAGAGCCATGAGTAAAGGACAGGTCACAGAATCCTGCTGGCAACTTTCTCGCTCGGATAAAATTAGACTTTTGACTGCCAGCTCCCACCTATTGTGCTTGAATCGTGCCTTACAAGGCTTGTACAGCCTTTGCTTCTACCCAGCCTAGAAAAAGAAACACACACACACAGATTTAGTGATCTCATCGGGGTTTAGTCTGGTTTGATTGTCAAAGAAAATCTAGACTATCTGTAAAAAACCACTACCTTTCAATTGGGACAAATTAAGCTTTTGCAACCAGTTATTCAGGTATATCCCTTGTGTGAATACTTAAAAATGCAGTTCTCTAAAGGCTTTATTTAATATTACCATACTCTCACTTTTTCAAAAGGAAAATTTGGTCAAGTCACCAAGGCTCAGTGGCCTTGCTGCGAGCCTCCAAAATACAAAGAGCTTTGCTGTTACAAACATTTGTTTTGCTTCTTAAGGGAGGGAGGGAGAACAGGGCCCTCCTAAAAACGTACAAAGGACAAATCAGGTGAAACTATTACTCATACAGCAAGTACCTTATTATTAAAGCATTATATATTTTGCTAATTAAACTGTCACTATTTTGTATTAGCAGCTTGGCATACAGCTCTAACAATTTAAGCTACTGAGTGCCCACCAGGAGGCAGGAACACCGATTCTTGTCTTCATGTTTAGGAAGAATGACAGACGTTACAGATCAGGATTGGCATACACAGGGCAGAGACGTACTTTGACATGTCTAAAACTGGAACTGTCTTGACATTAAGCTGTTGCTGTGACAAGCAAAGATAAAAGACAAGAAATGCAAATTATGTTCCATTCGCAGAGCTCAATCCCCTGCAGCAATTCCTCAGTATCACACAGGTAATGTAAAACCACAAATTAATCTTTAGGCACAGTATCTTAAGTTAAAAAAGTAAACACATTAGTATACACTTAATCTGTTAGAAACCAAATTTATGGCTGCTCACTTTACATTCCATTCTTGTGTAAGATAACTGTGAAATAAAAGTTCACTTTTTGTACACATGCCTTCAGAGGTTCATGGTTAAACTGGCCATACAAGATACAAGTGATTTCTCTGTTACATTCTTCCACAAAAAAGAAGAAAAATAGAAGCGTATTCCTAAAGCTGTGAAAATTGGCAAGACAACTCCAAATCAAGCAAATTGCTTTGAACTCAAGGATTTATAAAACAGACACTATTACAAAAGTTATTGCCAGTTTATAACTTCTATTTTTATTAGAGAACTTACAGTATGAGAGCAAACCAAAAAGCTCAACTGAAGTCAGTCATCATATATCCTCCTAACATACGTAATAAAAAACTGAACAATTTCAGACCTAAAAATTACAAAAAGGTTTCAGACACCAAGAAGAGATAGTCTTGGAACATTAAAGAACAACAAGCAAAGCCACTGAAACATGGCAGACGTTGACAATTTGGGAAAGTCTTCCCTGTGAATAAGCGTGAAGAAAATTGCTTGGTGTGTGCCAGTGCCATGGAGTGACTCCTCAGCACTCTGCAGGGCTGATGGCACAGCTGGTGTTGGCACAGTCACAGGCACCCAGCACATGGCCCTCTGAAACTGTATCCTTCACAGACACCAAAATTAGGCTGGCATATTTTAGACCAATATGAAACATCCACTTCTAAACTAAAGTATTCAGATTTCAAGAGGAGGCATTTCTAACAGGAGAACAAGTGAGGGCAGATCAGAAAGCCATGTAAAGATAACATTACAGCTTTAAAATAGAGAGTCAAATCCTTTTTCTAGAGAGATTGAGCACTGCAAGACGCCATGCCAAAAGAAACAATCACAGTTAATTATATAATAATTTTATGAGCAATTTTATGTGGAAGAGATCAATAAACAGGTTTTTGTGTAGCTTTTTGAGATGAAGCAGATACAATGTATGAAAACACTGTTTGAATGACTTCATAAGACATGGACTACTGAGACTTTTAGTACCAAAAATGATGGTCTCTCAGGAGTTTCCCCACAATTAAAGAGGCAGAATACTTGCCTTCCATCTGCAGGTCAAAGTTCACAGTTAAGCAGTAATTAAAACCTGTATGTTTGTTCCTAAGCATATCTAAGCAGATATTTCCATCAAAGATGGAAATACAATGCATGTAAGATGAGAGTCAAAAGGTTATCATGGCNCATAAGACATGGACTACTGAGACTTTTAGTACCAAAAATGATGGTCTCTCAGGAGTTTCCCCACAATTAAAGAGGCAGAATACTTGCCTTCCATCTGCAGGTCAAAGTTCACAGTTAAGCAGTAATTAAAACCTGTATGTTTGTTCCTAAGCATATCTAAGCAGATATTTCCATCAAAGATGGAAATACAATGCATGTAAGATGAGAGTCAAAAGGTTATCATGGTTATCACATAAGTTTGCTTTTTCCTTCCTGTATCAGCATCAGCTTCCAATCAGCTGGGGTAAAGCCAGGGAAGCACACCTTCTTTCCCTTCTGGTAGGAGGCTACAGCAGCATGGCCCATTCTCGGTTCTCCTCTCTCCAAGCACATGTAACCCACTCTGGAGGGGGCCACAGGTGCTTTAGTTGCCAACAGGCTGCAGCCAGAAGCCAGTGAAAGTCCTCTTCCAAAAAATTGAGGTTAACTGCGTTGCGCAGAAAGAAAACAACTCCTTCATGCAGGGAAGAGAATAATTAGATGCAGTCAAGAGTAGCAGCCAATCATTCTCTCTCAGAAATGCAAAATCAATGAACTTCCTATAAGAGCTCTGACCCTTGTATACATTCCGATCTGCAGGGACACCCTGCTCCTGATAAAACAATGCAACTGTGTGACCACCTAGGTATTGGAAACAAAAGAAAAATCCTAATTATTCTCTTCACTGACTTAACTATTGGAATCAAAGCCTTATTCAATGAAAGCTGGTTTGTGCTAATTTGATTTTCACGTATGCACTTTGTGTTAAATTGTAATCCATTAGCAGTTATTTTTAAACTTCTGCATAGGTACTCTTCCCTTTTATCCAGA
>VXBW01005380.1:265288-283082 GCA_013400375.1 Thinocorus orbignyianus
GGGGGGGTGGGGTGGGGGGGCTATGTCTCCGCAGCCCCCCGTCCCCGTCCGCGGCAGATGGGGGCCGGGCGAGACCGCCGCGGCCGGGAAGCGCCCCCGCACCGGTCCGCGTCCGCGGGCGGCGGGTCGGCCCTCCGGGGGAAATCGGTGCCCGGCTCCTTTAAAGGTCCCCTGGTAGAAAACGGGGTGGAGAAGAGCGAGGGCTGGTGTCTTTTTAACCTTGCTGAAGGACGCAGCAGTATTTATTGACGTATGCAAATAACCGGAGGGAGGAGGAGGAGGAGGAGGAGGAGGGTGCTTGGAAAAACAGGAACCAGAATCAGTTTCTCATTGCAGGGTGAGAGCTCTGAGTTCCGGTGTAAGAGAAAAGAGACGTGGCGAAATTGCTGTGTATCTCTGCCCTGTATGCACATCTCTCGTTTAGACTGAAGGGAAACGAGGCATCAAAAAGGGTGAAGCATCTTAAAAAATATTTTGAAGGCGATCGAGCTCGATCGAAGGTTACATACTCGTAAATGGGGGAGGGGGAAGGTGACGGGTTTGCCTTGCAACTTGCTGTAGCGTATCACTAGCAGCAAGATGAGATTTCTGGCCGGCAAATGATTGAAGCAACCTGGTTTGTGGTATGAATGACAATGTTAATAATCTGTCTCTGTGGCTTTTTCCCCTACTGTTTTCAGCTGCGCAAACCATGCAGGATGATTTACTGATGGACAAAAGCAAAGCCCAGCCCCAGCAGCAGCGGCAGCAGCAGCAGCAAGATCCAAACTCAGCAGAAGCCCCCTCTACACCCATCTCGTCGGAGACACCCAAACCAGAAGACAGCAGCCCAGTGACTAGTATTGGCACATCGGCTCCTTCCCAAAACAGCAAGGAGAAGATGCAGATGGAGTCTCCCATTTTGCCTGGCTTGAGCTTTCACCAGCCTCAACAAGAACCTGCAGCCGGCACCTCCTTGTCTCCCTCCTTTGGCAGCACCTGGTCTACAGGGACCACAAACACGGTGGATGATAGCTTTTTCCAAGGGATTACTCCAGTCAATGGGACAATGCTTTTCCAGAATTTTCCGCACCATGTCAACCCTGTGTTTGGTGGCACTTTCTCACCTCAGATTGGCCTAGCTCAGACTCAGCACCATCAACACCAACAGCAGCAGCAGCAAGCGCAGCAGCAGCAGCAGCGGAGGTCACCTGTGAGCCCTAATCAGGCACCTTTTGCCCAGAGAAATGCTGCCTACAGCCATCAGCCCATCATGACCAGCAAACCGTCTTCCTCCTCTGCCACCTCTTCTTCCTCCTCTAGCTGGAATAACCACCAAAATGCGGCTTGGAGTACGCCTTCCAACCCTTGGGGTGGGCTGCAAGCTGGCAGGGACCCTCGAAGGGCAGTTGGAGTGGGGGTCGGTGTGGGAGTGGGGGTCGGCGTACCCTCCCCCCTCAATCCCATTTCACCCCTTAAAAAACCGTTCTCCAGCAATGTCATTGCCCCTCCGAAGTTCCCTCGGGCTGCACCCTTAACCCCCAAATCCTGGATGGAAGACAACGCGTTCAGGACCGACAATGGCAACAATCTGTTGCCTTTTCAGGTAAATGACTACGTGCACCTTCTCCAGGGGGACAGCTGTCACTGAGCTGGTTTTTGAAGGGATGTCTTCCTTGTTGCGGTTCTGAGGGGCATCTCTGTAACTCAGATTTGCATTGAATAGCCGCCTTATATGAAAGATCGGGGCTGATCCTAGGGAATGCAGGCAAAGATTCCAAATTCTGGCTTGAGGTTTACAGTCTTATTTTTCTTGTAACTTATTCTTAAATGTGACGGGTTTTTTCTGTTTGTTTTTTTTTNGGAGGCGGGCTTAGCATCCAAAATGTAGCAGCCTTCCTTCATGAAAGACGGGTTTGGCAGACGACATTCTGTGCGTGCTGGGTGTGTGATAATTTTTTTTCATATTCTCCCAGGCGTGAGAAAGAGATGTTAAAATTGCTGGCTTCAGTTTGCTAATTGGCGTGTTAATTTTAACCAAAGGTGTTTCTTGACCTGAAATCCGGTTAATTGTTGTGTCACCGTTGAAATAACAATTTGCCCTTATGTCAGGGTGGGATTTAACAGGGATAAGGTGTAACATTTCAAAAGCTATATACATCTGGTATGTGCACCCTGCTGTTATATTCATGGTGGACGTCTTGAATACATCTAGAAGCAGCGTGGGTGTGTATGGAAAGAGTGGCGTATCTGTCCTTTCCAGCAAGGAAATGCCTAATACAATCGGTGTGATTTAGCAACAGCAGCGAGGTATCGAATAAGACAAACCGTTTTATGCCATTCGAAATATTTGCAGAGAAAAGAGACAATAGGACACGACCTTCAGAGCCATATTGCAATGGAGTCTATTTACTAGCTACACAGCTCTGAAATATTTAAAGCTGCAGTGCCCTTCAGTGTGTTTTTAATCTATGACGACAGAGCAGATCAATTGCAGCTGAAACTGGGCCACATAGAAGATTTGCAATTTTAATACAGAATGAAACCTGTTGTGGTGTGAAATCCATTTTAGGTTGAAAAATGCAGAGCATACGCTTGCGGCTATAACTATACAGGGTGAAGCAGACCTCCAGTTCCTTGTAGGTTAGCTCTCTTAGTCTTGGACAAATGTAAATTTTCTGCTTTGGAATACAGTGAAATCACCCCTACATGCATTCTCTTTAGGTAATCGCTTTCTCAACCAAGTATGAAGTCTCAAACCTTTTTAATTTACCGGTGTGGTAAGAATAGTGTCTAGATTGACACTTAGCATTAGAAACAAAGTGGAAAAAAACCCCACAAACCAAACAAAGCACCAAACCCCCACCCCCTCATGACTTTAAGAGATTGTTGAGGTAAAATATATGCATTCCTGTGCACTTTCCAGTCCCATTCAATGAGGGCACCTTATAGTCAGCCCTGAAATTTCATTTTGCTGCTTCATTCTGTTTAAAGGGAGAGTTGCTCATTTTTTATTGGCTCCCCTCAGTGGAGGTGGGGCGGCGTCTGGTGGAAATGCCCCTCAGTGTCTCCAGCGCTGAAGTCTGGAGAAAGATTATGCTTTAGACGCGATGTGCCTGGTGAAACTACTGTGTTGCACGAGCACAGCAACACAAAGGCTAGTGAATATCACTCCTGGTCGTTTTTTAGAAGTGAGAAATGTGTTTCAATTTGCAACTATTCTTTTATTTAAATTGTCTACATGCAAGACATTACAATTTCTGGGAAATTTGAATTAGTAGGGAAAACAACAGTAAATGGCCTTATGTCTGTGATTGGATTGGTGAGATACATCTTTGATGATACACAACTTTATTACTGTGCCTGTAAATTGTCACAAATTAAACTAGCAGGTAGGTTAGTCAGCAGGAGGGGAAAAAAGTAGGTAAATATTTTTTAAAGAAAAGTTCCTTTGATGTTAAAATTCAGATTTTCAGAAGCTAAGGTATTAACCAATAAGTAAATTAGGAAACTTGATTTTTTTTTTTTCCCCTCTGTGAATTTAAGATGGTATTTTCCTGTTGAATTGAAAGCAAATACTTAGATTGCTTTCAGCAGTAGCTTGAATAACAATCTGATTTCAGAGACTTGGAAAACTTGTGGGTTTTTTCCTATTAGGCTCTTTGAGTTTTGTGTACAAGATTATAATCTGGGTTAATGTTGATTGCTCCTATACTTAAAAAATTGCCAAAGAAGTCTTGACACTGTCGATAGGAGGCAACTGTTTAGTTACACTGGTAAAAATGAAATTCATATTCATATGATAGTTTAATATTGCTGCTTGGGTTCTGATTCTTCCCCCCACCCCCAAAATTGGGCAATCTGTTGATGTGGTTGACACAGTAAGTTCTACTTGTCAGCACTATCGAGTAATTCTGACAAGTTTATCCATGTACGTCTGCCACCCTTCAGAACCGAGCGGTTTTCATCTGCTGCAGAAATGCCTTTCAGTAAACTCGCTAGCGACACAGTAATGCACATTAGTGAGTTCTTTGTGCTAACCCGTTCTTTTCTCTTATGTTGAGTTTATAAAACTTTTTAAAATTCATGGTTTATATGCAATTAATTCCTTAATGAGATATGAAGCTCAAGATGTTCCAAGTTAAAAAAAACAAGCAACCAAACCAAACAAACAAAACACAACAACAACAAAAAAAAACCCCAACCACCAAACAAAAACCCCCCCCCCCCAAAATTAGTGTGTTCAGCAGTGGAGTTAACATTAATGATACCCAGTTTTTGAATTCAGATCTTTGCAGTGATCAAAAATTTCAGGTAGAAAAACTCTGTAATCAAGGTTTGTGTTGTGAGTCTGTGATACTTGAAGACTGTTGATATTGAGCCTACTGATAGGAAAAAATGTTGAGTTTGAAAATGTTTCTGTTAAGAATGTGTGTATAAGGCACCATGCTGGACTTCATCCCCAAATTAGAGTAATACATTAGTGCACCTTGTATGTCAAAACCCATCGACATCTGTCCCAAGGAGCTGTGCTGCAGGACGTAACAGAACCTTTGAAATATCAATTGATAGGAATTCTGTTGGTGTCTACCTTGTGATTGATACTGAAAGGCAGCTAAAAATGCTTTGAAGGGGACTTTTTGTATGCTTACTGAGGAAAATTGATCGGGCTGTATAAGAAAGATTGAAGATAGAAAGCTGATGGTTGAAAGGGTGAAGAAAAGAAGCAGTAGGTCTGGAATGAAATGGAATGTAGAATGTAGCAAGTAAGATCGCAGGAATAAAAGTGTAACAAGGCAAGATATGAAACATAGGAATGTGGCAGGTTTGTTCTTCTGAACATTCTTTGCCTTCAGAGTGTTTCGGGGGAAGGTCCTGTTGCGGTTCTCATGGCAAGCAGCGTGTTGTGCCACTGTGCAAGGTGACCCTCATCTCTGGCACTCACTGATTGTCCCCGGGTCCTGGGACTGGGTCCAGTTCCTGTTGACAGCAGAGTGGTAGGGCTGGAGAGAACTATTGTCATCTCAGGCTTCCAAGTGTCTCCCAGAGCTCTGTTTTCTTCCACTTTTCTCCAGTAAATGGTGTATTTCTTTTGGCCATATGAAGATAGTGGGACTCAGCTTTTGGGGTCAGGAGGTTTGACAGTGCCTGAAATAGCCCCTTGGAAGCATGGGTAAGAAATTCTCTGTACAGTGGAGAAGACAGAGGAGGAATTAAATGTCTAGATACCAGCATGCTAGTTAAGGAAGTCTATCTTGTGGATTTTCATAAAAATGCTAAAACAGTTTCCCAGAAATTGATCAAGTTTTGCTGCTTTAGAATGTTCTTTAGAAACAATAAAAATTGCAGAATTGCAAGTTTTAGATTTAAAAAATGCATAGCAATTTGGAAATTCTGGCATATGTCAAGTTATTCATGGCAGCTTTACTGATAGTAGCAGAAATAAGGTGGTATTTGTTGTGGACAAAGATAGTTTTAAGATCCTGTTTTTTGCAGGGAGGCTGAGAGGTTTTTCGGAGGAAGTATTTTGATGTTTGGTTTTTCCTGGCTGATTTTACTAGGAATTAGTCTGGACCCCGATATTTCATACTTCAGCAATATGCAAATCCAAACATGCTGTGAGTTTGTGTATAAATATAAGTATAGATGACTAAGTATATGTTTGTATGAATGAATAGAATACATATGAAGAATATATATGTGTGTGTATACATGTATGTAAGTATATTCAAATATATAAAAATACAGATGAATACACATTTAGATACAGATACACTAATTAGTAATTCATTACCAGGCGCAAGTACCTTGTCATGTGTTGTACCAAACACACTGTTGTTGTTTGTTGAGTGAAATGAAGGACAAGGGAATGGCCACCGCGTAATATTTATAATTCCAGTGTGACTTTTGGTTGATGATTAATAGACTGCTCCTTAAGAAGCATCTTTCTTTAAACATTTGAAGCTCTTTAGACCTGTGAAAGTAGCCCGTTTTTGGCTTTCTCCATGCTGATATAGATTGCTGTGGTAAATCACGTGCTACACACATACACATATAAGTATACGTGCATGTGCGGTAAACTAGTGCAGAGTAATTTTTGTCTTTGAGTCCTATGGAAAAGAATATTAAGCATGCTATTAACTTCAATTTTATAATGTTTATGCCTGGTTCTTCCCAGGCAATGCATTGGTTGCAGCTTGTTTGTCATGTTTCTTAATAATCTGAAATGCATATTAGAATGTCTCATGTGTATCTATATTAAGAATTATGACAATTAAAATGAGTTGAAATACTGGAACATTCAGGAGTCTAGCAAATACAGTTTTGTATTCATGAGGAAATGAGTTTAACTGGCTAATACGCTCTAGTGACTGTCATTTTGAAGTCTTTATTCAAAATATTTTTTTTTTTTCCCAACCAGAAATATTTGTATACAGTAAGTCTATTTGAGATTAATTTTTAAAGCACTGTATTTCTTTATTCTAAATTTAATATTCTGGGCTCCAGCTTCTTGATAGTTTAGTAGGTAAGCATGCTTAGTGTTACTGGTATATTGAAAACTGCTTCTTAACATGTAGGAAAAAGAAAAACATTTAATCTTAATTTTACTTACACGATGACACACAAGTACTGACACCCTGCAACGTTATGAACAAAAAACCCCAACTATCCAAGGACCTAGTTGTTGTTGTTGTAGAAGTAACTTAGTCCACTTTTCTTCCCCGCCCCCCCCCTCTCCCCCTTTCCTTTCTTAAATGCTTGTGTTGTTATTATCAATTAGCATGATAGATAGCCTGTTTCTGAATCTTAAAATGTGAGAACACGTCATGGTGTCTCTTTCAGTGTAACAGATGGCAGCAATACACGCCATTCTAGCCTTAGTAGCTGTGAAGTATTTTACTATTTTTGTTAGATGTTAAATTTCTTTGAGTTCTAAGTGTGTGCATTTTCAATAACAGTACAGAAGAAAAAGTGCAACTGTTTCATTTTTAAAGTATGATGATTTGATCACTAATTACTTATTGATTGTTGTCTCGGTTTTAAGTAACCAGCTGAATCATAAGCCCTTGAAGTTGGTGAAGGTAGAGTGAAGGAGAGAGTTCAGTATGCACCTGATACTCTGAGCAACTCCGTGTATAGCCAGGACTTAAAAACATGAAGGGTATTAGTATAGAAAAAGGAATCAATAATTGCGTTTACATATTTGAGGAATGAATTATCTGACTTTCCTGTGGGAGGTGATGTAAAAGGAAGGTGAAGGGCAGGGTAATTTATTTTGTTCTTTCCCGTCTTGGATCATCCCAGTTTTCATTATTTTGCCTAAAGGCTGCTCTTGTGAATTGAATGTAAGAGGAAGACAGACTTGGAAAAGTAATGCTTTCCTGTTCCAGGTGACCTTCAAGAAGAGAATACGAATTTGTTGAGTGGATGATGAACATCTTCATTTCTTAGAAGTGGGTGAAATAGCTCTCCTTTCATTAAGGTCACTTGTGAGTGATTCCTGGCTGAAGCGTATCAGGGGCAGGCTCATAGAGACGGCACTGCTTAGTTTGAGGTTGTGTGGGGATCTTAAACTCTGTTCATCTGAATTTTGCTCAGACTGGGCAGACTACTGGGCTTCCAAAAAATTTTAAATTGGGCTGATGACAAAAACATCATACCAAGACCTTTGAGAGAAGCTCTAAGGCTCTGTGGCCTGTATTTGTGTTTCTTTTTTCTTACTGATCACTTGAGATAGTGCTACAAATTTGAAAATACTATTCATAAATAAAAGATGCTTGTCCTAGAAATTTAATCAAAACAGTATTCCAAATTGTGGCATAAACTCCCGCAGGAAATAAAAGCCTTTACGATTCACTTTTTCCCAAAATAAGCGTGTTGCTTTGCTTTTGCTTTTAAAAGCTAAAGACCTTTTCATAATGGTAGGCAGCAGACTTTGGATAGAAAAAGTATTTCTTTTCTCTTTCTTTTCCCTATTTCCCCCCACTCTATCTTCTCAGCTCCCAGGAATCAATATCGAAACCTTTTGAGGTAAAACTGTTGCAATTGTTATGCTCCCATGTTCCCTGTGGTCTCACAAGGATGCGTTTTCTGGACTACTAAGCTTTTCTAGGGAGATTTTTTAATGCAGCATTTTACTTTGTGAAGGAGACTTGCTAAGAGCAGAGCATTAGTGAGTTAACGTGCAGGTAGCTGGTGTTACTACCATTTCCTGCATGACCTTTACAGTGACTGTGCATTTGTAAAGGGTTAATAAATGATTCATGTATTAACTGTTCGTTAGGGTCCATCATACTAACAGATGGCTTGTAACCAGTGCCATCTAGGGATGTACTGAGTAAGCGTTAAGATGTATAACAAACACGTCGGTCAAGTGTTTGTAACTTACTGTATGGTTTTGAAATTCTCTTTGAACTTTATAAAGACACCTTTTACTTTTAAATTGTGATTGGCTTAACAGTCTGACCTAATACTCCATCTTGCTAAACAATTCTCTTACTGGTGTATTGTTTTCTAGGATCACGTTGTTTCTTCCTGTGTCATTTAAAAGAAACAAGACAAATTGGAAACAGTGAAACCTCTCACAGTAACAAAAAGGGCTTTTCTTAAAACTCACAAAGCCCTAAGTAGTAGCTAACTCTGCCACAGGAAGACTAAGGCAGAACCAGAGGGTGGAGGAAACAAGTGTCAGGGACTAGAAAAATAGCTTTTTTATAATACAAAATCAAAGTGAAGTAGTGGTTTGTCATCATGGATTATATGAAGATATACCCATTCACTCTCAGCGGGTGAGAATTTCTACAAATAAAATTGTGCAAACTTTAGGCTGGGTTTGATGTTCTCATGGTAATTACCCTCAGCTTGGTGGCTCCTGCTGCACTTTCTGCTTGGCTGCTAATAAATGAAGCTGTACCTGTGACTTCTGAGTAATAAACTCAGCCATAATTGTCAGCCGGGTTTACACGTAACGTTTTGATGCAGGCTTCTGCATCCAGTCTGACCTCCCTTGTCTGAACAGGAACATGCTCCTCTGAGGTGGTTTCAGGCAGTGGAAAGAGTAGATGGCTGATGACACCATTTTTTCTTGTTAGGCAAGGGAGAAGTAACTGATGTTGTGTGAACCATTTAAAACTACTTGAAAATGGGCTGCAGTAAATTTTGCCACTTGTTTGCAAGGCTTCGCTTTCTAGAGAAAGTGGGAAGTTTTCTTTCTGTTTCTTTTACATAGTAGCCGTCTTTGAATATAAACTTGGACTGGTCAAGGTTTCAAATACGGCTCCGTCCTTGGCGCCATTGGGTGTATAGAGGAAGGGAATAGTTTAAAAGAACAAATACAATGAACATAGCTTTTTAAGTGAATACAGATGTGGATAGATGCAAAAATACAATTTTTCATACACCCTGCAATTTTGTTTACCTTTTCACATTTAGCATTTGTACTTGGGGTTTCTAATTGTCCAGAAATTAACTAATAAACTCTTTTTCCTTTCTGTGGCCTTCTCTCTGGTTGATGAGGTCCCAGTTTACAGGGAAAATTGAGTCTTTGAGGTCATGACCTTGTAGGAAGTGCTATTAAACATCATCCCGCTTTGCTGCAGTTCTTCAAATTAATTGCATTCTCTCTGTATCATGAGCTATCTCCTCTGTATTGATATCCTGCACATACTATTAGCGTATTCCTACTTCAATAACCAAAACTATTGATAAAATTGGTGGGAAGATTTGTCTTTAAGAAACTCCAATAGTAACTTTTCTTTTGCAGATTTTTCTGTTTAGCACTATCACTTCTTTCCCTTTTTGCCATTCTCTTTCTTACCTGGGTTTCACTAATTACCGTTTTTCCCACTTAGGAAGGTAGTTTGCTTGTAGCACCCTGTGAAACGCTAGCTTGAAGTTCTTCTTAGACCAGCCATATCCTAGTCTTTCAGCAACCAGAAATCATGCTTTTCAGGTTATTAACGTATGGTGGCCCATTATCTCTGATTTTATTTCTTAAAGAGAAGACATCCTTGAATTTCAGTCATAAAAGCTACAAAGAGTGCTTGTCATCTATAGTTTCATATCCTGCTTCAGTTCTTTCATCTTTATTTTGCTGGCCAGATACACACAGTGCCAATGTTCTTACTTGGATGAACTTTAGTTGTTCCACCACTGGTGCCTTCCTGACGACCGCGGTGCTCACGAGCTCCTGATGTCTGTTAGAGAACTGGATAAATGATAATGCTTCATCTCTTACCGGTTTCCTGTCTCTACTATTCACCCTTATTTGCCTGGTTTCCCCCCTCTGTATGTGACAACTGATTATGGAGGCTGTATTATTTTCTCCTGACTTCATCTGATATGCTTTCATTTAATTCTTTTATCAGTTTTGCTAGGCTTTTTGGGACTTTTGTTGTCCAAGGTATTCACACTGAACTTGTTACGATTTCCCTGAATGTACTTAAGTGGCTAAAATCCTAGTTCTTGTGACAACAATTCATAATGTGTCAGCTGGTCTTTATTATCTTGTACAGAAAAAGGAAAATGCTGTTGCAAATCAGATAGGCTTTTATCTCAAGATATTTTCCCTCTTTGGAGCTATCTTTACTACATTTTCCCTGTGCTAAATCAGTTTAGCTCTTACAATGTAGAAGGACAGTATTTTTCTTGCTCCTGTGAGTACTCTTTCCACTTCTGTGAGGAGTTAAAGGTTTCCTTTTGGTTAATTGTCTATGCATCCAGGTACTTGTATACCTTGTATGTCAATTCTAATTTATTCTAATTCATCAAATCCAATTGTGCAACAGTAAGTGGAATGCATAACCCTTAACAACACAAAAATGCTTATGGCTGCTTCTGAGGGGAAGTATTCTGCTTATTTTTTAAGGTTTTAATGTAAGTATTCAGGGCAACTTGTACTTAAGAGAGTTGTTCTTTTCCTCATATCCTGTATGCCTTTAAGCCCTGTGGGTAATAAAAGACACAAGTATGCATTGTGTGATTCAGTTGCTATTTTAATGTTTATTATATGAGAGAATATATTTAATATAGTAACCTTGAATTTGTTACTAAACAAGTGTATTTTTCATACATGGGATAATTCAGTACTTACAACTGGAAAAATTCCTTTTTTATTCACACAATTTGATCTAAAATGGAATTACTTGCATGTGATAAATCTGAAGTGTTGCTTCTAAATAAAACATAATTTTGGGCTGGGATTTTTTTTCTTCCCCTTCTGCCCTTCCGTGCAGTATGTGGAGCTTGATGTTATGAGTGATCCTTGCACGGCTACTCCCTGCTGTTTCCCACCTGTTCAGTTGCTTACATGCAGCCTTCAGTAACTTTGATGCTGAACAGTTAATAGCAAATGTTCTTAAATTAAAATTTCTAACATAATGGCGCTTTCAGAAAATGATTGCCTCGTATGCCAGTGGCTACACAGGAGTCTTCAGCTCGTGTTTAGAAGTAGGTACGCAGCTTGAGAGAGCCTTCCCTTATGTGAAGGTGACACTGACAGCTTGGGATTCTGTGATAGATTGTCCTTGATAAAGTCCCAGGATGGAGAATATTTGCCGCCTAACTATTCTGAATCCCTGTTAGGAAGCAGCTGGCAGAGTGGATTTTTGTGTGTACCTCTTTAAAGAAGGTTTTCTTTCAATTCTTGTTCCACGATGTGTCGTTGTATATTAATCATGCTGTAATAATATAAAGTTCTATTATATATATATATTTAGTAAAAAAAGTACGTGGCAGGTAATAGGTCTAATATTTTCTTTAAATCCTGCTGGATGCAAAGTGACATCGCACTGAAAAGGTCACCTCCTGGGCTCCTCCAAGAGCTGGTTTCCATTGGGAGTGTCTGGAGCCTGCTTTAGGCCTGTGGGTATATAGTGGTAAATGACCCCACTTATGCACCCCGCGTTCCTCCTCCTCTAGTGAACAACTGTTCCCACGATGCTTAGCACTTTCTTGATTTGCTTTTAAAAGCAAAGGGCACTGAAACAGAAAAATTACTGTCCTCTCTAAAGGTAGTTCTCCAGACCAGTAGGGGAAGATCATCTCCCTTATGAACAGATGAAATGTCTTACCCCCTTTTTTGTTGTTGTTGTTGAAATATCTGTTGGGAGTTCCGACACCTAGAAGTTTATTTGCTCATGAAGCACTCTTTCCTTAACGCACCAGGAATAGAAGAGGAGCCTGACCTGTTTTATTATGCCAACTAGATACTATTTTAGTCACGTTGTTCTTAAGAGCACTGGGTGTAGGTGAGAGGCAATATTTTGTTTAACTTACACTTAAACATTTCAGTGGCACTCTTTCTAGTTTTTAACCTTACGAATATATCCCATGTCACTAATGGTCAGTAACTGTATACAAGCCCACTGTTCCTATTTCAGTGAAGTCCTTGCGGTTCCTTGGCTGCGGTGACCACAGTAAATGCAGCTACTGGGCAATGGTGCTCAGACCTACAGTTATTGCTTGTAGCTTTTTCCTCTCTCCTGTCCCGTAATATCCTGAGACAGACTGCTCCTATTGTAAATCTTTCTGAAGCAATAGCTTCCTTATACGATATGCCTCTACTGTCTTTTCCATTGTGTGGTCCACGCTGTGGAGCTTTGGTTGTTCAGATCCTCTTGTGCCATAGCACTCCTAACCCTTCCTTCTCCTCTTTACAGCCTTTGCATCGCTGCAGTACCTTTCTCTTGTGGTTTGAGGTCTGCACTTGACTGATGTTGGTGAGGTGTTCTTAGGCCAGTGTTAGTTTTTCCTTGCTATGGGACAGAGACACTGTTCTGCTGAACGGAGCAGTAGAAGTCCGAAAGCATCTTAGCCGTGTTGAACTCTTGCACGGCAGGCCAGGGAATCAGTTAAATTATGTCATTTTAATAGCTCAAGGGTATAATGAATGCCCTTGTAAATTCTGCTGCTGATGTCTTTTTTTTTTTCTCCCCTCCCCCCCCCACTTGCTTGTTTTTGTGAATTGATTATCATCTTGGGTGTAGCTACTTTAATCCTATATTTTACAAGTGTTAGAACCATTTGTTACTGGAATCAGTAACTATAATAGAAAGTGGATACATCAGCTTTTTGAGATGCGTTCAGCAGCAGACCTGATGAGCAGATTTTTATCTAAAGCATCGCGTTGAACAAAATATGACTGCAGATAAATCCTGTCAGTGAGTGCTTACTCAGTTGTGATGTCTGCAGATCGTTCCCTGCCATAGTGTAATGGGTATAAGAATAACAGCTGTTTTGTAGATTCTTTGGGGTTTTTTGTTGTTGTGGGGTTTTTGTTTGCTTAGGTTTTTTTCAATGCATTGTCTAATTGTTTTGATGGCAAAGGGAAGATGCTTGAAATATTAAGTGTGTTATATTTCTGTTTGCTGTAAATAACCAATGTTCCCTACTGGAGCATTCAGTTAGGTGATTTAAGGATTTGACCGGGTGATTTACTATCTTTGAATCTGAGGTGGATGATGTAAGTAGTACATTTAGTGTATTATAAAAGTCTGTATTGGAAGAATAGCTAAGGATGCTTCAAAGAACACAGTAAGTAGGCTATTGCTTAGTAAGGCTCTGAGGAAAGAAATTAACGCTATAATATAGAGCAATAATTTCTTTTTTTAATTCTTTTTGTTTGTTTTTAATCCAGTAGGGCCATATTGTGGGTTGTTCCCTGCTACTCCAAAGCATGAGCTACTTAAAGCAGGGAAGCAGCTAACATATTCCTCTGCCCTGTCGCTATGACCTCTGTTTAGGAAAAAGCAGGGTAACTTCTGTTACTTTCCTCCCTGCAGTTTGCCAGCAAATATTGAACATTCAGTAACTTGTTCAGGATATTCTGTTTAGTGATTATGATGCGAAGCCTTATGGCTATAAAGCCTGAATATTTTAATATATATTTTGAGCATGTATTACGCGTGTACAACAAGAGAATCTCATCTTAACTGCAATGTAAGGTGACCTTTAAACTTAATAATACAATGTATATTAGTTTTTGTAATTCTGTACAGTGCCTGTTGTATCTCTTCCTGTTTCTATGCTTATTAGTTTATTTACAAATAAAAATTGCGAACATTTCATAGAAAGATTTGAGTTTTCTTGTAATATTTTAGAGCTCAGAATTTATAAGGGGTAAAACTCGAATACAACATTTATCTTTGTGGAAAAATTGCTTGAATAGTCAAGTTTCGAGGCTGTTGGAATCAGTCTCTGAGTTCTTACATGTTAGCTGTAGAAGTTTATATAACACAGACAAGATGATTAAATATTAAGTAGAATCCTGAAATGTTATTTTTTTTAAATTATATGGAAACATTTCTAAAACCTGTATACAGCTATATATTTTTTTTTAATATTTGTATTAAGCTTACTTATTTTTCTTAGAAGTTTTTTGAACAAGCTTTAAAAAAATAAATCACCTTTTGCCCAGTGAACTGCTGAACATCTCAGAAAGTAAAATGTGCTACGGTTGATAGTGAGAAAAGACAGATGTATGAAAAGTTGTTGCGTTTCTTCTGTGGGCATTCCAAGAGCAATACTAAAATAAGAAAACATACCTCTTTTTGTTCCAGTAAGAGAGCATAATAAATCCGGCTTAGTTTAATACTATCCAAAATCAACTGGAAAGATGAAAAAAAGAAAGCGGAATTAAAATAAAATTCCATTAAGACTTAGTACTAGTAGCTTTGCTGTAATGTTCTGTATCGTAGGCATAGACCAATTTACCTGGTTTTCCCCTCCAAAACTACATTTTATGCCTTATTTGTTTTGTTCTATTTTATATTTTTATGAAATCCAGTATAAGGAAAAAAATATTGAGGTTTCTGGTTTTTCTAGTTCTGCATGCATCTGTGTTGTCAGTCAGGTTGCCATTGGCAGCACTCCAGCATCAAGCTGCAGAGGAAGTAACACTTGCTATTTACAGGTTTTTTGGTTCTTTTGCAAAGTGATTGTTTTGCTTTGCCATGTGGCCATATTCCTCAGATTTCCAATCTTTTGAGAGATTTATTTATTTTTAATCAACTTTACTGAGATTGCAAGTGGGATTGCCTCACAGCTGCAGTGGCTGGGGGCTGAGCACCGCTCCGTGGGAAATCAGAGCTTGTTCACACGCACCATCATGGCAGATGGAGCCTGTCCCAGGCCGAACTTCCGCAATGCATTTCTGCAGTTGCTGGCTTTGTTGCTTTAGGTTGGGATACTGAAGCGAGACAAACTTGTTTTCCTGCTGCTCTTATTACTGAGCTCCGCTGCAGGTGCTTGAACAGCAGGAGCGAGCCCGGTTTAACACAGTGTGCTGGCATTTTACCCTGCATTTATTCAAAGCTGTGCTCCCATTGACTTCAGCTTTTGTTGGCAGGTCTCAGCCATCCGGTGCAGCCGCAGCCAGGCTTACCTTGAGCACAGGAGAATGAAACACAGTAGTAACCGCAGGGAAGAAGCTTGTATTGATAGGCAAGGTGTTTAAGTTGTAAGAATTTTAGCCGTTCCCCAGGATCTCATCTCTTCTTTCTGATTTAAACACTTCCTTCTGATTGTAATGTCCTAGAATCTAGTCAGTAAAAGTGCTGAGACTTCTGTGAGCCTATCTGGAATTCTGGTGTTCTCCTGGAAACAGTAAATGGTTCTGTGAATGGAGGCTGCCTTGCTGCTCAGCAGAGCTGGGCTCCCTCATGCCATGTACTGGTGCAGGAAGCTTGAGAATCTAGGGCAGCATGGAAATGTAGAACACTGAAATAAATTACTGAAACTGAGATACTGCTCAGAGTACGGGAAGCTCAGAAGCTTAATAGGAGATCAGTCCATAGGTGGCCCAAAATACATGGACGCAGGGAAATGTATCTTTGGAAGGGTTTAGGTACCTGGGGTTTTGCTGCTTGCATACTTAAAAAAAAAAAGGCAGATCAGGTGTGTCTCTCAGCTCAGTGTGTATTTTATGCTACAGGGGCAGGTGACCATGCCAACAAGGATTCAACACGTGTGTAAGTACAGAGATAAGGATTTTGGGTATGGATGATATCTAAGCTTGGGCAACGTGTGTTAGATTCCTGACAGGCTTTCTCAAGGTAAAACTTTTCACTTTGTGACAGTGGTTTAATTGATGGTCAAGTGTCTCTGCTGCTGGCATGGTCCTCTGCAGAGACAGAAGAGAAAGATACATCTTCAGTTTCTGGAGCAAGGTGCACGTTCTCCATGTCTCTGCCATGGAATACACTGGTCATTTCCTTTTTGAGTTCATTAGTTCCAGTTACTTTGGGCTACCTGTTCAAACTGAAACAGGTAGGGAGGAAGCCAGGCTGTATTAAGGTCTATTTAACACCTATTACGGCCCCAGCTATAGATCTGGTCTTGACTTTGCCGTCCATAATGTAGTCATATGTTCTTTTCTCGTTCTTTACCTTTTGTGTATCTATTGGGAGGGAAATGAAGTAGTTCTAGGAATGCCTTGCCCTTAATGCCTGTGCTCCGAGTCTGAAGAGTGCAGGACTGAGCACCCCACATCAAAGGGAAGAAGTTCTTTTGATTGCAGATGATGCAAATATGTGAATTACATACTTCAGGGGCTGCTAAGTAATCTTTTTTCACAATTAAGATAACCCTTGACTTTAAGGGACTTTAATGTCTTGTACCCTCCTGGAATTTGCTGACACGCTGATTACAGTTCAGCTGTCTGCTGGAATAAGCCACCTAGTCATACGTCCTAGAGCTAAACAGACCTCCCCAAAGCACTAGTTTGATTCCTTCCTGGAGCTGGTTCATTATGTCTGTTGGATGGAGACTGGAGACCTCTGAAAATTTATTACAGTTGTGTAATTAAAGACTAGCATAATACATGTTGGGGTTGGACTAGATGATTTCCAGAGGTCCCTTCCAACCCCGTATCATTCTGTGATACGCACAAATGTGTAAAATGCAAATTACTGTATTTTCCTCTTTTTATTTTAGTGTTTTAACTTTGCAGCTATATTTTGGCAAAGTTAGTATTTGATTGGGTTTTTTAAATTAATAGACAGATGATAGACACTAGGTTTTGTGACATTTTTAATCTGTCTTACAAGTAGGATACTTAAAGGTAAAAAGTTGATACCTAACTTCAGCTGGAGGTCCATTTTATTTTGCTTCAAAAATCTGATCCTATGTATGCATTTGTAATTTTTCACTATTCTGTTTTACAATTTTACTTTCTTAGCTTGGCCTCTTCTAGCTAACTAAACTCTGAAATTAACAGCACACTGTTCAGAGAACTGTTTCGTCTCACGGTGATGAGACCCGTTTATACCAAGGAACGGTGTGCAGACAGGCCCTTGCTGATCCTTATTGCTGGAACAACAAAGGTCAGGTAATTTTGTTATTTGCCCATTGGAGGGTCGGAAGCGTAAAAGCATAGAGGGGTCCCATTCTGCAAGGAGGAGTGGACAGGACAACTGACCCAAAACTGCCCAACACAGGTGTTCCATCCCATCTGCATCACGCTCAGTATAAAAGCTGAGGGATCCCTTTTCCTCTTTCTTCGATGGCCGACATCCGAGGAGGACCCTGCCTGTTCGTCTGCCTTTGATCCCGATCTGAGCGTTCCTGACTCCAGATCTGGAATCCAGCTCCTGTTGGTCACCGAGTCCAGCCTGGGACTGTTGCCTGCTGGTGACGTGGTCGTCATCCTGGGAGCTTGATACGGTTTTGTATATACTGTATACTTTTTTTCTTTCCTTTTTCATTTTTAAAATTTTCTGTTTATTATTCATTATGTTATTATTATTTATGTTTTTATTAAAATAGTTTAGTTTTTTCTAAACTCCTGAATCTCTTTAATTTCTTCCTCTCTCTTTTT
>VXBW01005380.1:286776-320789 GCA_013400375.1 Thinocorus orbignyianus
TTTTTTTTTTTTTTTTTTCTCTCTCCTTCTAGGACCGGAATAGGCCCTATGACACTTTTAACTTGCACTCTTTGGAAAATTCCTTAATGGATATGATAAGGACTGATCATGAGCCTCTGAAAGGTAAACACTACCCTCCCAGTGGCCCACCAATGAGTTTCGCTGATATAATGTGGAGGAATCATTTTACAGGTTAGGAATATTCATATGTCCATGCTTGCTTGGTGTTTAAACAAAAATCAGCTTTTCAATATTGCCGTAATCTTTTGCTAATGAGTTGTCAGTTACGTAGTACTTTTTTCCCGTTTTAAGATAATCTCTACTGGAGGAAGATAAGGTGAAATGTGTATGGATTCATTAAAAGCGCACAATCCTAACATTGCCTAACTGGCACTTCTGAAATTTTGAGTACCAGCAAATTGCACAGTTGAGTCTCCTGCTGCAGTCACTCAAATGTACACTCAAAATGTGTAGTGCAACTGGAGTCCAATTGTTAGATTCAATATCTTATTCAGAGTTACTTTTATTCTTATTTTTGAATCATTAGCTAGTGTACAGGTTATGAAACAACCACTGTATCAGGCTTACTCTCTACAGTTGCTTCAGGTTTCTTAAAAAAATGCATCTCAATTTGGATTTCAAATTGTTAGGAGGAACCAAAAGCTATTAGATGTTGGTAAGTGCTAGGAAAGTTTTATTTTTGCTACTAAACTGTGTTTGTTCTACCAGATGTAGTATTGGAGATGAAACTACTTCTAATACTTAGCTAATCGCAAAATAGTGGCACTGAGTAGTGAAAGGTTGTGGCAGCATTTCAATGAATAAACATTCCTGGTAGACATGCACACTCCTCTGTCTTAATCTGACATTGGTTAAGTTTAAAAATAGGTACACAGTCTTGCTAACATGCATTCTTGCTGACTTTGAAGGCTGAAGCTAACAGTAAGCCATATACAAAGGAAGTATTGAGCTAGAAATGATTCCCAAACTATGAAATAGTCAGGACACTGGAACTGATAGAGAAGAAATTTAGTTGAGTTTGTCACTTCCAATCCTAATGCTTTCTATTCATACTTTCCTGATGTCACAGCTGCCTCGTTTGCTCCCCTCCCCATTTATTTATTGCATATGGAAAAGTATTTTTTTCTTTGTCTAAGGTCTTGTGCCTTTTTTACTGTCTTTCTGGCTAGAGAGGTTTTCACAACTGTACCAAACTAGGTTCTGTACTCTAATATCTCTTAGCCTGTGTTTTGTGATATTATCTTGAAAATTGCTGTGCTATAGCTTTCATGTGTCTTTAAACATTATTGAGCTATCTAACATGGCAAGAAATACTGTTTCTCATCTATTCTATTGTGGTGCTCCGAAGTAAGTGTTAACCTAAAACTTATAAGAACCGAGCTTAACAAAATTGAGATTTCTGCTGGATATAGAATCATGGCTGGTATTTATTAAAAAAAATATCCAAAATGCTTTGCTGTTAAGTAAGTTTAAGTATTTATTGTATCTTATTAAATGTACTATAATTTAGCTAAAACTCAGTTTTTTTAGAATCAATATTTATTCAAGTATACAAATCTAGACAAAGTTTTTGTAAAGACTGAATTTCCTTATGGACCTGAGTGTGGAAAAAGTGGGAAAGTTTGATTAGAAATTCTGTTATGCTAGAAAAATACATTAATACCAGCAATTTTGATAATAGTTTTATTACTGTCTCTTTATAACAAATTAAAAATGTTTGTTGATCAGAGTACTAGCACATAAAATAATAATGGGTGTAAATCTTTAATTCTTTTGTGTTGTTCGGTCATTCTATCAAGAAAAGTTTCTGGCACTCAGCTGAGCTGGTTTATGTAAGTGTGGCAAGTGGCATATTCTGCAGCTGCGTCTGAGTCATAATGCTGTTTAATGCTCGTGTTCTGCATGAGGTAGGAATTAAATTCTTGGTTTCATTAAGCATCTTCATGCTTTTCAACAGAAGTATCCTTTCCAAAACAAGCTTAGTATTTTCATCTCTACTAGTTCATCGATTTATGTAGGAGACCGACTAGTTTAAATGGACACTTGAAATCCCTTTGAAATTTCCTTCTGCCCAAAAAGTAAAACCAAAGAGTTGGGCATTAATTGTAAAATTTGCCTTGATCTTTTCCATTCGCCAGTGGGACTGTTAGCTTTGCTTTTTTCTCTAGTAAGCATTTTTGTCACCTACTGGGCGTGCTTGTTTTCTCGCCTCATGTTCCGGCCTTCCTGCCTTGGAACTTCGCTTCCAGTCCTGCGACCGTTGGACAAGTCTTGTTCACTGCTGGCTATCTCTCTGTGTCTCTACCCAGCCGGTCTTTTCTCCTGGACACAGTTAATTCCCTGTCTGGCTTTCCTCTCCTCCTCCCACTGGCTGCAGCCCATGCTCTGCCGACCTCCAGCCCTGGCCTGACCCAGCCCGCACTGGCTGCTGCCTGCGCCCCGGGCAGCGCGACTGGCTGTCTTCGTAGGAGTGGCTGTTTCAGGACGTGTTCGTTCTCCATTCCAAGAAGTGTTGCTTTAATCCGTGTTTAACAGACCTATGTGACTATCTTAACTGAATCCTTTTCATTAAAGCCTAACTTTTCTACAAACACTAATCTGCTCTTCAAATCGCTTTCCTATTGCATTTTTGTTGTTGCCTTTTCTGTGGAAATTGATCTTCGCTCTTCCCCTGTACCTCCGACTTTCTGCTTTTCCTCTACCAAAGAGGGCTTTCAAATGCTGTCCTTCTCAGCACCTTCTTCAGATTTCACTTAATCTTGTCTTCTAAGCTCACTTGCTTTTTTTCTTACTTACCCTACTCTCTGCTGGTTTTACCCCTTGAAGTAGCATGTTTTAGTCTGTAATTGCCTTGATAAAGTAAGTGATCGACTCTGCTTGCTCTTGCTTGTTTCTTAAGTCATTGTTATGTACAACTTGAAGGTTTTTGAATATACCAGTTATGTACTTCAGCTTGTTTTTTCAGTTCCTTATAGGCATTCCTGTGTGCATGCCTCTTGTGCAGAATTACAACTGCGCTCTCTGGATTCTTGCTATCTTAACCAAATCTCAGAGCTACTTCATTTCACCTCCTCTGTCTTTCATAGTAAACTGTGTGTTTTTTCCCTTTAACTCTCCCCTTCCTCTGGCATCTGTGACTAGCCTCTCTTAGGTTTTGTGCAGCTTTTTCTTGTGTAGGCAGAAAATAAAAAAACTGTAAAAATCCTAGTTTAAAAACAGACAAAAGGAATTGAGACGACTTTCAAATGACTGTTTAAATTGTTCACCTTTTGACAAATGAGCCTTGTTGTCTCAAACAGTTTTAGCTGACAGCACTTATGTCAGTTGACCTTATTCTTGCTATCCACATTTTTAAATGGAAGGGATGAAAAGATGAGTACCAAAAGCCTCTGATTTTGAAAACACAGAAAGATTTAATTCTAAAAAAGCTTTACATGTCTTGGAGCCTCCAATGCATGTCACAAAGCTGACGCAGCTATTTCAGAATCACTTCAGCCTGCCCCGGCAGCAAAGTCTTCAGCAAATGCATATTTTTAGAAGTGCTGTCTGTATATGTATTCATTAGTAGAATATAGCAGGTGGTTTATCTGAAGTGTGAAAAATAGCCCTTCTTGGCCCGTGTGCTCCCTCACATCCCAGCAGATACTTCAAATAAAAAATAATTATCTTGGATGTAGAACAGGGCTCTAGATTAGGACGTGGATGGGAGGGTTAATGATAAAAGGTTCTGATAGAAAAACCACGTTGAAATGATTCTGTGACAGTTTCTTCTAATTTTGGTGTATAAGTTCCTCGTGCCCTGTGTTGTTCAGTGGAAGTGGTGGAGAAGATCAGGGGTGAGAAAGGCAGAGTCTATGCTCCTGTTTTGTAGTAGCCGTACCTTCTCTGAATCTGAGGTATGATTGGACTTTGTCCTGTTGCAGGCCATGGAAATTGAGTTTATTTCACAGTCAACAAAGCAGGTCACTGTTTTTAAAGTATGATCTGCTTGACCTTCAGAGGGCATGTGATTTTAAAAGACTCTTGGGAGTGTTGCTTTCAAGTGTGGAACAAGAGAAAGGCTGAATGATTGTTAGTGCAGCAGAAAAAAACCGATCCCCGGCCTCGCTATATTGAATTACTGGTGCTGAGCCTGTGCTCACTCAGTCTGATTGGCAGGGCTGGCCTTGAGCGCTCGGCTGGGGGAGCTGGGGTCACTTCGTTCTTTTTGGGAGTTTCTTGCTGTAAGAGAGATTTGATACCTAGCTCTGAGGTTTCTGGACTTAGATAAATTACCAACTATCCATCTATGTTATCTTGAGTCCAGTCTTAGGAGAAGGTTCAGTGTCAGCTCTTAGTCTGTTTTGGGCTAACACTGGTTTATTTTTCTCAGCTTTTCGTACCGGGTAGGGGTACCCTGCTGTAGATCCTGGTCTTTCCGTCCTCATAGGTTGGGAACTGCATAGCTTTACAAATTGTTTGCTGTCATCTTGCTTTGAGATCTTGAAGAATGTAAATTCATTAAAAAGTAAGTCTCATTTTATTTTCTTCTGAGACAGGCAGACTTCCTTACCTGCTTTCTCTGCCACCAAGATCAACTTCGACATTTTTATTCTTTCAGTCAATACTCATAAATCCTTTTCTCCTCTCAAAAAGAAGGGGAAAATACAAGGAAAAAAAGTACAGTAAAGGAATAGTTAAGCTTCTTCTACTTAAATATGAATTACTATATATGGCCAGAGGTGTCTGGTTGTTCCCTGTGTCAGCTGGGTCCAGGCCTGTCTGACAGAAGTGTGTAATATTTTCTAAGATGTTTTTCCTGGACTGTCTTACTTATTCTCTAAGTCGCCAATAAAATATATTATACACTACAAAAACATGGGAGAGATTTTTGCTTTAATGAGGAAAGTATATATGTGCAGTATTTTATAACTTGTTGGGATTTACATACCGCTTCTACCTAATGCTGTGGGGCAAAACTGAATTATCAGAATAGCTATGGGTAGCGGCTGCTTATTACTATAACATTTCTTTCCTCCATCAAAGTGTCTCCTGTCTGTGGTGTAATATGTCACTGTTGCAATATTTATCCGTGTCAAACTATTGCATTACAACACAAACAGAGGCATTCTGATCTATAAAAAATATTTTGATCAGTAGTAACTAGCAGCTGCCTTTGTTCTATTTTTAAGTAATTAAATATTTCAGCTGTGTTAGATCATATGCTATGCACGTGTGCTACTGACAAGTCATGAAACTGAACCAAAATATAAAAGTGAGGAGGAAATCATATCCTTTGGAAATACTTATTTGCTGTTACTGTAGATAACTAATATCTGAACTTTATTATAAATTAGAATGGAAACAAACTTTGTAATGTGGAAGACACTAACTTACTCTTCAGTTAACTTCAGTACATGCCACCAGGTTTTGTTCAGCTCGGTGGATAAGCTTTTTGTAAGCAAAGCAGTCAGTTTGCAATGTGACCTGAGAAAAGTGAAGGTGAACGGATCGTATCTGTGTTTGCAGTCAGCAGCTGAACACAAAGGTTGTGCAAATAGAACAAACGTTGTCATCTCAGTCCAAGAAATGGTGCCACCCAGTTGGAGCTTTTTGCAACACTTTTGTTAGGAAAAGGGCACGGTAACATATGGATGCTCATCAGACACCTTTCTGTAAATGCATGTGAAAACTAGCGCGGGTGGACAGATGTTTGCACATCTATTTGTGTGCAATGTTAAACCACTCAGGCTAATCCTTTTACAGGAAACATACCCTGTTTCCTTTTCATTAAGAAAATACTCTTTCATTTTTTTGGGGGGTGCAGAATATGGTTCATATTTCTTAAATTAAGTGGTTTCTTCGATGATTCTGTAGATTGATTATAGTTCCCAATTTACAGCTGGCATCCAGCATGTCCTTGTCTTTGACCTGCTGAATCTCTTTTGGGAAGGGCTGGTGCAGTGTTTTTTGTTTGCTTTGTTTAGTTTAAGGAGTGGTGATACAGATACCAATTTTTCCTTCTTTTTATTTCATTTTTTTCATTGTACTATTGAAGACTGACCTCAGAGATGCCTGAAGCTCTTTTTCTTTTGTTCTTCTTCACTTTTCTACTATTTTGAGGGCTTTAGTATACTTTAGCATAGATTGCTAATGGCAAAGTCTGCTTTCATTTTGGTTTATTTTATTCCCACCCAACTCACCAATAAGAATACCAATACTGGTCTCTTGAGTACAGTTCAAGAACAACATGTAGAATGGATAGATGTGTACTTATACTTGTCTACCCCTTATGCGTAAAGCCAAATTTCTTCTTAAGTTCATCAGGGCTTGCTTTTAAAGTACTAATACTTTATTCAAGCTAAAAATGTTTGCACTACTTAAATATATGCAAGACGTTTGTGTTTTATTAGGGCTATGGAATTTACTTATGAAGAGTGAATTTTGCTCTAATATGTATGTGCTGTTATATCTTATAGGTTGCTTTCTCTATTGATGGCATATATTTCTTCGGTCAGTGATAAGTGGGTATTAACAAGCTTTGTTACTATTACTCATAGCTGATAATTATACACTTCTGTTCACATTGCCACAATAAGTATTGCCCAGTAAAAATACATACATGTAAGCACAGTAATAGTTCTTCATATTGCCCTTCTGGTAAGCAGAGTTCCGCTGAGTATGTTAATGTGTAAAAGATACGTAAATCCCAAGTAGGTGTTTAAGTTATGGGTGTTAACAAATGGCAGGCAGACAAATAATAAAAAAATGTAAAAAGAAGGTGGGGGGAGGAGTTGGTTTGGTTGGGGTTTTTTTATGCTTCTTTATGCAGACCCTTGCTTACACAGTTCTTGCTTTTGAAATTGTTTTGAGCATGTATGTTGAGTCAGTGTAGCATCAGTTTCAGGTATCTGTATGTTGGATGGAAGAGGAGAGAGAATTGTCTGAGGTGTCCTCAGGTAATGAAGACTGAAGTTCCTGTTTGTGGACACATGCTTTGTGCTTTTTGGCAATTTGTGAGTAATAGAGCAAAGGCTGGTGGGGTGTGTGCGAGTGTCGGGTTGTGCTGTAAACTAGACCCCAGAATACATAAGGATCAGAATAATGTTCTTGTTTCAGATATTTGAGGGAATGCTAGTCTTTCATTTTTGCACTCTTCCGTGTCTAAACTTTGCTGTACCCGACTTGCCTACCTGTCCACCCAAATCACTACTGCTGTTTTGAAATGCCTTTTGTTGGGACTAGCTTTGAAATAATTTGATAGAAAAGATAGCAATTATAGAAGAGGTGTTATCACTAAGGACGTGTAACAGACCTAATCCTGTTGCCAGTTTCATTTGACCTTGCCACTGGAGTCTCTAGTCATAACTTGTAACTGATACCGACAATGATCTGAAGAACTATGTGAGAGGAAGTTCTCATTCCCAGTGAGCTCAGGACAGGTCAAAAGCAGGCCAGCTTTGCTATTTTCTAGCAAATCTTATGCCAAATATTGGTTGCTGAATTGGTACAGGTGGTCAATACTGGTGAAAGCTATAAGGTATAATGGAGCAAGAAGTTTTATTCGGTATATAGCCAATGAACATGGTTTCTGGGAATGTTGATTGTAACATGAAAACAACGAGAATAGGTAACTGTACTCTTAAAAATTCTTCACTGAGTGACTGTTCACATCCAGGGGCTGATTAGTATATCTCAAGTTCAGAAAACCATAGAGCACTCAGGACGAGAAAATGAATAAAAAGAGAGAATTAATTCAGAAATCTGTTAAAGCAAAACCAGCAGTTACAGATAAGGAACTGGTTAGTCACTAGTGTTTGTTTCAGACATAGGAAAATAATGATAATACCAGCACATATATACGAAGATGAAATCAAAGATCAGTTTTGCACTTAGTTGTAAACATATTATGCTCATAAGCTTGAATATCTGCTAAAAATAGCAGATTTTAAAGGTGAGGTTGAAGGGACTAGACACTGTCAAAGAACTGCGATAACGGTAAAACTGTGCCTGATATCCAGGTTTTCTTATTTCTGTTATTTCGGTTTCAAAATCATTACTCTCTTCCACAAAGAATGAGGTGAATTAAATTCCATTTAATACAATTTTATTTCAAATATAATACGGAAGAGAAGCTGCACATGGCTGAGATGTACTCTAAGAAGGGCTTGGGCTCTCTGCCATGACAAGCATGATATTGGACATGCAGCAGAGCACTTAGGCAGTCCAGCCAGGAAAGTCTCTCCAAATACCGTCAGGAGAGAGAATTTAAGGATTGTAATGCCATAAGATACGCGAAAGAGCAGCCTGAGCTATAGGAGAAACGTTAAACCCTCATTCATACCCTGAAATGCTTAGAACAAGAAGTATGCAACTGGATTAATTTTATTTTTTTATTTTTTATTTTTTTAAATTAGGAATTGAAAAGACTTAAGTAAAAGAGTGTATATTGTTGCAGCCTAAGTGCGGTAATGTAAGTGTGTGTTACAAAAGCACAAAATGGAAAATACACTTGGTAGATAGTTACGAAACCAAGGCAGGGAAACTGAAAATGGCAGATGTACACTGAGTACAAGTACTGGGGGTGTTGTTACTGGAAGGATTCCTATTTATGACTTCAGTGAACTGCTGGAGTCCATAACTTCTGTGCTTTAACTTCTCTGTGTTTCTGCTTATCGTGCTTAAGATTCTTGAAAAGTAGAAATTTTATCCAGAGATAATGTTTTAAAACTTTGATTAGAAATATGTGCTTTTATAGACTTTGTAGAGGTCCAGGCAGCATACGTGTGCTTTTCTTAAAGTTGATTCTTTTCTGATAGTCATTTCTGTGTTTGACCCGAATACATCCTAGAAAGTACATGTTCTTAATTACATTTCCCAGTTTCATGTTGCACCTTTAAATTCATATATTTTCAATTTCCTTTTTGGACTCTCTTGTTGTTCCTTAGCTAATTATGCAGTTTTCTAATCTGCACATGGCCTCTTTTTTCAATTGAATAACTTGTTTCAAACAGGAAGATATTACAATATTGTAGGTAGTATGAAAAGCTATATAATTACCAGTGACTAATGGTCTGATGGTTGGTGCATTGCCAGTCTGTTTTGAATGCTTTTAATACAAGTGTGTTTTAAAAGTATTCCATTAATTTGTTTCTATAGGAGTTGCACAGAATTATCCTATGCTACTGCTCGGCTCAGTGTGATAACATGTCCTTCTGCTTGTGTTGCTCTGTATTTTCTACTCCTCTTCAAAAGATAGCTGACAAGAACTGTTTAAAAATAGCAGGCCAAGGGCAGGTGACAAAATGTCACATAAGCAGCACCTGGTCCAGTGACAGCCTGGAGGGAAGAAAAAACCAAACCCAGATGTCACAGACAGGTTTCTATTTCTGAAGCTGGTCAAACAGCAGAATTTCAGCTTCGACAAAGGAAAAGAGAAGGGCCCATCCAAGCCTTATGCATTCAAATTTTACTCTGGTTTTGATAGCAGTTCCTTCTTTCTATTACAAGTCTTAGTTTACAAGGATAGGTTATTATATATACCTTTCTTCTTGACGAGTTATACCTGTAACCTCATGCTCGTTAATACACTGCTAAGAAAGGAGAATGAATAATCTGGCAAAATTTTTAGCACAAGCTTATGTTAGCTGAACTAACAGCAGCCCTAACGTTGCTGAAGTGCCAGATAATTATGAAAATATGTATAGAAGAACTATGCCTGTAATTAGAAAATCTGAAGTAGTAAATGAATATATGTTTCAGAAGCTTTACTCAAGGCGTTGGAAAGTAAAAATGGAAATTTTATTTACCTTCCTTCTGCCTCCACTTCTTTCCGGAGGTGCTGTTTGCTTCACCTTCTTATTGTGGCAGTACCTTTTTTCTAAAAGAATGAGAAAATTGTAACATGAAGAAAAGCTATATATTTGCTTTTCTTAAACAGTTTGTGACTTAGTTTCAGAAGTGTGCCGAAACTTCATGTCGCATGTTCAGAAAGAGTATTAATTACAGCACTGAAGTCTCTGCGACTAAAGTAGAACGCTTCAACTTATTGATAGGAACTATCAATGGAGAAGATTAGCTTTAGTTCTGCTCTGTTAAAGCTTTTGCAGAAGTACAGGAACTTTGCGGTGATACTGGCTTCTCAGTATAGAGGGCGGTTTGAGCTCTAATATTTGCATGATAAAGTAGCAAGAAATGTGAACTGCCTCCCCCTGCACGCCCCAACCGAACCACAGTGGGGGCTGGGATAGGAGAGTGTGTGCAACGCTTGTAAGTGACTTAAGTTACTTAATTTAAATACGTTTTTATGTGGCTGTGAACATCCTTTTGTATCTTTGTTTTCAAACAAGGACTAATATAAATTACAGCTTTCGAAGTGCTTTAGAGGTATTTAATTAAATCCCATTACAAACCTTTTTCGGGGTAAGTTTTTAATACTTCAGCTCAGTTAAATAGTACCTAACGCTCATCTGGACAGTAGTAGAGGTGGCTCTGTTTTTGTTTTGATGGAAGAAGTGGAGACTCCTTTGAAGGAAAATACACGTGTGAATATGTTCCTAGTTCTTGAAGTCATCTGAGATCTTCTTAAACCAGCCTTTCAATTGTTAACTCTCACCGGAGAAAATCAGTACTATTTTGCCTCTCTCTCTCTTCTTGTAAACCGGCACCAGCAGAGTTCATTTGAATTTCATGTGAAGCTTTTTGTTCGTGATGGTTCCACATTATAGGTCAAGAATAAATAATTTTCAAAGTACTCCACAAGGACAACGCTCCCTCCAAACCAGTTTCTTATCTCAAACAGTAAGCTACAGCAGATTCTTAGGAAAGAATACAAAACCAGCCTAAACACTCTGTCTCTGATGATCTCTTAATTCAATAACTTCTGGTGTCACAGGTGATATGGAAAACAGTGATTTATTTTTACCAATTAAGTGGAGTTTTTGTTATGCTGTGTTTGTTATTTAAAGCCTACTATATGTGGCATAACTGCAGCAAGGTTGAACTTCAGTAGCTTATTTTGAAAGGATAAATTTAATGCTTTTCTAGTACAAATGAAGGCATGTATTCAGAAATAATTATTTCATTGTTTGTTTTGCGATTTTCAGTATTTTAAGTACATAAAACTACAGGTACTACAGTGTTAAATATCTTCAATGTGTATTCGTGGTACGTTGTCTTCAGTACATGGAAGATTCAGCTACCCCGACTGTTCATCCCCTTTAGCAATTTTTCATATTAATGCATTCAGTTCTGAAATAAAAACACTTAAAATAGCTTTCGTTTACATTGCAGGGCGTATGGGAATAAATTTCCATCATCCAGGAACAGACAATATTATGGCTCTTAATAGTAAGTAGTTAATATCTGGTGACTAATATTGTCATGTCAAATATTATTTTTTACGTTTACTGTGTATGTAGCTGTACAGTCAGACATAAATATGTGTAATAATATTTGCATAGAAATTTACATGCACTGTCCTAAAATTATTTTTGTATGTCAATTATCTCTGATTTTATTGGTAGAATTGGTGATACTTTATATTAGCTTTATTTGTTCCACTGGAAGCTTCATAATGTCTGCTTTTAGCTAACATTGCAAAACAGCCTCAATTGTAGGGGTGGATGTTAAATCAGTAACGTCAGTTTGTGATGGCTCTCCAGACATACTGCTTCTTGCTGGGAGAGGATGAGTTGTTTTGCATGCAGTTACACTGCCCCATGGAGTTCACTTTGTTGGTTTCCCTAAAGCATTACGTAGACCAGACTGGGGAGAACATTTAGACATCTAAATGGTGAGGGCAAAGTGCGGGGCTGAACTTCGCTGAAAAATTATTGCTTTTGTTTGTGTTGGAAAATAAAAATAAATAGATAAAAATCCAATCATGAATGCATGCATTAAAAAACCTGCTGAAATGTGTCTGGAAGCTCTAAAGAGAGCCTGGTATCACGCCAGGGGATGTGTGTGTCTCTAAAGCACCACCACCATCATGCAGAACTGAACTATGCAAATCAAAGCATAGGTTTTGTCCATCTAATCCTAGGAATGCTATTTTGAAGTATGTATTTTCGCTTACAATGTTTTATTAGAGGAGTTAGGCTTAATTTACTCACTTCTCTAAAGATTTTTACTTTTTTACTGTCAATATAAATTATATTGTGCACGGTTGAAAACTGCGTTCTGTTTGTGTAATACCAAACAGAAATAAAAAATAATTTATAAAAGCGAAGAACTGAGAACTTGTACCAGATGAGATGCAAGGGGTTTATTACTTGGCTTTAAATGCCAGCTTTTGGAACCCATTAGAATTTGTGTTTCTTTTCTTACCATTGTGCTAATGGTGAGGTGATGTTTAGCACAGTTTCTGTTGTCATATTTAGCATATATGCCCCAATTTCTGATGGGCACATGAAATTATGGGAAATCAAGTAATTAACTGAAAATGCTTCCTTTAATTAAATATTTTATTAAAAGATGAAGCTGCTCCTGTGAGTGGGCATGTGTGTAAGTAAGTTGTGTACAGTACAGTCTGCTGCTGCTTGATATTAATTCTGGTCTCAGAATATGTATGTTGTTCTAACATGGGCGTTTCAGTGATCTGATTCCAGTAGTAATCAGATGGCAGATTTTGTTTTAATTTTGAGGTTTTTTAAAAAATTACGGTTACCGTGGAATATATAACAGTATTTTTTACAAAGTCTTACAGAGATTTTTAAAAGATGGGGATGAAAACCTGATACAAAAAGTTATACTGTAGAGGATCAAATCAGTGTTGTTTAATTTTGCAATTTATGCAAAATAGTAGTGATTGTTCTTTTGAATGAAATTCAGTGCAAATCGGAAGTCTGGGTAAGTTTCCGTATGTTTTCCCTCTCTTGCTTCTCTTCTCCCTCCCATTCCTCCCTAGGCAAGGCCACACCGGTTTTGGCTATTAAGACCCCTGAAGCTAGAATTATTGTATTGTGAAATCTGTTGGGTTTTGATCTTAAATCTTTGAAGAGCTGAGAATAAAAACAAGTATTTAAGTACATAAGCCTAAAAGTTACTTTGTGGTCTGCGTTCTCTTTTGTATGCAGCTAAAACTGAGAAATTTAGAATTATGTTGTTCCTGTGTGATCTGTTAACCTTTGCCATGGTGAAATATACCAAGGAAAGTTAGTCTAAGAAGAAATACTCTTTCCTGTGCTGGAATGACTGTGGTTTGGGTTTAAAAAATAAAATAAGTAAAATAAAACTAAAAAATCCCCAAAGAAATATTTCATCACAGTAATTTTTGTAACAATTTGGAGAACTTACGTAGCTTCTTTAAATCATAACACTTGAAATCTCTAGATACAATTACTGTGAAACCAAACACTGCTGAATCTGCAAATCCAACCTTTACGTTCTATTTGTAGTTGTTGCTATGTAAGCATTTTTCTCTTTTCTTGCAAAGATACAGTAATAATCTTTAAGATGTGTTACTGAAAGCTCAGTTTCTCACTAACAGGGTACTCAGTCCTTTGAAGCTGCAAGACAACCCAGGCTCATGCCAACTGCCATCCAAGGCTTCCCTGCAGGCACTGGAGAGAGGAGGGCAGTTTTCTGAGGGGTATTCGGCTCCTTAGGTCCTTCGCATCCTTTATGGCCACACTTTCAACTGTACTTCAGCTGTTGTTCCCATTTATTGATAACAGCCTCTGGAAACTGGGTTTTTTCCTGACTGGCTGACTGGAGCTACTGTAAATGTTTAAGGGATTGTTTGGTTTGAGGGAAGGTGCTGCTGGCTCCGGTCAGCAGGCTTTAGTGTAGAGCACACTGCCACTGTTTTCATCATTGTGCAAAGCTGTAAATCACCATCATCCCAAGGCACTGAGTTCTGAAATAATTAAATTAGTGAGATAGAAGAAATTGCTTTTAAATGCCTCATTATGATGAATCTTGTCATTAATGGCATCGTGCTTGTGTACACAGGCAGAGTGCTGCGTGCGTGTATAAGCATGTTTGTGTTGTAGAGGTGCTTTAAGTTGTCTATCAGAAATAGGCTTCTACTGGGGAATGCAGAGTTTGAATTCAAAGAGGTCTGAGCATAGTCCTAAAGAGCATTTAAACAAAAGGAAAATGCAAATATTTAGATTTTGAACATTGTGCAGAGGGAAAAAGCTGTGACTTTTGTCTCTACTAGCTCTAATTGAAATGGCGTTTTTAATCAAGTAGCGACATCTGTTTGTTAACTTTTTTATGAATCATTCATGCTGAGTGAAACAGGAGAAAATTTTTTACAAACTCTCATCTATAGGACAGTATTAAATACGATTGATACTGTAATTTCTAGGAGAAATGTGACATAAATTGAACTATTATTTGTGTGAATTCATGTATGAACTTGAAGAGGAACCATCTACTGATGATACTTTCAGTAGATGTTTGCAATACTAATTAAAAGGTATGTTTATAATACTGAGCAAAACCTGGAAAAAAAAAAAATCATTTTGCTTTGCCAAAATGACCTCAAAGGTGTCCTCTATCCCCTTCTCTTGCTAGTACTTGCTTCTGTTTGCTTCTGCCTAGGGGACGCTGGATGTTCCCTTCTGTTGTTATGCCCTCCTTTCAAATTAGCTATATAAATAGGACTAAATGATGAGCATGAATGCAGAGTCACCTACTTGCAAACTAGTGAGCTGTCTTTAATGCTTCTCGTGAAGTCCGGAAAGCTCACAGTAAACCTCAGTGGAACAGAAGTACAGCAGATGAAAAAGGAGCCGGGGAGCAGTCAGTGAGTGTGTAATCTTTCTAAGGAAGCACTGAACTGTATTGCTGGGACCCCAAATGAACTTCTGTAAGAAGAGTTTAGACTAAAGGTAGTTAAACCAACAAATGAGAAAAAACCCTTTGTGAAATGCCAGAATTTTGTTTTTTTCTAAAGCTCCCCTGTACAGTGACTTTTCACTGCTATTGGGCCTCAAATGTTCCATCTGTTTCTAATGTTCATTCTTATTTCATCTGCAAATGTGTCATCTGTGAAGTCTGGTACTGTTTGCCCTCCATCTGACTGGCTTCTCTTTTTTTCAATAGTGTCATTTAGTTATGTTTCTTCTGAATAAAATAATTTGAAAAATTCATTAAGGCAAGAGTTTGGGGCACCCTTTTATGTTTGTTTAGAGATTTTGGGTTTGTTTCATTAATGTAGATATTAATTACCTGGAGAAGTTGTCATGCCATGACAGAAGATGTAACAGCAGCAAAATAATTGAATTTTTTATTTTCGTGCTTCCGTTGACTTTACAATTTTCTTGCCTCTATAAGAGCTATTTCACTTGGCTCTTCTTATATTCTCATGTATTGTTTTCAAGCACATACAAGTGTTTAGATATAACAAAGTTGTCGAAATAACATTTCATATTTAAATCTTCTGCCAACACCATTGATATACTTTGAAATGAACCACTCTGAATAGAACATTTATTGAATTATTTTTGTCTTGCAAAATCTTGGGTTGGCAGTTTAATAGCTAATAAAAGGTTGGGTTTTGTAGTGATAATATTCTGGGAAAATATGTGGCTAAATTTCAAGAGGCATCAGTCTTTTCTAATAGTTTGGTTCCTGCCTATAGGAATTGGCTGAGCTCGTTAGCCCAATTGCCAGCATGGGTTACTAATGTGTTACGAGCTAATTAACGTATAAGGAATGATATGAAGGAATAGAAGACACCGAGAGCTAATAAGGTTTGCAAAACCAGACCTGATTTAAATGTGAAGAGATCATAATTTATTTAACTGGAGGGAAAAAATGAATGATGTAAAGTGTGACGTAGCAAAAGCAGGAGGGTTCATAAGAATCCCAGGGTGTACAAACTGCCACTTTAGATACAACCTTGTTAGGTTTTGTAGAACAATTTGTAGAAACAATTAGCATTGGTGCTGCCTTGGGGATTGTGAGGCAGGCTAGCTGATACCTCATTGTCCCTTCTATACCTGTGTAATTAAAAAAAAAGTGTGTGTGGGGGGGGGGGAGGGAGGAGAAGAGGGTGGAGCAATGAAACATGCTTTTTCTTTGTTCTTCCCTTCAATTTTTTATATTAGTATCTGCACTTCCTGAAATCTGACTTGGCCACTACTGGAAGCAGTACCTTTTATCAGTGATTACTAAAGTATTTTTCTAGCAGAGAATGATTTCTCACGTTTTCTTCCTTTTAATCCAAGTTTGGAGCTTTTTACTACCTTCTATGTTTTCTTTTTCCACCACTTTTCCTGCCTCATAACCTTCCTTTCATCTGTGTGATCCTCTTTGTTGTGGGCGAGCCCACCTGTTTTCTGTCAAATTTTAAGGTTTCATTAATGTGCTTTTTAAACTAAAAGAAAGAGATGAAAATAGATAAACGTTCCATCCTGCACAGATGCTTGGCTGCTCAATGGCTAAGGAAGGAAGACCTAAGCTGTTTAAGCAAGCTGTGAGTATCAAATGCAGTTCATGTGTTTGATCAAGTGTTTGAGGTCCAATGTGTGGGCCTTGACTGCATATAGCTTGCATGGAGGTGGTATTTTTCCGATGATGGGACTCAACTGCATATGTATGTCAGCGTATGTAATCAGTGGGATTGTTTTAGTGCTTACGTTGCCAGCATTGGGGAAAAAGTGAACCAGAAGGGACTGCTGAGACAGATATCACCAAATTATCACAGTGCCTATCTGCACATCCAGCCTGTCTATTAGTGGAAATTGAGAAACACCTTTTGAATGACTCTTGGATGTGCAGTAATTCATCCCATACCCAAATTATTTGGATTATAACTCCCCTCTCCCTCATCGTGAAAGATAACCCCTCAAACCTCAACTATTGAAACATGCTGAAGTAAAAATAATTGTAAACACTATCCCTGAAGAAGTGGGGTGAGCATTCTGCAAATAACAGATTAATATATAGAAAACTTTCTTTAGAAGCAAATAGATTTCCATGTGCATTAAGCCCAGTACAAACACACCTATGGCAAGGAACTCGAAAGTTAGTGTAGTGAATCAAGTTTAATTGCATATTCCCCCAAACACAAGTCTTCTTTTACCCCCCATACTTTTATGTACATGATTTATGGAGTTTTATCATGTCATGTTAATTTATCAACTTGCTTCTTATCTAGACAAAGCCCCAGAAATTGTTATTCAAGAGATAGTACATTAATAGTAAATTGATGCTGGTTCAAGCATTGGCCTTATCTTTGTATGCAAGTTGTTCTCGTTAACCTTGACTCCTATTTTAGTTAGTAGGAATGTTGAATGTGTTCTGAACTGCATTTACGTGCATACAGATTGCTACAAATTGTTACTCAGACTGCTTCTGCTTTAGCTACTGTCTTTCATAGAGCTCCAAATGGATGAAAATCCCCTTTTTAATTAAAACGTTCCTTACCTAGCTCTTACTCTGTGATTTTAATTTTTTTGGATGTTTTGACAGTTTGTTAGATAACGTTGACCATTCAGACAGAGTAGCATGGACTGACAGAGTGATCAGAGAGGAGACTTTTGATTTGTCTTTCTGGAATTACAACTATGATTTTTCCACAATGGGTAATTTGAGACAAGTTGGTGAATGGCAGATACTTTTAAAATTTGTGAAGATGTTCTGTGTACATTAGAGCAAATTAATTGAATGGAATGAACAAAGTCAGGAATGTTTACCAGAAGAACTTTGAATATGTGGCCCAAAGTTTAATAGAATTCTAGTACTTTGCAAAGATACCATATTCATATGCCTCATCTCAGAATTTTACTATGACCCGAAGGAAAGCTTCAAATCAGTTCATAGAAATTCTGACTGCATGCACTACTTGCATCTGCATTTCTTATTATGTGCACACAAATCCTTGATCTTTGTCTTTTTAATGGCATAAATTTTAATGGCATAAAACCAGAGTGCCTACATTATTCTATTCATTTGCTTTTTGTTACTTCAGTAAAACAAGTTCTTCAGTGAGTTCAAGGTGTGTGCTACAGAGATATTGTTATAACAAAGGTAATTTGCGTAATCGCACTTGATTCTGTCACCCCCTCATAGTTCGTTAATTTTCACTGGCGTTGTAGTTCACTTGTAAACCTCCAGATCTATAGGAATTTCAGAGACCCACTGTTCAAAAGAAAAAGCTTGACATATTGTTGTTTCTGATTTTAGAAAATTATTGGACAGCTCATAGTGTCATAAAGCAAGTAATGTTTTGAACTGCTGACTGCTTCAAGATTACAAAGGAATTTTCCAAGTTAGAAATGAGATTCTGGGTGAACGTCCATTTAGCCCTTCTAGTTCCAAAATTTCAAATCTGGAAATCTTCACTTTTTAAAAAAATTTTTATAGAGATAGTGCCACTTTAAGTCAACTTAAGAACCATCTTTAAGACTTCCTTGAGATGTGTATCTTTTGATATTGTGGACACATTATTGGGTGAACAACGTAAGTACTTTTTAAGGACAAGATAAATACTTTCTCATGCATCTTCCATAAAATGTGATAGCACAAATACTTGGTGATGCTTATTTCTGTATTTGAAATTGTCTGATCAGCTGTGATATTGAAAGAGTGTAGATCTAGTTCTTTAGAGTTAATGTTTTATGGATTCACAGGTTTATTATTACCTTGAAATGCTAACTATTTGATCCATATGCAATGTGTGGATCCAATCTCATATTTTAATAAGTCAATGAAAAAAAATAATCAGAAGTCTCACAGAAATCATGTCACTAATTTGTAAGTCACTGTCTTATTTGGCATATAAGATTTCATGGCTTAGACATTTTAGTACCTCTAAAACAACAACAAAAAAAATTAAGGGGTGTGCCTAACTAGTAAAACTTATTTTTATGGTCCAACATAATTTAATAACATGACAATAAATGTGTTCTCAGTTTCTTAAAATTACAGAGTTCTTCCAGCAAGGAGTGTCATGCAGTCTAGCACAATTGAATCTGTCCATGCCTCTGCTGAAGTCTGCGAAAAGGGTCTTTCACACCTTGCCTTTTTTATGTTGCTGTTAGAATCTGGTTTTAAAGACAAGTCAACAAATTAATTTGGCGATGTTATCTCCTATATGAACATAATGGAAGTACGTCAGCTTGTCTATAGATAGACTTCAGTTATCCAATTTTTAATCAGATTTATGTAGATTTCTCCAGAAAGTTCTTGCACAAGTTATTAATTAAGCCATAATGAAGCTGCTGAAAGCTTTTGATCTACTTGATGTAGGTGAATAATACTCAAGCTTCTATACAGAACATTCTCTTGATGGTAGTGATAGTAACGTGTTGAATAAATACCAGTATGTGATTGGTTGGCTTCATTAAAAATATGTTTTAAGAAGATGATGGCGTTTCAGTCAGGCTTGTTAATTGTTCTACTGACTTTCTCCCTTGTGTAGTTAGATGTCGTCCCCGGGGAACTTTCCCCCAGTTTGTGATCAATAAAAATCAAACTCTTAGCTAGAGATTAAACTATTATAGTGGACACTCACTGTTTCGCATGACTAACAGCCATTGTCTCCAGGACATGAAGCAATGTGGGTTTTGTTTTCACAAGTGTTTCTTAACTTCAAAGGTTTGGTTCACAGGATATTGAACTGTAAGTTATTATTGCGCCTTATTGTACTTATTTATTGTGTCAGCATTGAATTGAATTGTGTCAGATGATGCACATTTATAGGTTGAGCTTTTGTATACTCTTCACCGATACCTGTTTTTCCCAAGTGCCACCAATTTCCATTCTCTGTTGTCCCGTGACTGCAGTGTGTTGAGAGCAGTGCATAGTACAAGCCTCATATGAGTACAGCCAGCCCAGTTAGAAGGGGGATTTGAGGCTGGAATAGTAAACCAGTACAAGCCTGAAAGCATGCATCGTTTTTTGTGGAAAAGTGTTCTTGTGGCCTTCCTATGGAAGAATTCTGTTCCATAGGAATAAATCAGTGACATCACATAACTCTGGGTATTTGAACTTTTACTCTTTGCAGCTATGGGCAAAGCTAATGTAGCTGATAATGAACATCAGTTTACTGTTCTATTTCAGTTTTCTCTGTCCCCTTTGGAAGCTCAATTTTTCTTTTTCAGTTAGCTGTACTTTTTATTTTGTATTATCAGAATAGCCAACTACTAGAACGCAGTTTTCTCTGGGTCTTATAATTGTTTCTTCTTATGGTCTGTCTCTACTTTGACCGAGTTTGCAAGAGATTAAAGCAACTGAAATGCTTCAGTTTGGGGAGGAGAAGGCTGAAGGTGAATGAGATGGAGCCTTAGAAGGATCCCAGGGGAATGCAGAACTGCTGTTCACCATGTTCCACAGAGCTAGAACTAATGGGGCAATTGGTGAAACTTCCCATAGATCCATTTAAAACCCACAAAAGGAAGTGCTTCTGTAGATTACTTTTGGAACTGGCTGTCACAGGAATTTGTGGAAGTAAATAGCATCAGCAGGTTCAAAAAACCATCAGACAAATTCTTAACAAAAGACCTTTAAGCAGGTAGTGGAAGCACCTGAGAGCAAACGTCCTAACGCATTTTTCATCCAATGTCTGTGAATGCTAAGGTCATGCAGAGACAGACCACTGAGAGTGATCACTCTAACGTGCTCTTTCTGGTGTCACTGTTGAAGACTGAATACTTGTCTGCTTCTTGGTCTCACCTAGAGGGTATCATGTAGGAGGTCTCATAGGTATTCTAGCTGAGCTAGTTGGTTCATGTCTATGTTATAACATATACTAAGTTTTTAAGAGTGAATTTAGTCCAGGACCTTTCTTTTCTGTAGGTTTTCACTTGGTTTCATCTCATGCAAATAAAGTGCAGAACACCTGCCTTACTAATAGTAATTCTCAGAAATCATTTGTGCAATTCTGATATTTATTTACATGATTTGCTTTTATCACACAAATTACTCAACATCCCTTTTTGTGTTGGAACCTTCCAACACAAACAACACGGCAAACCCAATCTTATTCCCAGCCTGAGTAGTGAGCTGAAGAATGAAGGTGGTTTACTTGTTGGAATACAAGAAGCACTGTTCTGTTGTTCGATTTCAGCATTCTTGGTTTTCAGGGTATATGTTAACTGAGGAAGAGTAACTTGAAGCAGCAGAGTAACCTCCCTCATCCACATCACTTTTTGGTTGTTTTTTTTCCCTNGGTCCTCTGCCTTTCCAGAGTAATCTTAGCTGCAAGCTTTGGGAAGTTCTAATAGCATTAGCACTAAATTTACTTAACTGCATTGCAACGTTTGGGGTTTGTGGAGCTTTGTTTTGCTTGTTTGTTACACTCAGCTTCTGGGATGAGGTGAGTTAATAGCTTCAAGAGTTATCAGGAGGTAAGAGAATGTATTGTTCCTTTGTATTTGAGCACATCTGATTTGGGACATGGTGGTTGTTTAACAGTCAGCCTGTCTGTTAACGATAGTTGCGAAGGGATGGAGAAACAGGAACCCGGTGGGGACTGTTCCAGGTGTTGCTCAACTGATCAGTGACTGCTTGCAACAATTCACCATTTTTTTACATGGGAAAATGCACACATTGTTTCTTAAAGCAACTGTGTTTTCATTAATACTGCAATGTTCTGTAAGGTGCCTAGGAAATAATTGTGTGTTGAATTTTGAAACATTTCAGGAGATGGTTTTCTGTGCAAAGTGATGTTCATATTTGGCAGCAAAATCAGTGTATGGGAGTGGCTTCATTGGTGGTGGGTCCAGTTTTGGGAACTCCCAACTTCTTTTCTTTTATTTTCCATTGGAATTGTCCAAGAGAGAAAGTAACTTCAGATATATAACACTGGCAATATAATTGTTTGTAGTAGTACAACAACTTTCTGGGTCACAGATGTTGTCATTCAAGAATAATTTCTAAATTGTTTATTTTTTTAAATATTTGCTCAAACTGGAGGTGTTATGAAATTTACCTGATAAACCTTCTGTTAAATCTGCTATGCTCTGAACTTTGATTTATGAACAAGATGGGTATTTTTTTATTAACTCGGCTTAAATGACAGATTCTTATTTTGCATTCTGTGTAAACAACATAATAAAAAGTATGTTAACATTTTTAAGTTGCTGTGCTGAAAAACTGTCAGCTTACGGGAAAAAGTAACATTTTAATGTAAACACTGGATAAAATGGAGTTCATTTTCAAAATGTGTGTGTACATATATAGAATACAATCAACAATGGTGAAATGTCACCTTCTTTGAGTGTTTAAATGCAATGCAATGTTTTTAAATCAGCAAAAACTGACTAGGCTGAGTGGCCTGTTTAAGTGGGTCACACTATTTTCCCCTAGAATAAAGAAGCAATGGTGAATACACCTTTGATAGAACTTTGTACGTACAACGATTATGTGTGTGAGTGCATGGACGAGAGGCTAGACGTGAGCAGGCAGTGTGCACTTGCAGCCCAGAAGGCCAGTCCCATCCTGGGCTGCATCAAATGATGTGTTGCCAGCAGATCCAGAGAGGTGACTCTGCTGCTTTGCTCTGCTCTGCTGAGACCCCACCTGGAGTCCTGTGTGCGGGGCTGGAGCCCTCAATATGGGAAGGATGTGGACCTGATGGAGTGGGTCCAGAGGAGGGCCACGAAGATGATCAGGGGGCTGGAGCACCTCTGCTAGGAAGACAGGCTGAGGGAGCTGGGGTTGTTCAGCCTGGAGAAGAGGAGGCTCCGGGGAGACCTAATAGCAGCCTTCCAGTACCTGAAGGGGGCCTACAGGAAGGCTGGGGAGAGTCTGTTTCCAAAGGCCTGTGGTGACAGGACGAGGGGCAATGGTTTTAGGTTGGAGAAGAGCAGATTTAGACTGGGTATTAGGAACAAGTTCTTTACTCTGAGGGTGGTGGAACACTGGAACAGATTGCCCAGGGAGGTGGTTGAGGCCCCTTCCCTGGAGGTATTCCAGGTGAGGCTCGATGAGGCCCTGGGCAACCTGGTCTAGTTGGGGCTGTCCCTGCAACTGCAGGGAGGTCGAACTAGATGACCTTTGGAGGTCCCTTCCAGCCTGGATGATTCTATGATTTTCCCTGCCCAGGGCAGGGGGGTTGGAACTCAGTGATCTTTAAGGTCCCTTCCAACTCTAACCATTCTATGATTCTGTGATATATAAAAGTAATGTTATGCAGTGCAATATGACATAGACGTGTTATACATGAATGGCAATAGGTTATTTTAAAATTTACAGAGGTCCGTAACAGATTTCTGCCGTCATACTGCTGTCTTTTGCAGAGCCTAAATGTTTGCATTAAGCATATAAAGCTTTATTTTCATAAAAAGAAACGCAGAAGTAATTTTTGTCTCATACTGAAGTAAGGCTTCTTTATTTAATTTTAGCATTCTGTTTGAGAAACTGCTTTTGTATCAATTACTCTGAAAATGTATTGATAGCTGTACCTTGATACGTGCTCACTTTTTGGTGTACGGGCGTTCAGCAGGACAAGAGCTCACTACATGAGATTTGATGGTGGTTCTTTGCTATCATAATAAGTAATGAAACATGGCTTGAGCAGGATTAATTTTGTTCTTACTGCAAAGCCAGCTGTAGTATTGGTCCTGCCGATGGCTTGCTGTGCCAGCAGCAGTCTGTTTGGAGGCCTACCAGCGTCGTGGCTGTGGCTGAGCTATTCCCACAGACAGCTCTGCTGCCTTGATGTTAAAAGCAAATTGTAAAAGACTTCTGCATCGTAGCCCTTGAGGTTTTTTAATCCCCCTGATTAGCCACTCACATACTTGCTCTTTTGTGGCCTTGTTCTTTGAGAAAAAGATGTTTGGTGTATGGTGTCTGAGACTGTGGTTTGGGGACAGACAGGTCGCTACTACCTGTGCTGAAGGAGGTTCAGCCTTGCTCTGAGGGACCCCTGGGACCAGTCAGTAAATGAGTGGCTCTTAACTAGCCACAACTGATGTGTCATCTAATTGCGGGCCAAAGAAAAGTAGATAGGGAATGCCAAAGGGTATGGTAGTAAACCTCAGGACATGCATACGGAGACAGAAGTAGAAAAATGGGAAAAATGAGACATTTTATGGTAGAGTGCACTTGAGATGCAGAAGGAGGGAGTGGGAACTTGATGAAGTTGGCTAAGGGGGATTGTAGGGACAGCTGAAGGAATCCCACCAAAAAGCTGGGCCTGTAGGGCAGGGCAGGGAGGCATAGTGTTGGTTTTGGAAGTAAGGGATGGGGGGTCATCAAGGAGAAGGAGCACAAATAGTATTGCAATGAGTAGAGAAATACCCAGACCGGGGCTCTGCTATCTGTTGCTTCAGCTCACTTTCTGTGGAAAAGCTACCCAATCCCCAGCCTTCCACAGGTGATTACCTTGGAAGACCACAGGTATCTGTTGTGACAGATTGGAGTCCCTGTGCAGAAGACATTGTTTTCCAGGTTGTTTTCTGGTTTTCTAAAACTTCAGATCAAGAAATGCTGCTCTTCGCATTTCCCATTGCATATTGAAATATGCATCTGTGCCTGTATAACATAGTGGATTTTGCCACGAAGGCATGTCTCATTGAAATGCTATAGTAATTCTGGTAGTTATAAAGACAATTTGTCAATCTGATCTTATTCATCTGAACATACTGGCTATTTAGGTTCATGTTGTTTTGCTAGGATTTTATTATTTACAGATGGTTTGTTATTTTAATTGAAACATAATAGGAAAATATGTTCTGCACAACTAATTAATAAAATGCAAAATTAATTATTTTAATTAGGATTGCAGTTTATGATGTTTATTGCCTCTTAAAATTGTGATCCCAAATTATTATTTTGTAATACTGTAAGTCTGGTATGCTTGATTTTTTTAATACCTTTGCTATGTATAAAACTTGCAGAGCAGGTATGTTCCTTGGGGTTTTTTTCTTGGTGTTTTTGTTTTTTATCCCCCATCTGGCTGTATCATCTTCAAACTTTTTCTCTTGTCTTGGGTTGTTTGAATTTCATCTTGCGCTTTTTGAATGTCTTTTCCTTCTTTATGGTGGGAGGGGAAAAAGAGAAGAGGTAGAAGCTATGTTTTCTTTGCTTTTGGAGCTAAATCTAATGACAGCTGTACCGACAATTTTCTTCTGTGTTTACATGCAGCCAGGAGCTATGGGCGGAGAAGAGGTAAAAGTATTTATTAAATGTTTTGTTTACTGAATAGTGGGGGAAATAAATATTTAGTTCTCTTGTGATAAGATGATGTTACCAGTTTTAACATTATTTGGTTGATAAATTGCTTCTTATAAATAAGTCTCATATTCTTCCTTTGCAAAACATCTCCCTTTTCATAGCAGACTAAACCAATGATGATCTTGAGCTGATAGCTGCAAGTGTGTAGCTGTTACCAGTGAACTGGAGGATGACTGAATGAAAAAACTTTCATGATACATACTTACGACTTAAAATGTGTAGTGTTTCCAAAAAAGAGATTGTTTTCAGAATTTTTTTTTGTTTTGTTTCGGTTTTTTGTTTGTTTGTTTTGTTTTGTTTTTTGGTGGAACTGCAGAGTTTTAGTGCGTTGCACATTTCAAAAATACTTTTTCCTTAGATGAAACATCTTTCGTTGAGCCTCGGCTAGGATTGCTTTAGGTAGAACGTTGTGAACACCAACAGTAATAACTGTCCTCAACAGTGAATATTAATAAAAATATTTTAAAAGGATAAATTATTTTGAGCACTTTGTAACTTCGTTTCATCATAGACAACAGTTAAAAAATAAAAACACTTTACAAATGTAGAGTGCTGCATATAAATGTATTCTGAATGATTAGTGAACGTGGACAATAGCAAGTTCACCGCCTACCAGAAATGCTGCTGACGTAGCTCATGTTTACATACTGGTCTGTAGCTTACACAAACTCTTTTTTCTTGAGGAAGTAACAGAGAAAATGGCAGCTTTTGTCAATTGGAGTTGGGCAATGCCACCTGCTTGGGCTGTTTTGGCATTAAACTTCATTTTATCCTCTTTTTTTCATGTGTGTTCTGTGACAGCTGTGCATGTGACATGGCTTCCTTTTCAAAATGTAGAATTTGCATCACTTTTGTGAAGAAGCTTGGAGACAAACCTAACCATGCAAGCCAGCTGATAGCGGCTAAGTAGGTTGTAGTTTGTACGTATGTATGGATCAAGGCAGTAGGCTGTACTAGCACAGTTTATAATACAGCATTTGAGCTGATTTTGTTCAAAGTTGGCTGGCTTTAATGTTTATTTGATAGTTAAAAGATTTAAGTTTTCTCCGTAAACTTACTGTCCTATTTTGCCTCCCCTTTCAGAAAACATGCTGTCGTTAACAGATGTTGAAAGCATCCTACTACTTTTTCAGTGCTTTCATGCTATTGAAACAAATTGGAAAGCATACAGACTATATAATATTGTATACTCACTGTCCATGTGAATGCTGTTTAATTTCATTTTAAGATTGTGCAAGTGTTTCCAGGTTGAACAAATGGCACCGAACTAGGGAAGGAGAGGGGGAATCAGCTGGACACTGTTAACTTCTTGTAATTTGTGTTTACTTGTAGAAGTGAAATAGAGTAATGTAGCAGTAATTGTGATGAACACAGTGTAGGCTGTTTTATACAAATTGTAGTGATGACAAAACAGGGCAAACAAGTTCTGAATGTGCTTCAGGTTTGATTTTTTTTCTTCTTTTTTTTCTTATTAACCTTGACAAAAAGCATGTTTCACTCAGTAACTGTTTCCTGTAGTAACGACTAGACCTGTGTGTGTGTCTTGTCATTAATGTTGGGAATTTTGTGACTAGTTTATTCATACAATATTAAAGCTTGTAATATACACGTTTTTTCATTACCATGAATTTTATATTGTTGTTTTAAGCTTTGTTAACCTAAAGAAACATGAAATTCTACAATAGTCTGTTAAAAAATAATGTAGTGTTTATCAAGTGTTCTCAGATAGTGTTCTCTGTTATTGCTTTTACCATTTGCATTGTGGTAACATGCAGAGTATGCAGAGGCGAGTCTGTGCAGGGACTTACTTCATGTTTATTATACTGGTATATTTTAATTACTGTTTGATTCTGTCACTGTGACTAAACATCTTCAGTGAGAAGAGGATTTGTCAGAAATTACTAGGGGCTTTTCATAACCTATCGGTTCTCTATTTGATTCTCTGTTTTCTTTGAGTAAAGAGGTGAGTGTTTCTTTGTAGGTATCATGCTTAGAGCTGTTGAGTCATGCCCTCTTAGGTGACTTGTTTTTAACTTTTACAATCAGTTTTTCAGGTACAGATGTAACCACAGCTATGGGAAATGAGCCCAAAATCTATTATGCTACATCTTCTACTCAGAGATGCTAGGGGAGGGGCACAGGAGTATAAAAGTAGGGCATTTAGTGACGCTTTCCCATAACAGTGTCCCAGAGATTTGCCTCTGAGGGTTTCTTGAGGTGATGTCTCAGTATTTATTGCTTCAGAATGGAGTTTTCTCCTGTTCTTCTTCATTCCCTTTTCTGAACCTACGTAAACTTTTTAGCATCCTAAAAAGCCTGCGACAGGGGCTTCCACAGTTTGACTTGCTTTCAGCCTTGCACTGAATGCACCTCAGGTTGCCCTTACTGTATGAGTTAGTGAGCAATCCTTCCCTCCTCCCTCGTCTGTATGCTTTCCATTATTTTAAATAAGCACTTCATGCATTTAACTCTATCCTTGACTTAAGTATAAAGTTCTAGATCATCTTTGCATTTCCTTAAGACGAGTGCAATGCTTGCAGGCTGTCAAGCATCTGGCGTAAAAGTCATATCTTGCTTTTACAGCTGCTGTGCATTTTTATAATTTCTTCCAGAACTCGGCACTTATACAGCCTCCTCTGTAGACCTGTATTGTAGTTGAACACCTTGTTCTAGTATCTATTAATTGGATATGTCTCCATGGATATGTCACTAATGGCTCGTGTTTGCTGTTTCTTTTATTTTTAACAAGAAAGGAGGTTGGGGAGAGGTGGGAGTTAAAAGGTTATTTAGCTTCTTAGCAGTGTCAGTCTCTTACGGATATTTTCAGATTTCCTACTTTTCAGTGGGTTGATATTTTTACACAATTTTAGTCTTCCTGTTGTTATCTCATGCATTTGTTCTTTTTTTTATGCTGAAACGCATGTTTTTATATGTGCATGACCTGTTTGCTGTTAACAGAATATTCATCAATAGTCTTTCGTGGTTTATGCTCTAAACCTGCTATTTCTGACAACCCGTTATACTAGACTTTGAAGAGTAGCATCTCTGAAGTCCTCTCTGATTATGGCATTTACCCTGTTTATTATGTTGGCGCTTAAAAGCGCAGTAGGGTTTTAGCGTCAGTGGATTTTTGTATCTGTAATCTTTGTCAATATATTGTTTCTAATTTAAGACTTTTCTAGTGCCTGGTGTTTATGAAAAACCAGGCTGGTGTTCTGTCAGTCAGACCATCTTTCCTGGTTTTTCTTTCCCTGTGTAGGACAGCTGCTTCTTTTTGTGATCTGTCTTTTATTACTGGAGGCTCCTTTACTGGTATTTCCAGTGCATATGTTTGTCTCCCCAGTGCCCCTCTGCATGTCTTGATTTTTCTCCTAGCTCCTGCTTTTGTTTCCTGTACTTCTTGCTTCCCTGTGCTGTCAATACCAGTATGGTATTGATTCTTCCCAAGGTCTTGCTGGAAGTCAGTTTGATGTGATCCATTACCTTTGAGTTTTATTATGTTCCCTGCTATTTTTATTTGTAATTGGCCCCCCTATAAACTATTTGTATCAAATATTGTTCCATCACTGTGAGCAATCCTCCATGATATGAGGGCACATTTAGCCTTTTCAGAGGTGAGATGGGTGTTCCCATTTGTACATCGATCTACGTTCTAGGATTTATTTTTTCACTTGGGTGTATGTAGTTGTTAAATTCTAAAGGTGGCATGTTCTATAATGTTGCTTACATAAAAACTTTGAATATTGCTTTATCTTCTGGGTTAATAAAACTGTTCTTAAGATAATGTGTGTATATTTTGGTAGAAACAGCACCAAGTTAATTGCATCAGGTGATCACAAATAAATTATTTTCTTCTCATTAACAAACTGAGTAGCAGCAATTTATGTTACTTTGTTAATTCCTTACTGAAAGGGCATTTTATCACTGTGTAACAGCTTGACAGGCTATCCTAGCTAATGACATTTTATTTTCAAGTGCAAAACTTTTGTGGTTTGTTTAATAAGATTTTGAAGATCCATTTTTTTTTTTCTCGGCTAAGCCTCTTAGTTGACCTACATGTTTAATTTCTACATACAAAGCTTTTCTACGTTCACCTTGCTGTTGGCCTCCCTACTCAGGCTGGGCCTCTGTTCATAGGAGGAGGAAGGGATGCAGCCCTTTGGTTAGGCGCCTGTAAAACACTCTGAAGTGCAATGGTGTGAGGGATCTGCTCTTTAAGATCATTCCTTCAAGCTCTCTAAGAATTGATTGAAATACAAATCTTATAAAGGTTCTTTCTATAGCAATGATACATAATTTCATCAGTTAACTTGTTGGTTTTCATTGCTGGCCATTTGCAAGGGTTTGTTTTAAAGCTAAATTAGGTTTATTTTCTTGTAGGGGTAATATAGTCTTGGAAAAATAGAAGCAATACTGATGAATGTCCTTTGCATAATTGTACCACTTAGCTGGGCACTTGAGTACAAATTCTGTTAAAGCAAAACTGTAAAGGAAAATATAATGTCGTTTACTGAAATATTTAATTCTCCAGGAAATTGCGTTAACTATAGATACTACAAAATCTGTTACAGGTCGGTCTTCACTCTTTCCTTTTGAAGATGGCTTCCTAGACGACAGTCATGGTGATCAGTCTTTATCATCGGGTCTCAGCTCTCCAACACGCTGTCAGAATGGTGAAAGAGTGGAACGCTATTCTAGAAAGGTGTTTGTTGGAGGTCTTCCTCCTGACATTGATGAAGGTACTGTGACTAAGTTACACTGGTGAGATGTGGGAATTAGTTTTCATATAATTACTTTAAAAAGGGCAGATTTTCATAAAAACAAATGTGTTTTTCCAGGTATGTCACTTGTAGTGCCTGTGGCATTATTTAAAGCAAGCATCACCACCTCTTGCAGCACCTGAGAATTTACTTGACGTTCTTTTGTACTGTAAATCAGAAGAGATAGAGACAGAAATAGCAGATCTAATCTGCAATAGCAGCATGTGTTCCCACATGGGTAAAGCTGAAAAAGGGAACTTACTGGGCACTGTCACCCCTCTGTAGTCTTCCCTGTTCTTTTTCAAAGATGTGGGTGGCTTTAAGGACTTTATTAATGCAATTCTTACCCAAATAAATTGTGCTTTAATCAGTCAGCTCTTACATCCAGCGTTTGGTTGACAAATGTAGAGCAATTAATATGGCTACAAAATAAAATATAGCTGAATAGGGATGGTCAGGTTTCTTGTCAGTCTGAATCAATGTCTGCTCTACTTGTGTGTGCCTCCACACACGCTGACTCCCAAACCAAAATTGCGACTGGTTTTGGTGTATTTTTCATATTATAGATGGAATCTACCACTCTCTACCTTCAGTTGGCGTGCCCAGGGAATCTGAGGATGCCTTACAATGAAAAGAGAGGGATCACTGATTCAGATCTACTAAACTGAAGCCTCAACCATGTGCAATTTTAATAACAAATAATAAGAGTCACAAATCTATGGTTTACAAACAGCTGAAATGCAGTCCCCATGTCACATCATGAGTTGTAGGACTGTCGGTACAGGGAGGGCTGAGTAACCTGAATCCCCAGCCATGAGGAGCAGCAGCCAATAGGTACCACTTATGTGAATGCCTCCAGGCCACTCAGAATCAAAATACATGCCCAGCCTATTCTGCGAGGAGGTGTTGTGACCGCTTGAGAGCTGTCACCTTCTCCCAGAGAGACCTACTCCAGTAATACCTTTTCCCTGCAGCTCCTGAGTTGGACAGTATGTGTTTTCTGGCTCTAGTCCCTCGCAAAATCTGACGTGCAGCTCATGGGGTCAGAAAAGCAGGACACGTCTCAAACAGCAATCAAAAAAAATATTGGAAAACTACTGCCTTTGTCCTCAAACCTCTCTCCTGACGGACTGTTGCTCTGATCTATCTAGTATCATGTTAGACACAATTTTAAACTAATTCTTTTTTTAAAGTACATTAATGAATGCATTGAGAAAAAAGATATTTTTTTTTAAATACTTTTTTTTCTGAAGCATTTGCACACAAACTGAAATTGTCCAAGGGGATAGCTTGAGATGTATCTTCTGCAGTGCTTCTAAATCAATGTTTAAAAAGCAAAGAAAGAACTTGATAGTTGGAGGCAGATTTCCAGGGGGTCTGAAGAAGGTGAAATCCCCACAGCCGCCTGACCTGACGCAGCCAGCTTTCCATGGCATGCTGCATGCTCCATCGGTCCATGTGGCTGCATCTGACTCTACTTTGTGTCTATAATTAGAAATAGACCACAGCTGAAGCATATTCACTTCTGATAGATCATGTTTGCATTTAATCCTGCTGCAAACTTGACTTATTGGAATGTAAAATTACTTTTTTGAGCAGTCATGTGTAACATAGAGGTGAAAGAATATTTAGGCATCCTCTGTGTACGTTATCACAGTTTTCACTGTTCTTAATAGGTGTAGAAAATAGTCTTTGGGTTTTTTTAAAAGTAAGAATTTCTGCCTTGCCACTGTTGGGATTCAGATTCAAAGATACCTCATTTGTTTTTTGTAGATGAGATCACTGCCAGCTTTCGTAGGTTTGGACCTCTTGTGGTGGACTGGCCTCACAAAGCTGAAAGCAAGTCATATTTTCCACCCAAAGGTAATTAGTTTAAAATACATTTATGCAGACTGTTCTGGTAAAAGGAAAATACATCTGCAATGTGGAAATCCGTTACAAAGAAAAGTTTTTACTCTTTATGATCTATTTTCTCTCTTTCAACAAGCGTATCTTCAGCAATTGTCGTGATGGAAAAAAACGGGTTCAGTGGCTGAAATGTGGTCCTGTGTGTGTGCTTTTTCAGAAAGCCTGGAGTCCTTGAACTATGCCTTAATTTATACTAGGCTTACTTTAGAAGACAAGTTGCAGAAATTTACTAGTGTGGATTCTGTTGCAGTTTGCATGTCGTAAGAAACAATAGGAATAATAGCTGGAAGTCAGTGATGGATCAGGTGCACAGAGTTATTTTGGAGAAGCGTGAGCTCTGTGAAGAGACGGCAACCTGGCATCACGCACCATAGTCACAGCATTTCCAGGTTGGCACTGATCTCGGCCTAGGTGCTTTGCAGTGCATGCAGGTGGGGCAGTTTCCTAACTGCCACTGAAACACTTTGCAGACCTGCTTGGGTTGAGAAAGAGTGGTTTATGGGGAACCTGTTTGGGAGAGTTACTTGGCTAAGTCAGATTGCTCTTACTGTATCCTAGTCTCTCCTATGGCGTTATATTCTACTATGCACATTCTATTCTCAGTCACGCATGCCTTTTGCATATAGTTTGGGAGTTCACTCATGATCTGAGACAGCAATGTGAAATTATACACAGAATTTCTGATCTACGTGTTAAGATTCTCTGTCCTTGCTGACCCCAGAAGCTCTTAATTGCTCATTAGGGCCACTGATAATTTTGGCAGAAATATGGACTGTTCAGTCAGTGAACAAGCTGATCCTACAATATTTTGAGAGATATATTTTGACTGTAAAAACCACAAAAATAAATGCCAGCTTAGTTTATCTGTAAGCTTAAGTGCTGGAGGCGAGGTAACTCTGTAACAAATGCTTGCCCTGTAAACAGTTATTTGAGGCACTTAAAAACAGAACAAAACCCCGTATGTGCTCCTTCTTTCCTATTCCAGTCTCACAACTCAGCCTTGCTGAGTTTTTGCAACATCTGTTCTCAAATTTAAAAACAACACAAGACAAACAACCCCCCCCAAACCAGCAACAAAGACCACCCCAAACCTCAAAACCCCCCCCATATTACTATGAACAGTTGGTAAGATATATCATTTTCCTTTTTTAATTTTTAAAGGTCTTAAGGGTCTTTCTGGCTAATGAATTCTGATTGTACCTACCTTCACTTACAAGTTTTAAAAAAAGTGTAGTAAAACCGGCTTCTCCCTGACCCTAATATCTCCTACTATTCTCCATGGGTTTTATTCCTTTTTTTTTTTTCCCCCCCCTCTCATTAATTCAGTAAGTAACTATTCATGTTAGATCAACATGGGACTTCAATTATGATTTCGTTCTGTATCTGAGAGTGGTCTAGTTATGCCTTGCCAAACTTGTAAAAATGTTAAGTAAGATCTATTTTAGCAGAAGACATGGGAATGCAGCTCCACTTCTATTTCGGTCGTGATTCTAATATAGGAAACAGCTTTTAAATTCCCTGCCAGTTGCCCTGAATGTCTGTCTGAAAGTGCTAAACAACAGTCAATCCCAACTGTTCCAGATTTATTTTTAACTGACTTCTTAGTTATCAGTCAGGGCTGCAGCATCCTACGTCCAGCATTCCTGTCCTTGGGATTCTCTTGCAGTCGCGTTAAGCTCGGTAGGTCAGATGTTCTTGGCTTTCTGTGATCCCATACGGGCAGCCTCTGCAGAAAAGACAGAATGTTGTTACAAGGAGTCAAAGGCTAAAGTCTGAATGTGTGTTGTAATTTTTTTTTTCAACAGCTTTTTTGACTGTTTTATTTGTAAACAGTACTTCTTTTCAAAAGTTGTTATGAAATCCTTGACAGAAGCACCACAATGAAATGCCTCAAAGGCTGATTTTTCATCAGAAGTTCCTTTAGAACTAAAATCAAGTAATTTTTATTATTTTTTATTTACTTTTTTTTTATTTTACGCTGTTTTGATGCATTATCAGGCATTTTTTAAAAAACTACAGTGCAGTGAAAAGAGATATTTGATTTTATGCTTGATTCAAAATTCAGTGACTTGACTCATTAATTCAAATGTTTTCTCCCTTCCTTTTCCTAGATATCTTCTCTTCCATGTTGTGTTGCTAGTCTGTAAATTCTCTGACATTTTGAATAAGATTCTTTCAACTGGAAAATATGTGTAAAAAAAAAAAAAA
>VXBW01005380.1:320812-342244 GCA_013400375.1 Thinocorus orbignyianus
AAAGAGGGACATTAAATTATAGAGGAGAGAATGAATTGTTTTTTGAGTGCTAGCAATCTCAAAGGAAAACAAGAAAATTGGATGGTTGGAAAGCAGTGGGGGTGATGTGGAGGCTGATATTTCTTCACACACTAATAAAGCCTGACCTCCAAGGCTTCTCCTACCTACCTGAATGAGCCCCGACAGTAAAACTGGACCTTGCTCTTCCTGATAATACACCATTGCTTCCAGGTCCTCTTTCACTACGCCTTCATGTCTGTAGGGTCAGAACAGTGGGCAGTGTCTGGTCTTACAGCAAAGTTCAGTATGTTTTTGTGTGTTTGCTTTACAAGCATTCAGTTTTAGAGGTCCGGAGCAGAAAACACCAGTAGCTGAAGCTGTGGGCCAGCGTAATTGGCTGAGTTTTACACCGGAGCAGTTTTACGTATTGGTTTTCTGTCTTCATAGTTACATCCAGGTGTATTAATATACATAATCCTGAGTGTATTAATACAGACTTCCAGTATGTAATTATTGGTATAACTTACTGAATTTGGGCAATGTTTACTATGCTGGTACAATTTATGAGTTCCCTGTAGTTGCATTGTATCAGCAGTACTTTGTTGATATTCTTAGGGCTAGGAAGAAAAGGCTGCAGGAACCATTAGCCACGGGTAGTCTGATCAAGCACAAAATGTGAAAGATTAAATAAAATGATGCTTACAGTCTAGTTCCTTCCACCACTGCCACACGCCTCCTCCGATGGCTTTATCTGATTAGTTTCCTGGGCAAGCCAAGTCATAGATGTCTAGTCAGTTCTAGCAAGCCTTATTAGCTGATTTATTAGTTGGTGTGGTTAACTAGCGTAGGTGCAGTGGCATGTAACCTGTTTTCAGGACTACCCGAGATCCAGAAACAGTGATAAGTTTGAGCAAAAGTTTTCCTGGATTTGGCATTCTGAGCAGGATGGTGTCACCGCAGGTCCACTTAGGCACATTGCCTTGAGGTTAGTGCTGGATGTGATGGGCATAAGCTGGTTGCTTTGGTTATTATGGTAACAAAACCAAAACCATCTGATAGATCACGCAGCCCTTACAGGATGCATTCATCACTAGCAAGCTCAATATGTATGTTGCTGAGAGAAGAGGGACTGGTGGCACCCAGCTATTTTGTCACTGAAAGCGTATGTTATGTACTTGGGCAAGAGAAGCTGATAATAGCTGACAATGCCTATAAGAGGTTCCTATTTATAGTTCTGAGCATCTGTATTATTGCCTTAATATTTCTCTTTACCGCTCCTCTGCATTGTAAAGCTTAGCACAGTGTTTTTGTGTTGGTATCATCCATTAGGTGATTTTAATGCTTTGCTTCTAAATAAGGCCAGTTCTTTTCCATTGCCTGAAAAGTCTTTGGGTTGCTTGCTTTGGCATCTGTTTGGATATGTTAGTAACAGAACTGGCAAAATTATAAATGCCATGTGTTGGTCTTGGGTACGCAGGTGCCCAGTTCGTAATGTGTTTACTTGGCTTTCACCACAGAGTATTGGGAATTTAGTGTGGTTTGCAGCTGAGTATTTTTTTGAGCACCTGTGACATGTTGAGAAATAATGAGATGTGTGCTAAAGAATGTTATCAAATGCAGTTATGCGTTATCGTCACACAGTCTATTTCCCTCTGGCAAATTGCAGATAATTCATATGTCACTGAAATACAAATTCTTGGGGTTTTTTATTTATTTGCCAGTCTGCTGAGTTAAACAATGCCAGCTACAGTCCTTTTTTTTCCCCTTTTTTTTATTAAACAGATGGTGCCAACTGTTTCAAAAACATTTTTAGGGTTTTTTTTAGTATACTGCTAGCTTTAAGGGAACTTTTTAAAAAGTCTTTACTGATTTCTTTCTTTTTTTTTTCTCCTTTTTCTTCATGGTAACTATGATTTTTCTAGCAATCACTAAAAACCTCACAACGTATTTTAAAGCGAAAAAAATGCAAAAATGTTCCCCTGTTCCTTTCTATTTAGGAGGACTGGTGTTTGGATGAAGATGAGATTTAGGGGGAGAAAATTAAGTATGTCAGAGCTTGGAGACAGGATGGGTTTGGAAGGGAATGAATGCCTTGGCTTTACAGTTAATTTAGGTGTGCAGTGCAGCAGTCTAATGCTCTTGTGGTTTCTCTGTTCTTCAGTTGGTTATTCTGTGATTTGATAAAAATAAGCACGCTTGTCCCTGCTGCTTCACAAGGGACGCTAAGGGTGAACAAGATCTCACGAATAGGAAAATAGCATTAGGTAAGGTTGCACAAAGTAACGTAAGGAAGATATTCTCGTGCTTTAAACAACTGGTGGGACAGTCTGTATGAACCTTATGTGCTATGGTGGTAATGTTAGATGGGAACACCACTGTTTGTAATCTTCTGATGATCTTATTTAATGGATGAGGGCCATTTGTATGGTTAATTCCATTGCCAATGGCAACGGTAGCTCCTGCCAGAGGAGTAAGAATGGACAGTTGCAAAGAGAAAGCACAGAGTCCTAATATTTCATAGAATCATAGAATGGTTAGAGTTGGAAGCGACCTTAAAGATCATTGAGTTCCAACCCCCCTGCCCTGGGCAGGGACACATCCCACCAGACCAGGTTGCTCCAAGCCCCATCCAGCCTGTCCTTCAACACTTCCAGGGATGGGGCAGCCACAGCTTCTCTGGGCAACCTGTTCCAGTGCCTCACCACCCTCACAGTAGAGAACTTCTTCCTAATATCCAATCTCTTCCAATTTAAAACCATTACCCCTTGGTCCTGTCACTACACCTCCTGACAAAGAGTCCCTCTCCAGCTCTTCTGTAGGCTCCCTTCAAATACTGAAAGGCTGCTATCAGATCTCCCCAGAGCCTTCTCCAGGCTGAACAGCCCCAGCTCCCTCAGCCGGTCATCACTTGTACTCATAAGAAGGTATCTGGTTTGTCCAAATACAGGAATTATTGTACTAAAGCTTAATTGCTTTGGTTTACCTGATCTAATGTCACCAAAGTCCAGCATAAAAAGCCTAACCCGTTTTTGTATTTTAGAAACAGAAGTCAGAGTTCATAATATTTGCTGGAATGGAAACTGACCTTTCTTATCCATAAATACATTGTATGGCAAATAGTGATGCAAGATCTTCTTTAAGCTTCGTTTATGTCTGTCCCAACACACACATGTGCAATATCAGCCTTTTACCCATTGACCTCCAAAGCTGTGTATATAATTCCCACAGCAGGGCAGCATAATCCCAAATCAACGCAATTCACAAAATGTGTGGTAGCAAAATGCAGTACATGCTAATCTGCTCTCCTATAGCTTTGTAAATTAAGGTTGGTTTTGTATAGAATTTTATTTTATGTTTCTGGCAACTTCCGTTTGATCCTCCCTTTGTAAAGCTCTTCACACTCTTTCCTGTCTTGTCCTTATTGTTCGAGGATTGTTCATACTTGTCCTGGTGCCTAAATCATAACGATGTTGTACTGATAGTGGTGATTTAAAAATTTCTGTCTTTGAGACTGCTGTGCCAGGTATCAAAGATCATTCAAGGAACTTGCTTCATGTAAAAGAATCTGTGTCCCTAAAACTATGCCATTTGCAAATTTTTTTTTTTAGGGGTAAACAAGAATCTGATGAGGGAAAATTTTAAGCAGTCATGCCTAGGCAGAACAAGTCTGATTCTGAAGTAGTGTTGCCGGATTATTCTCTCCCAGCTTTCATGTTGCTTTCAACAACTGATATTTTCTTTTGGAATTGCTACTTTGCTATTGATTTTTTAATTTTTTTATATTTTTGTTTAATCCCTGAAGAAACCACAATTTTATAGCAAGCATTTGTTGACTCTTCTTCAGTCAGCAACTAAGGAATGGCCAGGTTTCTTCAAAAGGGGCTCAGCATCCATAGTCTTCCCAGGATTTGGTGGTAAAGATTTCTATCTATCAGTCTTAATAATTGTTATGGAAATAATCAAATAAAGGCTATTTAGTATGAGAAAAATGTAATGATAGTAGCCAAATATTCCTAATGTAATTCAGGTTACTACTGAAAACCTTTTCTGAGAGCCAGGACTGCAACTTTAGAAAAGATGATTGGCATAGAATTCAAGAATGAAATTGGGATTCTGGGTCATAAAGCAGAGTAACTCCAGTCCCAGCAGCTCCTACCTTCTTCATTAATGTAAGCCAAATGTTTCTAAGGGAGAAAAATCTTACTTTTCAAAACCCAATTTCTCCCTTTTTGCCTGCTTCCCTTTCATCTTTATTCCCCTTATTTGGTGTCAGAAAGCTTGTTACCGATCAAGACAGGACAGATTTGACGTAATGCCCACAATTACCAGATCGACTCCTTTTCAGGACACTTTTTGAGGTGTGGGAGTGGGGTTGGGAAGGGCAGGAGTTGGGCTGCAATTACTGATAGTGGCTTACAATTATTATTCTGCAAGAATTGATCTTGCAATGCTACTTTTCTTCCTCCAGAGATTTCAAAGTTTTTAACGTCTCTCTGGTAGGCTGGAGTACATCCTCAATGGGTTCTTTGTAACCCACCAGTGTCCTAGCATTTTGGTAGTTCTTTTATTCAGATGAATAACATTTTTTAGGATCAACAGTCAAATCACATTGGATAATATGATGTCTATGTACTGTAATATGTTGTGTGTGTACAACAGGCAAATGAAGGACTAACTTCTGTGTTTTTTGAAGAAGTAATATGGATTGGGAGCTAATGTGTCATACAGGAAATAAATTTAGTAGCTCTCCATCACTCAGGCAGATTTCTTAAGCAGGGGAAGTTCTGTTGCCTCAAAAGTGAGAGTTCAAGGATTGTGATAGTCCTAGAGTAGCTCTTCCAGTTCATGTTGCTAATATGGTACATTTTACTGTCAGACTTAGACGAAAATGAAGATTTTAGTATTTGGTATCTGAAGATGAATACAAGTCAACAATTTCTCATGGCTGCAGTTCGAATTTGCTACAGAAACAACTTGTTTTTATACTGTTCCTCACTAACGTGCAAGTCCCCAGAGTTTCCAGGAAAAAGGTTGGAAAGACAATCCTGTGTGATGTTTTCAGTTTTGGCCTGGATGTGCATCTGTCAACCAGCCTCTTTCATATCTGAATCTATTGGAAAGTGTTTTATGTAGTCCGGCGTTTGACTGCAATTAACCATGTAACTTCATTTTACAGCATTAGTCATAAATTGCCAAAAGAGATTTGTAGTTGTAATTGTTCAGAGGCTGTTCGGAAGGTTTAGATAGAGGCAAAATACCTTTCTTTTACAACCCAAAAGTCAGTGTGGAAGGTTGTTTTGCTGAATTAAAACCGGCAATAAATTCTAGATTTCTTCTGTTGGAGTATGAGTTTTGCTTTGACTGATGGGCTGGGTAGTATGTTACATGAGGAGAGATGCTTCCAGCATCGCATCTGCGCCTACTGACAGGTATTTTTCGTAAGCCTCCTGACTTGTTAGGAAAAACTAAAGGTCACATGTTGGAGTTGCATAATATTATCTTTCCAGAACAATTTTGCCATAAATCATCCAGGCACTCTTCTGTTGGTTTTGTGCCAAACAGGAAGGCTGGTTTCTCTCACTTGCTGCCTGGAAGGGTGAAAATTGCAATAGGATTTCTTATACTTTACACGAACTATTTTCTTGAGTACAGTAAGTCACCGTTGATATTTTAGGCTCGTATCAGGGGGATTGCTGCTTCCAGAATTCCAAACCTGCTGCTTCCAGAGCAGCTGATTGGAGTCTGGTTCATGCATCTACTGATCACTGCTAATCGTCATCACAAGCTTTCAGTCAGGTGCCCAGTTTGGTAGGTTTTGATCAAATAGCAATTCCAGGCATCCACTATTTGGACCAACTGTTGCAGTAGATTTGTTTGGGCAGATGCTGAAATAATTTACTAGGATTTTTCAGTAACACCTGTGATTAGTGCCCATGTTTTTCCTCCAGTTGTTTGGACTAGATATACCTCTGACTTACATGGAAGATAGACACGTGTTTGGTGAAATGATGCAGTGATACGAAGAGCTGATAGTGCCCACCCCAAAAATACCAAATGGTCAGACGGGTTCACAGATGTCTCCTTTGGTCAGATATAGGAAATCTTAAACATAGTCCTTATTAAAGAATGCATTCTGTTATGTGTTTTATGAATATTGTACAAAATCTTAGATTTTTCAGGAGTCTTGAGTATTCTGTATTCTGTAGAACGTAGATAACTGACACCAAGTTACGTGCAAATTGATTTTTTTAAATTTATTGGGCAATTAATTTTAAGAGCTAGACTTGGTTGCTGTCGCAAGCTTTGAATCTTAATGCTCTTAAAGATGATCTCAAAGAGAAAGGAGGAGCCCTATGAATATCTTCTAATAATCAAAGAGGAATCTTACAAATCATCAGCTGCCCAAGTCAGGGGGAGGGTTAAGTTTGAAATTTTTACTGTTTTAGTGCTTGCTTCAGGAGATGCAGATACTGTTTTAAAGAAACCTTTGTGGTTAGTGAAACAGAAGCACACAGAGCTTGATGACTGACTTAATGACATTTCTAAATAAGAGCACGGAGTCGTACATTTTTTGGGGTGTGCGTATCTTTGTCATTTTTGCAGATGATAAATATATTAGACTGTGATGTGTGGTATATGAATAGAGCGTATGTGGATGTTATCCTGAGTCACTGTGAGTAGCTTACACATCACACATGGCCAACTCAGGACGTAAAAATACAGTGTGGCATGTATTCTCACTGGGTTTGTAGCTACTATGAAATGTCTGTATGGGGAAGAAAAGATGAAATCTGATTGAGAAGTCTTCTACTGATGTATTTGAATATACTACTGCCTAAACCATTAAAATAACATTTAAGGCAGCAACAACAGAGTGGAGAAGTGAAAGCATTACCTGGAATTTTACCATATCTAAGTACAGAAAAACTTTCGATCTCTTAACTATAGGAAGTAACCAGACCCCTTTTGTCAAATGGAAGCAGTTAAATGTTTGTCTGGTTCTCATCAACCTTTTCTAAGGCCAACTAGGTTTTACTGTGGTTTGCACACACCCCCCTCCCATTTAAATACTACTTTCATTAAATGTTGCCTTTTGTTTTGTAAATAAAATGTATGAATTGACCTGCAAGTATCATGGGCTCCAGGATAAAAGCAGTCCTTTGAATTGTGATATCGAGGAATTGATAATATTTAGTGCTAGATCTTGTTTTACTAATAATTCATGAAGCACTAAATTCTTCTTTCAAATTATTGAAATAAGTTCAAGGGGATGATGGGAGGTGGTGGTGAAGACACTAGTACTGCAGCACATTCACTGTTTCTGAGGGTCATCTACAAAATAAGTAATTTCCTACTCCTGACCCCTGATCAGTTGCAATAATTACATGCATTATAGGCTCATGCTCTCTTTATAAATTCCTACAAGCCTTATATTTATAATATTCTGTTTTCCGTTCCTAGAATGGCTGCAGTGATGCACACAGTTTTACCCCTAAGATAACGATACAGTAATATAAAGTTAGTGCAATGTCATCTGAATATATGTTAGCGATTTATCAAAAGTAGTATCCCAACTTATACTTCTATTCTCTCAAATCAGAGGTTGGGACTGGCAGTGGGAAAACAAGAATGAGGGGTGCTGTGGATGCCACTACCCAAGGCAACGTAGATGCCCCTCTCTAATTTCAAAAGCCAGAAGCAGCTGAGAACTTGTGTCTCTCAGATCTCTCAGTGCTGTGGTTGGCTGTTTTTATTTACTTTATACCATGCTTTGGGATCTATGATGTACATGACTGCTCATTATACTATCTCTGTATAATCAGCAGTCTGTTGTATACCAATGGAGGCTGTGCAGTTTTCATTTAATAAAGTGAAGACCATATTTTTTGAGAAGATTTGATAGGTCAAATTTATTTTGGTAGAATGTACCATTCTGGTCTCTCAGGAAAATGCATAGTCTCACTAGCCAGTAACATTTTTTTTTTTTTTTTTTTTGAGAAGGAGAGAAATTTGTTCTGCAACTATGAGTAATAAAGTTTTGGAAAAAACTTCTGTTATTAAGCAAGGCTTTTTAAGCTGCATGTTTTCTGTATAGTCAACAAAGACAAACGTGAGCAACTAGAACTTGAAAACAATCCACATGAGAGTGAACAGTTGCTAGCCAGCAACTCACCACAGCAGCATGACAAACTGACTACTTGATTAAAAGAAGAAAAGTCAAATCCTAGGACTGATGCTCTGCATTATGTCTTAAGAAATGTCTTCAGTTCCTCTCTAGGCACAGTTCACTCACTGTGAAGCACAGATTATCTGTTTGTTCAAGAATCACACAAAATCAGAAGATGTATTGCGGCTTGGTCTATGTAAATGACACTGGGCATCTTCTCTTTTTCATTGAAGTTCTTTACTTTGAATGAAGCTCTTGACAACAGTCCCAAGTGTTTTGTTGTATTACAGCTCTAGAAAATGCTGTTTCCTTTATCTTTGAAATGAAATGTTAAGAAAACCCTATAATTTAAAATGAAAGTCATTTGTATTGTAAACCTCAATATCAAATTTTATTAATTAAAGATTACTGACTTTGGTGAAAAAGTAGCCAGGATTGTTGGACCTTTGCTTTCTTTCATTGAAAATCTTTGTGTTTAGTTTATTTTATCTCCTGATGCTATACATGACATAGAAGCTGAAATCAAGTAGACGATTTGTTTATCTAGAATTTTTTGATGTTAATTTTGCTTAGGCTAGAATTGAAAATTGGCTTATTTGCAATGAAAAGTAACAGGTTTTGTTTAAACTTGCAAATTGCTTTCTTTTCAACCATCTGTTCAGAGTAAAAGCAGCAGCAGCAGCAGACCTGACCCCCTCCAGGTGATGACAATAAGCTGCTCTGCCCAGAGCAGTCACTATCTCATGTTACCCTTGAAAATGAAAATCAAAACATTCAATTCTGAATATAGTTGCTTTTTTTTTTGATATTTGTGAATGTAAATGCATGCTTTTTCATGCTGCTGACCAAATAAACTTCACAAAAATAGCTCTTATCTTGTCAAAAATTTAGTCGTTGTCGTATGGTTAATTCATGTCACTACTCTGATAGTGACAAGAAACCAAATGGTATGTTATAGCCTTTCTTTTATGTTTTTATACCCTTTAATTCTGATTTATAGCTATTATAGATCATGCTGCAGTCTGAAGTTTTAAAATGGCTGTGACCTTTGAAAGAGGAGACAACCCTTTAAATGTGCTGTTGTGATGTTTTACACTAGTGTAGAAGTAAAATGCCAGATAGAGAGAGGCTGTAGTGTGCTTGTGGACTATTCTTTTAGCTAAAAAACAAACAAAAAAAAGCCACACCAGTGTTTTCTGTTTCAACGCAGGTGGGTAGGAGTATTTTGACTGCAGGACGAACTGAGATGGAATGTGTATACTGGGTTTTTCCCCCCCCCCATAAACAGTGAAAGTATTGAAGTAGTGATGACTAGCGAATCTATTTGGCTTCTTGAGATGTTTTGGAATTGAAAAGGCTTTATAAATCTTTAGCTGTGTCTATTCGCTACAGTGCTATCAAAATGTCCTTTCTGTTCAGCACTGAAGTGCAGATGAAACATTGGGGCACCTTTCCCATGTCCCAAAAATAACATATGTCCTCATAGAGCAAGCAGGCATTCTGTGGGTGGGTTGTTCGTAGGTTTTTGTTTTGTCTTTTTTCTCTATTTAAATTGAAGAGGTTGGGGAAAAACTCTCCACGATATTTCTGATGACATCAGAGGTTTCTAATTTCTTGATTATTTGTAGTGTGGTAAGATATCAGTAGCAGGAGTTAAATGTTAGTTTCCGTTCCTTAGGTAGTCTCAGTGGTGTGGTCTACTTAATGGTAAGGCTGGAATTATGAACACATGCAATTTATTTTACAGAAGCTACTGATACAGAGCACCAGTTTCATACAATTCTTCCGTACGATCTGCTTGCTGACTTTTCTGGATATGCGTCCTGTCTTCCATTTAACTGTGGACACTTCACTTAATTGCTATATAGATTCAGGATCCATTTTTTTTCCCAGTCGAACATGAAAAAAATGGAAGACATACTTTTAATCAAAACCAAACAAAACCTTATTCCAAACCTGTCTTTAATGTGGCATATGGGGAATTTTTTACATATCAGTCTACTTGGACTTAGTAAGGCACTCATGAAAAACACGTAAAATGAACAGGAGTCTCGCTGTAAGATGCTCAACTGTTCACATTTCATATACACCTTTTCTTTTTTAGAAAAAAGAATCAGCTGACAGGGTCATACACTGCCATTTAAAATTAGGCTGACTAGGAGAAATTCATCTTTGCAGCCCTGACTAATACATAATTTCACTCTTCTGCAGCAGCTAAGTGAGATTACAGCCCTTTCTCTAATTTGAGGATTCTTAAGTATTTAAAGCCTTTGATGTTTTTTTAAAATCTAGTCATGTCACTGCAATGTTTAAAAGAAAGTCTGCATTTTTTTTAATGCTCTGGATTTTTATTTTTCAAAAATGAGTTTCATTTTTAATAATTGTTTCATCTTTGGATTTAGAAATGTGTTTTATTCATGTTCAAAGCACATTCTAATAAGATTACAAATGGTGACTTTGAGCATTGACCCTTTGTCATCACATTAACTGATTTAGAAATTTGGTTCGCGCTGTTTCTAAACGTTCTTTTATAGTAGGCTTTTAAAACAGATTTAGTCTAAAAATTCTAGTAAATACAACCTTAATTAAATTCAAACCTATTTTTAAATATCCAGGAAAAAAAAGTAAAAGAAGAAAGTGCTTACCTATATTTCCTGAAAAAAATAAGTTGGTTTAGATGTATTTATTTGAGGTAACCATCTGAACCATCTAAAAATAAACCCAAAGATGTGAGACTGGAACATTAATTCTATTTGCCAGTTTAACTCCATCTTATTTTTTAGGTAATGAGGTGAATAGATATATACATAGAGAGAAAGCTTTCTATAAGATAGCTTAGGGGCGCGGTAATCTAGGAGCCTGTAAAACGTCAGAAAAGACACTCTCTAAGAATACAGAATGAAAGCAAATGTGCTTCAAAGGTAGTTTAACTTTTTTTTGAGTGTAGGTAGTCTTTCCAGTTTGCAACGAAATAAATATGTGTGACTACCCAAAGGCTGTTCTGACTTGCTGTGAAGTATGTAAAGGGAGAAGAAAGTCCTCTTTGTCATCTTAGATCTGCCAGGCAGCGTCAGGGTTGTAAAACTGAAAACACGTGGCACTTTGAATATGATTCCCATATCTGATTTTCTAAGTGCATTGAATTTTGGGAATTATGGATTTGGGGTCAATTACACAATGATATGCAGACCTCTGGCATGGATATTAAGGGGTTTTTTTTTTTTTTTGGCTCTATGCTAAAGAAATTTCTGATACTTTGCTGGTTTTGGATTACAATAGTCTAAAATAGACAAAATTCTGTTTTTTAGATGTCAAATCTTATGGTCTGGTCAGAAGACAAAGCCTAAATGTTTAAATATGTTGTAAACCATTCTTTTAAAGTATGTATGTATGCACATGTAGTTTTATTTGGATTTTGTAGTACTGGAATGATCTGCACTGCATCTTCTGTGAATTTGTTTCATAAGGCATTTGTACGAAGCAAGGCCTGGGCTGAGCCATAATGTGTGATCGGTTGGCTTTGGAGGTGTAGGTGCCATCGTAGTCCCTAGTTTTCTGACTGAGGCATCTTGTAAGGCTGGAAGAACTGCTAAACTAAAGAGACTTGAATGTGTATCAAGTTGCTGCGCTGATTCTTGAATATAATTGAAGGGAGGGTATGGAGTGAGGAAGTGGATGGAAAATAAGAGGAAGCTAAAAGTGGTAGTGATGGCAAGCTGATTATTTTTGTGCTGAGTTAAGGTAACTAGTTTCGTAAAGCCTAAAACTAAAACGTTGAAGTGTGTTTATATCTTTAGGGAACTGTTGTAAGCGTCCATTAGAGAGGAAACAGATGGTTTTACTCAAGAAGTATTTCACTTTTATTAGGGCTGGTATCTCTTATCTATTTCAACTCTATGTATGTATGTTCCTTGTTTGCTAGCAAGAATGATCATCAAACGATCTCGTTTTCTTGGGCAAGTCAGTCTTTCTAGATGTGTTCTGAGCTGTAACTATGTTTTTAGTGCAAGCTTCTGCTTGCCTCTGAAAACAAACTGCATAGAATTTAATATTCTTTGAGAAGTCACACAGGAGCAGAGATGATAGGGTGAGAAGTAATTTGGTAATTAATAACTCTACAGAGGAAAACAATTTTTGGTGGCTATCTTTTTTTGTTTGTTTTGTTTTTTGTTTTGGGTTTTATAAAATATAAATCAGAGTCGTGTAGTATTTGTCTAAGAAGGACAAGCCAAATAGCATTCACTCAATGCAAAATTGTAAGAAGAGTTGCTACTATATTAATAGCAAACAGACTGTGCAAAGCTGTATCAAAGGTGTCATAATTTGAATGTGGTGTATCATCATGTAGGCACTTCAGTTGTGTCAAGATTCTTAGGCAGAGAAAGTTTCAGCAGTCCCTGCTGAAACTCCAGCTGCCTCCACTTGCTGCAGATTCCCTGAAAAGAGGTAGCCTCTAAGACACACAAGTGCCAAGTTGTAAGGGTCAAAGCCAACACGTTCTCATTTAGTGAGAAAACAGAGTTGTACTGATTACGGAGCAAAAGAGCAACGTACTCCATCAAAAGTCCTTGTAATGAGCAGCTGTCCCCAAGCCCAGCAGCCAGTCCTTAGTGACTCTGCCTGGTGTGGTCCATCTGCATTAGTGTCACTTCCGAGGCAGCAGAAGCGTGGACTGTTTGGGTCAAATCTTCATTCAAATTTAAGAACATTATGTAAAACTGAAGAAAGCTTTCTTGCCAGCTGCATTCAGAAGAGCACCAAATGCAACACACACAGTTTTTCTGGCTAATTTGAAGTCCTGACATTCTGAATTACTTGGAGCAATTTTTTTCAGACTTTCTTCTTTCTTTCTTTTGAACTGCTTTATTTAAATATAAATAACAACAGCGGGTCTTTGACTTGTCATGAAACTCAATACATGCCATTCTTTTTCACTCATGCTTATTGGTTGTAGGTGAGCGGTTTTTTACACAGTTAAGTATGTGAGTGTAAAAGTGTATTTATCTGTTTACCTGTTCCACTTTTTTGACCCTTTCTTCTAAGATTTATTCATTGTATATAGTAACCAGAAACTCAGTGCCTCTGTTCTAAGATGACAATCACATCAGCAGGTACCACTGATAAATAGCTCAGATAGAGTTGTTGGATAATAAGAGCTCCTTATTCACCAGCCTAAATTCTCACTACTCAAAATTATTAATTAATCAAATAAACATATGCAGCAAAAACCTCTTGTCTGCATTCCAAAATCAATACTGTATGAGGGTATTTGATGAATTTAATTAATGAAAACAGAAAAAAAATTGTGAAATTTATGTTAGTTGAACAACATTAACAGTTATTTGTAATTTGTATATCTTACTTCTTGGGTTTGTTTTCTTTATTAAAAAAAAGTTATTTATAAATTAATTTGTTCTTTTTCTTTTTTGTGCCTTTATCCTTTCCAAGGTTATGCCTTTCTGCTGTTCCAGGAAGAGAGCTCTGTTCAAGCTCTGATAGATGCCTGTCTGGAAGAAGATGGAAAACTTTACTTGTGTGTGTCAAGTCCCACAATCAAGGATAAACCAGTAAGTAGCTTATGCCATGACACTTACGCCAGTTGCTAAGCCATTTGCTGTTACTCTTTTCAGTTAATAAATAAATAAATAAATACTTACAGTTGATTGACTTGTCTGTCTGTTTCCTGTTGCTGTCCTTGCTGTTACGTGGAATTGACTTTCTGTGTTAGCGTAACATGGCTTTAACGTTGGCTTTTTTCTGATGAATGCCACATTTAATTAACTTTTGTATTTGGTACTTGTGGTTTCTCAAAGCAGTATGCATCCTTTTAAATGTGAGCTGTAAAACAATCACATCATAATTTTTCCCTCTATATTATTTGAAAGAAAAGAAAGCTTTATGCAATGAAATGAAGAAACTTAACTTGCCCTCAGTTAACATCTAGGTAGCTTCAGATATCCACTGTACTTTATTAGGCTTCTTAATACATACTTTTTTTCTGTGTGCAATAGCTAATCAATTTATAATTTAAGTCTCCTTTGCCATATATAATCTGCAGGATAAAAGCAAGTAATGCAGATGGCCATAGCACAATGTAAGATATACTGTAAACTGTTTCTGTTGTTTTCATCTCTAACACTCTTTAATCCTAGTCTCCTTTATGACTATGGATACATACAGATTAGATGAAAACTACAGACAAATATGATTAGATAAAAAATGTGGTGTCTTTTGAAAAGCACTCTTAAAAAGCTTGCACAGATAAATGAACAACCCAGTATTACACCTTACGTGATTTCTAGGCTCAAAAAATAGATGGATGGATGAGCAGCTTTGTCCAAATAACTTCTGAGCAGGTTTTTTTCTGTGTAATATAAGGTTTTCTTATCAGCTCCGTTGCTCGCTACTTAACAGAAGCTAGCATTCACCCATTATGAAAACTCTTTTTGTTTCCAAGCGCAGCAATTAATTTTATCTCCGCTCCTCTCAGTGCTTTAAAGTTTGTGGATCACTGTGTGGGATTTCAGGAAAGCCAGAAGCGCAAACTGCAACTGTAATTGCACATAGATGGTAAAATGTTCTGAAAGTCCTTTCGCAGATTTCTGATTATAATGGCAACTAGGGAATTAATGAGGCAGGAATTTGCTGGGATTAAATTTAACTCAAGCCTGGCCTCTAGAGGTGACAAATGAATTGTCCACCTTATTTCAAACAGATGAGCTATGTTCTCTAATTGTTTTGATGCTTATACCACCACATTCCTGCTTTTGTTAAGTTAAAATTATGTATTTTAGAAACATGCGGCATTATTTTCTTAATTTTAATTGAATTGTCAAGTTCCTCTACTAAAAGCATTCCTTAATACAGGTGCAAATTCGACCTTGGAACTTAAGTGACAGTGACTTTGTGATGGATGGGTCTCAGCCTTTGGATCCAAGAAAAACTATCTTTGTCGGAGGTGTTCCACGGCCCCTCCGAGCTGGTGAGTAAAAGGAAAATGTAGAGCATGTAATAAGGCATTCCAGATTAAGCAGGAAAGATGAGAAATATAGTATATGTAAAAGAGCAGAATATACCCCATCTTTTCCAAAGACCTTAGCTCAATTTCTAAGTCAGTCAGTGTCTTCCTGTCTACAAAATACAAACTGTGAACACTTTTTATCTTGTAAATAGGCTACTAGTTAGGATTTTCAGTAGAAACAGTTTTCTGCAAGTTTGCATAATATCCTAGAACTCAGATTATTTTTTCCTAATATATACCCTCCTAATCCTAACCCTGATTTGCTTGCTGAGATGCAGGCAAGTTTCCTTTTCTTTTGATTGGAAGGCAAATTTTGCCCATCCCCTTCCCAAACTAATTCCAACTGCAATTTTTCTTTCCCTTTTTCTCAACCTAAGTTTATTTTTCCCAGGGAGCTGTAGAAAAAGCTCAGCCGTTATCCAGAAGAAACATTTCTCCTAGCCCCAGTCTCCTGATGGCCCTGCTCTGTACTGAGGATCACTTTCCAACCCACTGCAACTTCAGTTCCTCCCTTTATCTTTCTTCTAATCCCATTTCTTTTGGGAAGCTGTACACAAAGTCCCCCAGCCCCTGCTGACAGTGAGACTTGTCCCAGCCCAGGTTTCTTGGCAGCTTTCGCTTTCCTTACCGTCTTAAAATCAGGCATAATTATAAGATGGTAATTATGTAGATAATAGCAATTAAACATTACCTCATTTCTAGTTTTAGTCTTTATAAAACTATGTCATCTGACCTGTCATAGGTTACATTTGAAATGCATTACATTTGAAAACTGATGCCTTTAAATAATTAACTCCTCCAAAGCAGGCCACTGGTTTCTAGTTCTTGTTTGCAGTGTTAAAAATCAGATACAGAAGTCTTTCCTAAGATGTCTGAACACTGCATGGTTTCCTTGCCCTGGAATTCTACATAGTCTTTGTCTATTGGCAAGACTAATTTACGGGAATGATTTATGGTAAATGATTTTAAGTGTTCCTAATGTTTATTCCGTACTGTCACTTTCTGAGATCATTACCCAAATGATGATTCCAAATCATTAGGAAGCAGAAGGATTTACTAGTCGCTACATCATGCTGATAGTCTTCCTTACTGTTTGGAGCAGGACCATTATCTGGTTTGGTAGATTGAGTCAGACATTTGTTTGCTTGCTGCAAATGGACAAATTAGCATATGATCTTCCCTTAATGTGGCACACACTTCTATACAATCACACACACTCCATTTAAAAATTGTCTCTATTCTAATTAACTAGTGAGAATATTGTGAGAACTACAAGGATTTAAATATTTAGTGTACGTTTTTAATTTTATCTTGGATAGCTACATTTTATCTTGCTATTGAAAGTGCTTTCACACATTAGCACAAAAAATGATTGGCAAGGCCTGTACAGGTCCCAGTATCTTTCTTCAGGAGGGACAGACCCTCGTGCAGCTGGCAAATCTGTTTGCCTGTCAGCTTTCACAGGGAGCATGGCTCGGAGACCATACGTCTTTGTGCGGTTCACACGCCTCCTCTCCACTTCTTCAGCCTCTTCTCTGCTTCCTTCAGTTCTTTCCCTTAACTTTCTTCCCGTTTGTTTCCTTGGCCATGCACTCAGCCTGTCGTATTTTATGAATTATATTTATAACTCCTTTAGAGTTATTCTTAGTGTCAGAAAAAGCAACAAACCATTTTAAAAGATCCACAATCAAGTTAATGTTCAACACAAATACTAAGTTAAGTTGTATCCAAAATGTAGGCTCGTTTTGAGTGTAATAACTCCTGATGTCTCACAAAATTTTGTTTCAAATCTAAAATGCTTGCTTCGTGTCTTTTCAAATTTAGCACTTAAGGCAAAATATCGTGTTCTATATAGCAGAAATATCTTTTATCTTAAACGTAATGTAGCATTAACAACCCTGGCTGGACCTTGGAGTGATCCTGACCACCTTGTCCCAAATACCACCGTTGTAATTTACAATATGACAAATTCTAAAATAGTTGACCTGATACCCGCTTTAACAATGTAATTCTGCATATATATATATTATTTTTTTATTATTTTTTTTAAGCACTTTAGTCACACCAAGTTTCTTTTCACAGATTCTGGTTTTTGCCTTTCTATTTCACTGTCATTCATGTAGGGTTGATTCAAATTGTTAAACCTACTTGGGTTTGCTATTTTAAACCTTGGAAGACAAGTACGCTAACTCAACGGTTATTCATGTGAAGTCTCTAATATTTAACCATTGACTTCTTGCAGTTGAATTGGCAATGATTATGGACCGTTTGTATGGAGGTGTCTGCTATGCTGGCATCGATACAGACCCAGAGCTGAAGTATCCAAAAGGCGCTGGCAGAGTGGCTTTCTCCAATCAGCAGAGCTACATTGCTGCGATCAGCGCTCGCTTTGTCCAGCTCCAACACAATGACATTGATAAACGGGTAAGTAAAATCACATGGAACGGAATGGCTGTTACTCCCACAACTGCACGGAAATGAAAAACATCCTCCCATTACTATTGTGTTGGAAATCACTGTAGCCTCAACCTTCAGATTACATTTGTTAATTAATAAAAAACATATTTAAACAGCTAAAGCAGAGTGAAAAGATACATCTTAAATAACTGTTTAGCAGTAATACCAGAAAACAGTTGTTGTAAGGTCATTTGGTTTTGATTTTGTTTTGAATTCTGAAGGTTAAATACCATAGCAGTTCCTAGCTTTTTTCTCTTCCTTTAGATGTTTGATCATCATGCATCACCAGCATTTAGCTAGTGGCTACTTACGTAGCTTCTGGCGTTTCCGCTATTGTTAGGCAACATTTTCTCTTGCAGTGTATGTACGGACTTGAGGCTCCTAAAACACAGGTTTATCATAAGTACAGTAGGTAATGCTGACCTCAAAAGTCTTGAGAATTATTTAGCCAAAACCAAATGCAAATAGATGCTTGATAGACAAAATGGGCAAAAATTAGATGGTTTTGTTCTGTCCGTGTGCAATCCTGGTTTGTAAAGGGCTTTTCAAGTATAGAGTGAAGTTGAAGGTATTTACTGAAAGCCGACTTGAAGACATTAAACATTACTTAATTTCCAAGATTTTTTTTTATCCTTTAGAACTTCTACCTTCACCTTGATTATATGTAGCAGTAACGCCTATGTTTTTGAGGACTTGGCGTTGAGAATTCAAAAGCACATACAGCATGTGCTGCTGCTGTGTAGTTTTGCAACAGGGATGGCTTGTTTTGTGCTTAAGCTAGTATAAATTGTTTCTCAAGATGTCAGCTTGACAGGTATTGGGTGTGTCTGTCATATGCAGTGTACATACAAAACCACGCAGCTGCAAAGTCCAAAGTATTTTGACTTTCTAGAAATCGGAACGGAATTTTTTTGTCAGGTTAGATGAGGTCATGGAGTTACAAGCCCTCAAACTATTGTTTTGTGCTGCTGCTGTATCTCCTGTTTTTAACTAAGTCAAGGCTATTAAATATTTCTTGTCAATTGAATTATAAAAAATTTTACAGCGAGACCAATAAGATTAATTTTTGAGTCTTAATCACAGTGTTGAACGCTTTGAGACTTACATGTCAGCCATGCTTTGAAACTTGGGGTTTTTCTAAGCTTTACAATAGAGCCACAAATGATGCTAGCTGGTAGGTTTTTTCTGTCAACCAATACTTTTCACAGTTGATCGACTGATATAAGTTTACTTAATTATATTTTATCTGTTTTTAAGTATGAAGTATCTTAATCGGTCCTTACATACTGGTATTTAAATCTAATAGACTGAAATCCCAGCATTCTACAGCATATATTCTTAAGATTATTTTGTTAGTAAACAAAACAAGAAAAGGGTCAGAGAGAACCTGTTTCATACCTTCACAATTCATGCTTTAGAAATGTGAGTAGGTAGGGACCCAGAGATGTGCTGGACGTTGGACCTGCTTTCTTCCAATTTCATTTGAGACAGCACTGTTTTATTTCACATGATGCTTCTGATTTTAGTGGTAGGGCATGTGATATGCACAATTGCAATTATTCAGACTTGTTCCATGCGATACTAGCAGTACAGTGTAATTTTAAAAATAAACAAATTGGCAGTTCTAGCTGTTCCATAGGCAAATGGAAATACAGAAATACGATTAACTATTTAAGTTTTACTTCAAATGAGTAACAGTTGTTGAAACATGGTCAGGATGAGCCAAAGTAAATTCAGCATAAAGCTTTTTGGTATAATCTGTTTCTTGGTTTTCAGCTTAAGATCTCGTTCTGTGTTTCTTTAATACTGTATGAATTTAAGCTGGTAATGGAGTCATATTTTCCTTGCAATGTACAGATTTTGCCAGACTAGTGCTTGTGTGGTTACAGCAAAATTATTTATAATAAAAGTATGTATATTTAGTTATTTTTCTCTCTCTTGTAATGTAGTTGACCATACTTAAACCACTTCATAAATAGCACCATAGAGCCATTAAAATTACGCATGCATAAACTCATGCTTTCTACAGGATGAATATACAATGAATTTAAGTGTGCAGCTTGATGCCTAGGAACAGACATACAGGAAAGAACTCACACATTGCCAACTTCTGTAATACTGTTACTGCAATTGCCTGGGCACGCATCAAAATACTGCTGTGTTTGGCGTAAGTGCTTTAAAACACAAAGAATTTGAGTCCTAAGATGTTTACAGCTGAGTGTAGGGTAAAAGTTAGCAGCTCTCCAGCCTGTTTGTAATTGAGGGCAAGGCCGTAGTTGGAACAACTGTGAAATCTTACAGCACTTCTAGAGCTGCAAATATTTAGATAATGATTTTTGCCAGCATAAGGCAGAGTATTTAATAGAAGGGCATCTAATCTTGTTTAGTTTTAATCTTTTCTTCATTTATTAGTCTGGGTCCTGCATTTTAGAGTTCACAAAAAAAAAAAAAAAAAAAAAATTCCAAAGAAACTAATAAACAAAAAAAACTTTCTGGAAAAAGAAATCTCTGCAGCTCACCGGAGACCTCTAAAGATTAGAAATACAAGTTAGTTCTTTGACATTTTTCTTCCTAAATGCTGCTTTTGCGTGCCCAGCCCCCGTAAAAACTCTGTTCATAGTTGGAGGTTTCTTAGATGGCAGCAAAATCCTCGGAGATGCTGCTTTTACTCTACCTCCATCATAGTCCTTTCACCATCGCCCAAGAAATGTCGAATGGGTACCAAAGCACAACCTTCTGTCTTGAGATTTTTTGACAAGTGAAGTGGTTGATATGAAAACTTAACTACCGACCACCATGGGTTCACTCAGCTTCTATTGAAAACCTTCAGTCAGAGTCAAAAAGAGTTACAATGCTTTTATTCTGTTCATACTTAGTCAAGCTATGACATCTTCTTACAGTTATTTCTCCTCTTCCTGGTGCAGGTGGAAGTGAAGCCATACGTGCTGGATGATCAGATGTGCGATGAATGCCAGGGCACTCGCTGTGGTGGAAAATTTGCTCCATTCTTTTGTGCCAATGTTACCTGTTTGCAGTATTACTGTGAATACTGCTGGGCCAGCATACACTCTCGTGCTGGGCGGGAGTTCCACAAACCACTGGTGAAGGAGGGAGGTGACCGGCCCCGCCACGTTCCCTTCCGCTGGAGCTGAACCCCAGCTCAGTCCTGGAATAGATAAAATCGAGTGAAAAGAGAGCGCTGCCTCAGGGCTTAGTGTTCTGGAAATCTGTGCATTCGTCCTCGACTTTAATGAAGATATGGGTCTTTTTATTACTATTATTATTATTATTTACAGTCACATTACTGAACTCAGTGTCCAGTATAATACAAACCGGCAGAGTGTAACTGTACTGATTTTGCACTTTGATTCTCACAAACATCTGCTTGGTACCTTAATTTCCTACACAAGACTTGTCACTAGTGACATTATGTAGACTGCCATTCTCATCAGCCTTCACTGGGTTGATGTGTATGTGATGAAGATTTTTTTTATTATAATTATTTTTATTTTTAAACTGGAGCATGCACTTATTTTCAGAAATTTAGACTTGCCCCTAGCAGATGACTTACCAAAGGTAATATTCACAAGTAGGTGGCAGATGTAGCAAAATCTTAAACGGATATTCAGAAATCGTTACTTCGGGTCATTTAGTAGTAATAACCCTTAAAGAAAAGAAACCTTCAGTTGCTCTCCATTTTGACTTGTAAGGATGATACCTCATAAGCTGGATCAGACTTTTTCCTTTTTTTTTTTTTTTTTTTTTTTTTTTTTTTGGTTTTTTTTTT